>VDFB02000002.1:85335730-85471891 GCA_007258455.2 Sequoia sempervirens | reverse complement strand
TCACCCTCCCTATATCTCTATATATTCATCCTTATCTCTTTATCTCTCTACCCCTCTCTATCTCTTTGTCTCCTTTTCTATTTGTATGTTTGTCATTATCTCCCTCTCTCTCTATATTTTCTTCCCTGTATATATTTATCTTTGTCTCCTTAAGTGTGCAATGGGTACATTGAAGAGGTCTTAAAGGAGAACTATCATATCTTTAATCAAATGGCATGCTACCTTGGGCATAACTCCCCAAGGACACATGCCATCCTTGGATTGTTGACATGAAACAACCAATCAAAATTTAGTTTCTCTCTCTCATATTAATATATATTACTATTATATTAAATATATATTATATTAATTATATTTTGTATTATATAAAAATATACTTATTATTAATTATTAATTATAATAATTTTATACATGTTTAATAATTTTGTTAAAGAATATAATGTCCTAATTGTGATAGAGTTGTGGATAATTATATTATTTATTATGTAAATATGGCTAATATATGTAACTATGTTGGCCAGAGATATTAAAGAGAGCCTAGCTAAATGGTGCCAAAATTTTGAACTTAATTAACATATTGTAAAAGCTAACAAAACTAGGTTGTAACTCGTCAAATTGGAGAAGTGAAAGTTCAATGCCAGCGCTGAGGAAGAGTTTGGAGTAGTGAAGACAAGGTCAATGCCAGCACCGAGGAAGAGTTTGGAGGAGTGAAAACAAGGTGAATACCAACACCGAGGAAGAGTTTGGAGTTAAAACAAGGTCAATACCAGTGCCAATGAAGAGTTTGGAGAGTGAAAACAAGGTCAATATCAGCGCTGAGGAAGAGTTTGGAGGAGTGAAAACAAGGTCAATACCAGCGCTGAGGATGAGGTTGAGGGTAATCATCAACCACCAAGGGGCAATGAGTACTGTAAGTTTGGCACCTTAATTCTCTTTAACCTTCAATTTTCATGCCTAGTTTCCAAAGATCTTCTTGTACATTGGCACCCCCATTCTCATAAAATGGTATAAGATAAGACAGAAAAATAAAATAGCTTATACAGAACATATCCACCTACAATCCCATTCAAGCATTTTAATTAATTCCTTGAATTATACCTAAAACAAGAATCATATACACCACAACAGTGAGATAAACGAAACAACCCTTGATCATTTTATTCAAAATTCAGATATGCTTGTACAATGGAGAGACATGAGTTTGAATTAATCATATCAATTAAAATGCCAGTACTCTCATAAAACATCAAATCCCCATGAATTCAAAACCTACTACAGAATGACTCAAAACCTAAATTGTATTTTCCCTAAAACCATCAGACTTTACAATTTGCTCTACAACTTCATCTAGACTTGACCAAAAATATCTAACTTGCTAACCCATACTTGTGGCCTTGAAATCTTTCTTATAGAAAAAGGAGGAGCAAACAAGCATCAGGCCAGAAAGCACACATGTCACCAGCCAATTGGATCGCCTTGTACTCTTTATCAGTTGGCCAATCAAAATTGATCACCTCATTCACCTTGACACTATAAGGTTTGTACTTAACTGCCACCTGATTTGCTTCTCTTTCAAAAGAATCAAGAATGAGCTGAAGTGCTAATGATTTTGTCCATCTGACTCACCTACAAATCATGTCGAGTTACCAGTTTTTAGGGTTTGTAGTCAAACATGATATAAAGTGGCTCTTACACTTTTTTGTGATTACTATAGCTTGTGTAACAGGCCCCGTGGATACTGTTCTAATTGTAGGATGCATGAATAGGGCGTAGGTTACAACAAAAAATGTATGGGAGATCTGATTTTATGAATTTTTTTATCATGTCTCTTGAGACCCTAATGGAGTTTGTTTCTAAAACCGCGAATATAAATGATATACATACACACACACACATATATATATATGTATTTTTTAATGTAAATGTAAATGCAATTCTTGGATGCTCTCCTAGAACAATAAATGCAACATATCATTAAAGAAATCTATATCTATGTATATAAATGTGTATTTCTAAATGCAAGTGTAAATGCAAAGAGCATATGGTTTTGTAGTTTTATAGATACAACATATCCATAAATTAATGTAATTGAAATTCTAAAGTCTTCAACACATATAATATGAAATCGATCATGTTGGTGTTTTTCTGTAAACTAGGTTGAAGTCTTCTAATCTAGTCTTTGGGCTCTTTCATCAATCATCCTACCTTAAAACATGCCAAAAAATCTCTCCTAGCAATTAGACATGAAGATTTGGCATATGACTTAAAAAAAATTATTGCCAAAGTGTAAACTCATGATAACTTAACCAGGCCTAGTACACACTCCCTCCCTGTTAACCACTTAGACATATGGAAATTAAATGTTAATTTGCTTCTATTTTTAGTCATGTAGGTGTCCAATAAACCACTTGATGGTGTTTCCCTTCAAGTTTATTTACTTGACCGAAAAAAAGTCAACTGATTACAATTAGAGAATACATTTGAGGCCTTGGTTGTGTAACTGGTGGACCATAGTCACATTTAACACTTGTTACAAAGTTTGGGAGTTAAAATGTTAAGTAGATTTGATTTGTGATGGACACATTTGGACAGTATTAACAATAGCTTGCAATCTATCAAGACTTGATTACCTTATAACCTGTGAAATTATAGTGATGAAATGATAGATTAATCATAATGTCACCTTGGAATCACATCACCATGAAAGAACTTAATCCAACATCCTTACGAGTGCAGGTACCACCAAATAGGTATTTGTCAGATCTGTCTTCCTCGAGCGAGGGAAATTCAGGAAGAGAAGAGAAAAGCGAGACATGTACTATGTCTAAAAGAGGGAGATCAACTAGAGGTCGAAAGATTAGAAGAAAATTCCATAAATGCATAGAATTTTTTCTTGCTGAAGGGGGTCATGTTCTTATGATGATGAGAGCATAGGCGACGTTGAGGTGTCCTTGAGGTACAAACATCTATGGAAACAATGGGTACTCAAGGAACTTCCTCCAATAAACACTGATTTTTGTGTCAACAAGAGGATATATTGCAGAGCACCATCGTCATTACATGGTTTGAGCCTATTTTGCATGGACGGCATAAAGGTTTGTTATGAAAAAGTTACTGAATTGATGAAGTATGTTGGACCCTGCTACAGTTACAAACATTGGATGCAACTGATTCGACATACACGAAGTATGCATAGGTATGCACTATCAGCAAATTATATAGAACTAAAAGATAAGGATCAAAATAAAGGAGTGGCTATGTACATTGATGAAAGGCCAAAAGCATCAGGGAGTATTGCATGGTTTATAAATAGTACACAACCTGGGTCAACAAATAAGCAACCCAATTGCATATTTGAGGTGCACGAGCGAAACCGTGTATTCGTATGTGTGATAAAATAAATAACTGCAGGGGAAGAGTTGTTGATTGATTACAATTTGAATCACTTAGTTACAAACACAATTACTATGGGGGTGGTACGCAATATGTACCATTTTACCCAACCTCCAATTAATGACTCCAATATACCATTTTATTCTTATGTTTTTTTTCATAAGTCTATTGGTTTCATTTTGGTAATGTTTTTTTATATTTAATTTTTGTCACAGGGGGACATTGATTGTACAAAGAAGGCTTTGTCCTAGAGCATAGATCGTGATGTATCTTTAGCCGCTTCTACCCGACAGGTTTACCTCATTATAATTGTACAAATTAGATACGAGGAAAATGTTTTATTATTATGTTTTTTTCATAAGTTTTTTGGGTTAATTTCGATAATGTTTTTAATATTATTGTTGCATTCGACTAATTGGGGAAAGGCACCAGCAGTAGAGGAGAGCATCCATAGTGAGGTGCAGTCAATATTTTCTAATGATGACATGGCTTATTCAGCAAACCCTTCCGATACGATAAATAAGGTCATGAAAATATGCAATGAAGAAATGACTTAGTTGATGTTCAAAATGCCTCAAACAGATGAGATAAGAGAGAGGGTTAAAGTATTGAGAGAGAGATTACAAAAATTGCAAGTAAGCTGTCATGAGGTCTTTAATTATAACATAAGTTCATTCATGGTTTTATATTTTGTACTCTTTTATGTCATGAACTAAAATATGTGTTATTTTTATAGGGTTATTTGCCTCCTCATGATGCTCCCCTAGCCATGATCAGGGTACTGCAAGTGCTTCCCAAGGAGTAAGGGTTGGTACAAGTGTCCATCCTGATCTTCCTAGGAATACATCACATTATCTAACCCCATCATCCATGCCTATATTGTCATTTTAAATGTTGGCAACACATACCATGTAGGCATCCATTAATGCACCCTCTGGCAATGAACACATACCAGAACATGTGTCAGGACATGTACCTAGGGATGCAGAGGCCACTACTATTGGTGATGTTTTAACAACATTTCCTGGATCTTTGCGTATTACTAGTACAAGAACATGATTGTCGGTCACACTTGTGGTGACCGAGGATTTCGTTCCCATAAAGATAGAGAAGGACCCAGGTATTTTAAAATGTTTCAATTATTATTCTATATAATCCAATTGAAATTTACTTATTGATCACTCTTTTTAGACTATTGATCCCATGATCATTTTATAGGAAATGATGTTTTTTATAAATATCTAAGTGATATTACATTGGAGCTCTTCGGGCCCACCATACATACATGGTGGAATGCCCAAAATGAAGATTTAAAATATGAGCTCATTAACCATTTATTTGTGTTGTTCGGTGATAAAAAATTCAACCAAACCAAGGTCCTTAAGAAAGCTGGTACCTATCTAAAGTATGCGAGGGAACAATATAGGTCACATTTAGAGAAGAAAAAAAAGTATGAGCGTCCCCCCATGATTCTGGATAGGGAGTGGAAGGACCTGGTGTCCAATGGAAAGGAGAAGGTTGAAAAGAAAAAAGGAAAGACACCACCAGGCCAAGGAAGGTATGTGATGTAGAAGCATAAATCTGCATAAAATCCTGATTAATCACAATTTTTTAAAAAAATTGTAGGCTGGACGATTTTTTCCCTGATTTTTTGACAAAATCATTGATTTTTTGGTCAATAATTTTTTCCCGTTTCAACTTCAAAATCACCAAAAAAACGTGTTTAAAATCTTAAAAAAAAATGAATAAAATTGAGCTGATTTACATGCAAAAAAAACCATGAGACCATGGCTTGTTGCTTACTATTATGCTTTGATAGATTTTTTCCAAGCATCCATAGCTTGTTTGAAAGCACCTGTTTTAGGCTTTTAGCCATAACAGCAAGGCAATGAACTGTTTGATAAAATTCTTTGTAGACATGTATGAAAATGCGTGAGCATAGACAAGGCAGATGACAGCTTGAAAAAATGTCTCAAAAGAAATGTAGAATGGTGATGGATGCTTTGGCCTAATGCCATGATAAGAAAATTGTTATGGATTGTCATGGCATTCCATCACCATGAGGTATGTTCTTTTAGGAATTTTTAAAACAATTTGTTGGTGGTTTTATCTTTGTTAAATGGTTTGTCTCTAATCTACCTATGGAATTGCCAATTCCAATCAAGGGCAGCTCGGAGGACCTGGACCAAGCCGAGGATTTTAAAATAACCTCCTACACTTCAGTTCTACAAGGCCCCGGAATGGTGATCCTATAATGTGTTTATGATCTCTACACCAAACTCATAAACAATCATTAACAAAATTACAGATAATCCCACAAATGGCTCAACAGAATAGGATATCACTAAAATGAATTGGCCTTTCACTAGTAATGTCAGCTACCTGGAGCATGAGATAATTACAACATTATTCCATACCTTATGATAGTCATTTAATTTGCAAATTTGGTGGCAAGCCCTAAGCAAAAACATACAAACACAAAGATTTACAAACTTGTACGATTTAGATTAGTGCCATATACGATTGGGGAGTCAAACTCATAAACAGTCACAATTCGACAACAGATTTAAATACTCAACATATAGGATCCCTGACAATGTTGCATTACAACATTATCAATTTCTGCCCCAACCTGATACTTCTTATTTAATCCTTTTACAAACATACCCATCCATGATTTCATCCAAGCATTTTAATTAATTCTTTGAATTAAAGCCAAGACAGAAAACACACACATCAAGATGATGAGATGAACATCATAATCCTTGATTATTTTATTCAAAACATGATATGTTTGTATAGAGGAGAGACTCGAGCTCAAGATATATCATCTTAGTTTGAAATGCTGGTACTGTTATAAAACATGCGGTCTTCATAAGTTTAAAACCCTTTACAAAATAACCCAAACCTAAATTGCCATAGTATTCACAAAATTTCTTACAATTTCTTGCTCTGCAACTTTACCTAGACTTGACTACAAAAAATATCTAACTTGCCAGCCCTAATTTCTGGCCTTGAAATCCTTCTTATAGAAAACGAAGGAGCAACAAGCATCGGGCTAGAAATTACACGTCATTGATCAATTGGACCGCTACATCCCATTTCAAAACTAAAAACACAACCACCAAACCCCAGAGCATCTTTCTATTGATTCCAGTCATTGCAAAATAACCACAACATCTATTACTCCTTGAAAACTACACCCAAAACCACTATGGAGAAAAACCAAAATTCAATTACACATAACTGTTGCGCTGTTAGTTGCCGGTACTATACACCGCTTCACTCCTCCTCAGTTAAGTACTTGTCAACCCAACTCTGATATTCCTCATCAGTCGGCCAATTAAAATCCATCACCTCCTTCATCTTGGTACTGTAAGGTGTGAACTTCACTACAACCTGGTTGGCCTCCCTTTCAAATGATTCCAAAAACATGCTAGTATTAATTATTTTATCCATGCTATTTACCAGCAAGTCATGATTTGAATCATCACAAATTAATTTAATATGTTCATTAATAACCTCCTCTGCCTTTTCCTACCATTGCTGCAATGTCTAAACATTTCCACTTGTATCCATTATATCTGGCAGGAAAGTGTCATCCCAATCATCAAAATTCTTTATTAGTTCCCTAATTTTCTTACTTAGATCATCAGGCAAGGCCTGGAATCCCTTCAATGATTTCAAAAAAATTTGAGTAGGCTTTAATGATTGGGGCCTATTATTCACATCAAACCTAGAAGCCTTAAACATAATGTTTAAATCAGTGGCCCTAGGGATCCATTTTTCAATCAGGGGCAGAATCACCTCCTTGTCTTTTTTAATATTTTGAATTCCCTCCAAGAATAAAGAATACAAAGAATGTACAACTGGCAGCTTAGAATCAACCTTTTCATTTAAATGCCTTATAACAATGTCTACCACCTCATTGTGCTTGGCCATAGCATTATCCTCACTCGCCCTTAGGGCAGCCTATAGTTTTATAACTTTTTTTATCATCTGCTCTTTGGTAGGATCTGTAAAAAGCTCAACCTCTTCTTCAACTGGCCCTGGTGTAGGGCTATCAACAGGTGTCTAAATTGTGGATCCAGGAATAGAAATGATTGGAACAATAGGGGGTAATGACCTTGAAGCAGTAGGTATTGCTCTAGCAGTAGGGGCACTGGAAGATTCTCCCACCTGCCCATATCTCAGCCTATCTACTTCAGATTGCAACTCAACATTTCTTTGTTATATCCTACTATACTCCCGAATCATTGTGTTATATTTCTCCATCAAGCTTTTCTTCTCAGCCTCATCTCTTTCAGCTATTTTCTGGGAAAATTTGGCCACATTCAGTGTTAAGCTTGTGGCCTCTGTTGTTGAGGTTTCAGATACTCTCTTGATGATGAGCCCACCCCTTAAATTTGGACTGAGATCAGCTACATTTTTTTTTCTTCCCTGAGGTGCTAAAGCCCATATTGCCAAAGTTTCATACTCCTCACTAAAGGTAGAGTCTTGTAGTGTTTCCTTGACTTCCTCCTCACTGCCTTGCATATGATACTTTGATTGCATGATAGCATTAAAAGCTATAGAATCAACAATGTCCCATTCAAGGAGAAGTAGGACACCAGCTTGAGACACAATTTTCCTTCCTTCATCAAGGGTGAGGTTCTTGAACTCCTCTATTAGCTCGGTTTTGACCTCATCATCATTTTCCTGATCAGACCTGTTAGGCCTTGTTTCTCTTCTTTCCTTGCATTTGTCTTGATATTCCTAAAGTTTCAACCTATAGACCAACTACAAGAACACATGAGTCTTCACAAAGGCATCATCATGTAGGAATGCCTTGCAGGCCACCATCCTTGCATCCTAAACATTCTATCCTTTTATATCTATATCACTCAACACCAATTGTGCTGACTTAGGAGGCGAAGGGGTGCCAACTTGCATGTCTTGATTGGTGACAATTATTTCATCCATCGAAGTGTCTTGTGGTTGCTCAATTCTTTGCCTCTTAGGGCTTGGCTCTGGTGGTGGCTCCATAGGGTCATCTCGAGGTGGTGAATCAAGATCCACAATCTTTATTCCTCCAGGCTTTCTAATCCCTTGGCCAGATTGTGATGAGGCTTTCATTATTTGTTTACCTTTTCTATCTCCAACCTCTTCATCACTGCTATTATCTCTTTTTCTTCTGTATAAGGGCCTATTAATTGGTGGCTGACAAATTGGCCTTTCTTCCACAGGCCTCACCTCCAATCCCTGGATTTTCAAATCTACCTCTAAGTTTATCTTCTTGGTTCTCAGGGTGCTCATGATTTCTCTGAAATTACTCATCAGGAAATCAATTCTTTTGTGAAATGAAGTGAACTCCATTAATGGATCATACTTCGGATCCAACTTATGCACTAGGGCCAACAATTTCTCATAGGCAATCCATTTTTCTTTATTCAATTCTTTTCTACCCAATTCAAATTCATTCCTAATCAAATCTTCAGGAAAGTTGAAAACATGGAAAAATTTTCCACCCTTGATTCTTTGTCTAAACAGAGCAAAGAATCCCTCAGGATCATGCTGCCTTACGGATCCATTCTTCAAATGGTAATCATCAAAAAATTGATCAAAATGAACCCATCCACCCTTGGAAAATATAAAATTTGAGACAATAGTATAATCAGGGAACGAAGTCCCTTTTCCTCTTCCTATCAAGTTATCTTCATGGATGCATCCCAGCTACCACGAAACCTCTGCAAATCCCATTCTTGATGGTACATTGTATGGAAGAATATGGAAGGTTCCTTGGAAACCATAAACCCTTAAGATAGTGCTTACAGGGTATGGAATGATGCCACCCCAATTATGACATACTTTTTACTCAGGCCTTCTTTCTTTGGGCCGAAGGAAATCATGCAAATCCTTAGGAATTCTTGGCATATTTACCATTAGTCTAGCCCTAAGCCTAGAAGCAAAGCAGTTTTCAAACTGCACATAGCTAGCATCCCTCTTGTTGTAAGACATATCTGCACTCTAGGCCTGCTCTGGTAGCCTTTCTCCATTTACCTCTTGCCTCAATTCCATCTTCTCTGAGAAGAAGCCAACATTCTCATACAAGAACATATGCATTAACAAAGAGTACCAAAAGAAAGGAACACTAGTGTCCCCCATAAATAAGTTCAACAAACCCTTATGCATTCTTTCAGCAAGGAAAGAAGCATAATCATATACTATAGAGAAATTGCGATGCTGAATCTGAGCCCCCATAAACATATAGGAAATGGGCATCACAGTATTAGGACTGAAACCTAAAATTTGGCAAAGTGAGTAGAAGGTTGCCAAGAAATGATCAGCAAAACAATTTAACCCGAAAGGTTCCTGATCAGTCAAGCTGATATGAATCATGGAACTTCCTGCCCTGGCTAGATGAGGAGGAAGCAATTTTGATCTAAAAAAAGGTTGAATCTTGGGATACTCTTGTTTCATCTCCTCGAAGTCAATCTGGACCAAGAATGAGCCATTTTCACTCAAATCAAAAACCCTCCGAATTACATCTGCATTTACATTTAGTATTAGTAAAACCTCACCATCATTATCCCTTATAACCCTTGTGACAGGATCATATCTCGCAGCCATTGCCAGGAGGAGGTCAACATCAAGGAACACATTCTATACTACAAGCTTTCCCATATCATACCTCCAACCATTTGAAAAAGGATGAGGTGCATTTCGCTAGCCATACCATCTTCTAAATAGTTCTAAACTCGTCATTGGTACCCTAGCATCTGCAATGTTGTAGGTTCTACATCTCAACCCTTCACCTAAGGCTATCCCTCTCATCAAAACCAAACCCCTCTTCTTGTCATTTGTTGACAGGGGAAATTGGTCAAGGAAATCATCATACAGATTCCTCTGCATGTAGTCAATATGGCCAAAATGCTATTTTTTTGGTGCCATTTTAAACAACTAGGGCTTCTCGGAAAATCAAATTGTGAACAGACTAGTGCTACTCAAAATGAAAACACAGTACAATTTGCAATTTCCCACAATTCAAGAGAAATAGTAACCCTAAAATTTTAATTTAGAAAAACCCTGATCAACACAACAAAGCTTTTCGCAAGAAACACATTCAGACAAAACAGTGATGAAGAAAATAACTCACAGAAATTCGCATTTTGCAGAAAATCAAACTCTTTCCAAAATTTCTTTTGAAAGCTCTATCTCTGGCTCTAGACTACTTCGAAGATGCTTGAATGCCTTAGTGGTGAAAGTAGTCTACAATTAAACACTTGAACTTTATGAACATTTCTGATAGACGTCTCATCCGCCATTAAAGCCTACTTGCATACTAGGCCAAAGCCTTCAATTGTATTTGACACAGATTTAAATCTCTACCATCGATCTCTTGTTTTAGTCAGATCATCGAACTGTCCTCCTTAAAAATGTTGACAACACCTTCCACATCATCCCCAGGGCCCACCATTATATGCAGCGCTAGGAAGATACACGTGGCGCTCGCCTGTGATATTGAAATTGCTCAATTTGGGATTGTGCGATAGCAGGCAACCATTGATCTCTTTATCAGTGACCACAATCAAGTAAAACAAGGAACAGTCTTAAGGCCTATTCACTAAGTAGCTTTTTCATCAAGATTAAAACATCGCCGTTGATTATAAACATGTGCACCGCTCAGGCGATTTAGTAACCCACTTGATAACACACTAAAGTCCGATGCATTTATTAAATCATTTTATTTGCTTTTCGGACATCAGCAACCTGGGACATGTGGCACTCACCCGCGATATCGCGATGGCTCAAGTTGGGATTGCGATATGTCGGGGAGCAGTCAGGATATATCTGCGAGGAGATCAACAACCATCAAATAACCCCTACAAAATATTAAACATTACTTTCGAGAAAAAACCCGAGGAAGGGGATGCGGCTTAGGGAAACGATGGTCAATGACATAAGGTTGTTTTAAAAACATAAGGCACAAACCCGACTTAGACTTTGGTAAATAAAAGGAGGCCAACAATAAAATATTTATCATTTTATTAAAAGGGGCCAGGCCTTAGATGAGTTAATGAGACATAGGTTGTTTTCTTTTTTAAAAACCATCTCCAAAAAGTAACGATAGAATAGACCCATACCAAAGACAAAAAACTAAAGGTTTATGAAAGCAAAGTAATAACTCCAGCCCTAGGCACCACTCAGATAAACAAGACCAGCCAATAATAAAAGAAATCCTGGATGTAAATTTGAGGCTCCATCACAATTCACTGCCTTGTCTATGTTATTGCTTACTATTATGCTTTAATTTTTCCAAGCATCCATAGCTTGTTGACACACAATTTTGAGTTTTTACTTTTTAGCCATAGCATGAAAGCGTTGAAGCTGATTTGATAAAATGATTTGATGGTATGTATGAAAAATGTGGTAGCATAGACAAGGTAGTGAATTGTTTCAAAAAATGCCTCAAAGAAATGTGGTCTCATGGTGATGGAATGGCATGCCGAATTCCATGACAAGCAAATTTACATGGATTGTCATGGCATTCCACCACCATTGAGACCACATTTCTTTGAGGCTTTTATTCAAACAGTTGGCTGCCTTTTCTATGCTATTGCTTATTATCATGCTTTGATATATTTTTTCCAAGCATCCATGGCTTGTTTGGAAGCACCTATTTTAGACTTTTAGCCATGCTGACAAGGCAATGAACTGTTTGATAAAATGCTTTGGTAGACATGTATGAAAAATGCAGTAGCATAGACAAGGCAGTGAACTGCTTGAAAAAAATATCTCAAAGAAATGTAGTCTCATAGTGATGGAATGCCATGATGAATGCTATGACAAGCAAATTGCTATGGATTGTCATGGCATTCCATCACCATTAGATTTCATTTCTTTTAGGCATTTTTTCAAACAATTCACTGCCTTGTCTATGTTATTGCTTACTATTATGCTTTGGTAGATTTTTTCCAAGCATCCATAGCTTGTTCGAAAGCACCTATTTGGTTTTGCTTTTAGCCCATGCAATATGAAAATAATGGGTATAGCATAGAAAAGGTAGTGAACTATTTGAAAAAAGATTCAAAAAATATGTGGTCTCATGGCGTGGAATACCATAATGAATGCCATGACAAGAAAGTGCTATGGTTGTCATGGCATTTATCACAATCATTTTACTGCATTTCTTTTAGGCATTTTTCAAACAATTCACTGCCTTGTCTATGTTATTGCTTACTATTATGCTTTGGTAGATTTTTTCCAAGCATCCATAGCTTGTTCGAAAGCACCTGTTTTAGGTTTTTACTTTTAGCCATAGCGATTATGAAAAATGTGGTAGCATAGAAAAGAGTGAACTATTGAAAAATGCTCAAATATTGGTCCTCTCATGGTGATGGAATGCACCATATGAAACGCCATGACAAACAAATTCTATGGTTGTCATGGCATTCCATCACCATGGAACCACCTTCTTTGGCATTTTGAAGCAGTTCTTGCTGCTTGTCTGTACTGTGCTTCCTATTAAGCTTTGATATAATTTTTCCAAACATCCATAGCTTGTTCAAAAGCACTTGTTTTAGGCTTTTAGCCATAGCAGCAAGGCAGTTAACTGTTTGATAAAATGCTTAGGTAGACATGTATGAATAATGTGGTAGCATAGATAAGCGTCACCATTAATGTTATGTAGTTGTAGTATGTTTTGTGCAATGTATTAGCGACAGATATAACCAAAATATCTATTTTCTATAATTCATGGATTGAACTCGTATTTTATATGCTCTCAATGTCTGCGTATGCTATGGAAATGCCATTAATTTTTTTAAAAAGTAGTAATGCTATGTGTGATGCTATCAAAATGTAGTATGATTACTCTTTCTTTTTTTTACATAATCTAACATGTTCCAAACTTTTCACTGCTTCTCGACACATAGAAGGCAACAAAGGCAAGACTAGAAAAACACGGGCACCAAAAACTTGGCTCTGGTGGTTATATGAAATTAGCCGCATGAATTGTAAGTATCAATAAATGAAATATTGTATCCAAATAATAAATTGAAAACAATTTTGGTTTTATCACACCATAGAAGCAAAATTCATGATCTTATGCAAAAATGTAGGGCTCTGAATTCAACAGAGTTCCCACAAAAGGGATCACGAAGATTGCCTTCGCAAGGCTATGGAGCTGTGGTGAATGCTAAGAGTCTTGACTGGCAAACACAATCTTCCATTGCGGCATCCAACACCCAGTAAATAAACTCAATAAGTTTATTTAAAATTGAATACTTGTGCAATCTATTCAATATTAATTTCCACCATAAAGTAATTACATGCCTATTTGTTTTAAACATTCAAGCAATGATAATATATCATGACATTGGAATCAGACCTGGTGAGGGTGGAGCGAACACTATGCGAATGAAGGTCGAGGGTGTGCATCCTGATACTTTAGAGCATGTAGAGCGTGATCAACATGTTGAGCATGATCGTGCTAGAAGATCGTGAATATGATGTGGCCCCATCGTGCAAAGAGGACCACTCTAAAGTTCTTTTAAACATATTTAATTGCAATTGGTGTATTAATTAATGTAACCTTTCGTGTTTCAACTTTAGAGCATGTAGAGCGTGATCAACGTGTTGAGCATGATCAGGCTAGAGAAGATCAGGAACATGATGTGGCCCCATCAGGTAAAGAGGACCACCCTCATGTTCTCTTAAACACATTTAATTTCAATTGGTGTATTAATTAATGTAACCTTTCGTGTTTCAACTAGCAGATCGATTTAGAGCGTGTTCAACATGTTGAGCATGAGTCTATAACAAAAGTTTAGGAACATGATGTGGACCCATCAGGTAAAGAGAACCACTCTAATGTTCTTTTAATTAATCAAATACTTGTAACAATAATAATAAAACATATCAGTTTAACATTTCTTTCTTATTGCAGTAGATCCCCCCTAGAAGCGGTGTCCACATCATGAGCAGACGACTACGCATACATTAAGATCACAAGCAGAGGGCATAACAACTAAAGGGGGGAAAAATATTGATTTAGAAAACAATACTCCCCTTCAGCTTTATGTAGCTTTCAAAAAGAAACAAAAAAAAAAGTGATTGTAATCATATCATGAGAACCATATTTTTGATAATATGTAAAAACTAAAAGAATGATTATTATATGTTAACGAATGAATGTGAATATGTTAATTAATGAATGTTATATGTTAATGAATGAATGTTATATGTTATTAATGGATGAATGAATGAATGTTATATGTTATTAATGGATGAATCAATGATTAATGTTATATGATTGGGTATGGGGAATTGAGAGTGATGTGAGGGTGAGGGGGGCACCAAATGAGCTTCCACCGTCACGTGGTTGGCCTTGTTAAGTAGAGAATATTAAAATATACTCAAAACAAGGAGAAGCTCAATAAGGTAATGCACTTTTCAATATAAGAAATGCATCGTTTGAAGCATCAAACCAATATGCAGTCTGTATGTATGATTAGTCATCAGTCTCCGCAGTGGTACGTTTCCATGAATAATTTTTTTTTAAAAAAAATTTGCTTCTTCGTCGCAATTTCGACAACAACCACCGACGAATCAACAGAAAGGCTCGATGAAATTGCTATAGCTGTGACAACGATTTCATCGTAACTCCCTACCCATTTCGTCGTCCTTCCGACGAACTTTTTGCATTGTTTCGACGCTACTACTTGACCATTTCGTTGCACTTTCGACGAACTTCTGGTGTTCTTCTGATGCTACTCCTTGCTAATTTCATTGCAAATTTGACAAACTTTTTGCGTTGTTTTCGACGCTATTGCTTGCCCATTTTGTCGCACTTTCGATGAAATTTTGGTGTTCTTCCGACGCTACTCTTTGCTAATTTTGTTGCAAAGTCAACGAACTTTTGGTGTTGTTCTGATGCTACTACTTGCCTATTTCGTCGCTATTTCGACAAACATCCTCTGTTGTTTCCACGCTACTGCTTTCCCATTTCGTCAAACCGACGACGAACTTCTGGTGTGATTCGTCGATGGATAAACAAAGTTTTTGTCGATATTCTGACAAAATCCTGAGGTATTTCATGATGCTGTCAACCGATGCTTCTTTGCCATTATTTCAACGTTTAATTTGTCGTTGGCCTTGCAACGAAAAAATAGCAACGAAAAGATTTTTTCCATTGCGTCGCTCTTCCAACAGAGATTTTTCGAACGACCGTGAATGCCCATCAAAAAATGGTGTCAAATCCAGTAGTGACAATGGTTGACTAAAATCATGAATGATAAATGACAATGTTACCTTGATGTGAAACCTTTTATGAATTGATGTCACACAAGTTGCCACAAAAGATGATTGATGGATGCCTTGATTAATTGATAGACCTGCAAAAAGTTAGCTCATAAATTATAATGGATTTTGTAGCTAGCATGTAGAGGATTACTCAATACATCTTCATGATTTTGGCATGATTGATCATAATATCTCCTTGCACATAAATTTCTTCATTCTTCATGATGTCTTGCAAATTGAATTTGATTGATGAAAGTTCTCTAATAATGCTACTAATTCCACCTTTGAGTAATTTTACGATTTTCAATTTTCTACCCAATATTGCTAAGTGTGCTTCTAGGATTTCAAATGATAAAATGACTAGTATTTATATGCAAGTACTCTAATTTCCTAAAAATAAAATATTAATGGCTGACAAATGAAGTTGTAAATTCAAATAATAAATTACCAACACCGATATATTCAAATTTGGAGCCAAAAGTGTTGGTCTAGGGCATGGGTGCCCTAGACTAGACCCATCCTTTTTTAGGCCAAAAGTGTCAAGGGAAAAATATTAAATGCATAATTTAATTTTTCATGTTTTATTTTTTGAAGAAATTTGCAAAATCGATAATTAAACACATAATTAGGTCCAAGCACATAAGAGGGAGCAAAAACTAGTGTGAAATTTTCAAGGGTGACAATTTCCTATGCTACATTTAGACCCCACTTTAGTGAGAGTATGAACTTATTCTCAGACTCACACTAAAGTACAAATAGGTCAAGAGGGATTCAATTATCCAAATATTGAAGACATAAGATGTCATTAAATCTAGGGGATACATTAGCCCCTAGGATTCAATATCTTATGGTAAAACAACATAAGGAAAAATGAACAAGCATGTATAAGATGCAATGCATCATGACAAATGTGAAGCATACACAATGAAGTAACAAAGTATAAAGTAGACACAATGCAAAAACATAACAATCAAAAGACATATAATAATCACAAATAAAAGACATAAAGTTAGTACTTAAAGGATTTGATTTGGTAAAGAAAAGAGACCTTATTTTTAAATTTGTCTCAAATATCAAACATCATCCATCGAATGTGTTGTTTTAAACAAAATGGTGCTCTCATAAGGATATTAAATCACTCATGAATCACATGGATCCATTGGTAAGTAAGGTGTGTTATGTTAGGTGGCCATGTAAAAATGCTCAAGTTCATGAATTACAAAGCTCTGTTATGCCAAATCTTAAACCATTTTTTGAAAGATACGACATAGACTTCACATGATCCTTAACTCCTTGTTCCATGTTTTCGTTATATCCATTTTTAGAAAGAATTTAATATCCAAGCCCATAACACTTTTCTAACTTAGATGAAGAAGGCTTATCTAAATGCTCATGAGAAGAATTGATTCTTTCACAAGAATGCAAATACTTTTAAAGTTTTTTTAGGCATTGCCAACACACAAGGGATGAAAGCTAAAGAGCCCCCATCACTTTCATGGGGTTATGTTTTTGGATTTGTTAATGTAGAAAAAGATTGAGCGATTGAAACACAAAAATCCTTAGGCTGAGATTGTGAGAATTTGTACTCTCCCACAAAAGAGGGTGTAAAATCTAATGAACCCTAATCATAACCAAAACACGTGTTTGAAGATGAAGTAATAGCATGATCTTCATTTGTATTCGACTCTTTGGATTATGATGGTGAGATTTTAGACTCCCCATTGAAATGAGGTGTAAAATCCAATGACCCCCAATCATCACCCAAGAGCTCATTCATAATATCATTATCCTTGGAAGATAATTGCTCAATTTTTGAATATGGAATCAAAGTATTAAGAGAGTTTGAATTGTTACGTTTGGCTTCAATTTGTGAATTATAACTTTTTTCATTTTCTTTAACTGTATATATATTGTTATTATATTCATACTTCATCTCATAATGAAGAGTAGATGGGAATCCTTTCATGGCATGAATCCATAGTCTACCTAGGAGAAGATTGTATGAAAGAGGTCTTGACATGATATGAATAGGGGTAGGAAAAACCATGGGCCCTACCTTAATGGGTAGTGTGAATATTCCTAATGGTTTCCTACTAACATTGTCAAAGCCATAAATAGAAATATCATTAGGTTCTATGAGTCTTATCCACACCAAGTTTATCTAGAAGATCCATGCTACAAACATTAAGACCTGATCAATAAGGGTGCGTTTAACCCTAGTTTTATTAATAGAAACATATATCATTAGAGAATCATGTTTTTTTTGGACCTCAAGAGAGGGTAATTCATGTTGAGGGAAGGTAATATCCAACTTTTTTGCTTTCATACAATTAAACAAGGTTGCTACATCTTTCGGTTTGATAGAAGGTGAGATATCAATCTTTTGGAAAGCCTCTTGGAGCATCTTGTGGTATGTAGGTGATGTTTGAATCAAATCCCAAAGGGATATTTTGGTTGGAGTATTACAAAGTTTCTCAACAAAATCATATTATTTATGACTACACTAAGGAAAGCTAGGTGGGGTGGGAGATATGGTTGAAGTAATGGAATGAATGTTGTTTGTTTTGGTTATGTATGACCTATAAATTCAAATATGAAATTGAAAGATAAGAAATAATCAACAAGAATCACAATCAAGAGATCACATCAATAAACCAAATATATCAAACTGAATCAAATGAAATGCAAACCTTGTACACACTAAAACACACAATTTTCTCTAGTATAGCTCCATTGTTTTCCTCTATTCACCTTGGAGAATGGTGTAAGTAGTCCTTTGCTCTCAGATTTGGTATAAACACAATAACATAAAAAGCACTACAAAATATGAGTATAGTTTCTCTGCATGATCTGCAATGAATAATGAAAGATAGGACATAGTCCAATTTATAAATATTTGGTGACATCAATCGACAGTCAAGATCAAAGGAGAGACTAAATAGATCAAGGGCTCATAATTGATGAGAGGAAATGAAGGTTAGTTAAGTGACTGTGTGATTTAAGGTATCCAATTATATAGATCAATTAAAAGGATTTATTGGAGTGTTAACTTAGAAGTTGACAGTTAGTGGACTAAATTGATTACTTAGTGAACTCTAAGTGAGTGGGAGTGAAGTAGATTTTATTTTTGAGTGGACTGAGAGTGAGTATCAGATAGTAGGTGAGATGGAATTTGCATGAATATTTAATAATTAAATATTTTTTTTATTTTTTGATTCATAAGAGTAATTATATTAAGTTTCCAAAAATATTACAGTTCATCTGCATAGCATGTGTTGCAAAAATTACAAAAAATTTCCCTAACAAACCTTCCTAGTAACCATACATTAACCTAAAAAGGCCTCCATCGGCCACCACAATTTACAAACCAGGGTGTTGACAACAAAATGCCCAAAAAAAAAACACTGACTACATTGAAACCAGGGAGATGCTCGGAGTCGAACACCATGAGAAAGAAACGTTGACCGCTACCATTATAGAACTATAAAACTATAATATTAATATTGCAAACCCTAAGCCACCTTACCCAGCCACATGGATGCCAGCTAAAAGCAGTTCATTTTGGAAAATTGGTTGAAATCTGCCACCTACTCGAAACCATTAATTGGCTCTAACATTAGTAGCTTCTTGAGGAAGCTAACCCCATAGGCTACAGTTTGATAATGCTTGACAAGGACCATGCCTTTGAGTTCCAATAGTAAGGGGTAGACCTTAATGACTTCTCCTGAGACCTTGACCAATAGAATATCACGGGGCCGAGGCACTCTGCAACCTAGTAGAGTTGTTTTCATAACTTCTTCCAAGCTGCCTAAGAGCTCTTTCTTGAAGAGCTTGCAAAAAATCACTTTTGCCTCTGCTTTGGGTGTCTTGACATCTAGCAGTGACGCCAAGAACCTGGAGACAATATGGGTGTCAACCCGAAATGTCTCTTGGTTCACCAAAAAATAATTTCCCAAAACCATTTTGACTGCAACCATCGCATGAGGATCAATCCTGAGCATTATCCTTTTCAACCTCTAGTCGGTGATAGCCTTGAATGCAGACTACCTGACCTTGCAGTCCAATTGGATGGGCATATCTATACTTGCCACAGCTTCCGACGAGATTTCCACTATGAATTTTGAGTGCTCTGCCATGGCTACCTACGAAGAGCTTGTAGAAAATGATACCCAAAGGATGGTGAAAATCATGCCAGATTGCTGACATTTAAAGGGACTTCCTTCTCTAAAGCCCGCCACATCTATCATGTTGTGCAACTGCTTGCGTGTCTTTCCTAAAATCCTTAGTACACACCACCTATTTGCAATCATGCATCATGCCGCATCACAACACGCCAACTGGGAGATGTGTCGTAGCACACTCCGATCGTCCATAAAAACAACTCATTATTACTACTACCACCGACATTCTAGGCACATATTGGTATGAATGCCATTAATGGAAATCTTTTCACCATCCTACAAACTCGAGTGAAAAGCCCAAAATGCACTTAGTGAAAAGACTGCGTCCACCCCATCAACTAGCTCGCAGTCAAGATATGCCAGCACAACTGCCACTTGGGCAGCCACCTCCCTTGCAAGACCTTGACCTTTCCACATAAGCCTATGTGGGAAAGGTGCCTACCCAACCACCACTAAATAAATTTAATTATTATTTATATGTGCAATGTTGAAATTAATAAATAAAATAAATGATTTTATTTATTTTTTGAAAATGATAATGTTGAAAAATAAATGGATTAATTAAATAATTAAAATAATTATTTAATTTTAGAAAATAAAAAATGGATAATTCATTAAATAATAATGAATTATTTAATTAAACTTTGGAATTGAAAAATAATTAGTAAATTAATTAAATAACATCAATTATTTAATTAATATAGATGAATAGTGGTGAAATAGATAATTTAATTAAATAATTTGAAATTATTTAATTAAAGTGGAAGGTGAAATCACTGTGTCTTACTTTTGACAAGAGGAACTTTTTGGAACGATTAAAATGATTTCATGTGAACACTTTCAATTAAAGACCCTTCGATCAAGACATGCCTTTACTGAATAAAAACAATAATAAAAAAAACCTTCCAACGAAAGTCTTTTTTGTTATTATTTTTACTTGGAAAAATAAACTGTACTAAAATTGTCGGTTCATTTTGCCTCCTCTAACTTTAGTGAGTGAAGCAAGAACTCACAATACCTTGCCCGGTGAGCGCGAAAGTCTACGGAGGAAGAAGAACTCACTGGGACAGCGACCTGGACAGCTGCAACCGACTTCAAACGAACCTAGCTAGGCATTTTTTTATTTTGTTTAAACACCCGCAACTTTAATCAACTTTTAAAGGAATCTGACAGGTTAGCGTTTACACCTGTCAATTGCATTTGCTTGAAAGTTTCCACAGCCTTTTCAGCAAATCCATTTTATCCATATCCTGCAATCATGGCATTTCTTTGAGGCATTTAGTCAAACAGTTCACTTGCCTTGTCAATGCTTCCACATTTCGTATACATGTCTACTAGGGAAATTGCAGTTCTACAACATCTAACAAAATTCGTCTATCCTTTGTTCTTTTATCGATGTTCCAAAGCTCCCATTCTGGCACAGGCAAGGAGAATGTTGGCAAAGGTTGTGAAATTTGGATTTACACCCACCAATCGCACTTGCTTGAAGGTTTCTAAAGCCTTTTCAACAATCCATGTTGTGCGTATCCTTCAATCATGGCATTTCATGAGACCACATTTCTTTGAGTCAGCTTTGTCTACGCTTCCACATTTTACATACATGTCAACCAGGGCAGTTTCAATTAAAGCCTACAATCCATGCTTGTTGCTAAGAATATTTTGATGGAAACCAATTGTCTTTTGCTCATACAAGTATAAAATTTATGATACTATAAACCTTGTATCCACAAGACATGGATCAAAGTTACTGTTGGCATAAAGTTGATAAGTACACACTTATTTTCCTAGAATTCAATCAAGCAGTTCTCCAAGCCAAAAGATTATAAACTTGGAATTCTTGGGCTCACTTAGGCTTCATCCAGATATTTTCTCCTTGATTAGGGTCTCCATGTCTTTAAAAGTAGGGTTTGTTGCCAAGACCCACAGATTGGGGTATTGGCGTGCATTCCACAAGTGCTTGATTGTGGGTTCTACAGAGGTATGTACTTTTCATGTTTGCACTTAACTTGAATGAAGTTGCATTGTAAAATTTTACAACTACAATTATGGTCAATTTTCACATATGCAAAAACCAAAACAATGCAGTTTTCAACAAAAACATATGCAAAAATAGAATCTTATGTTATTCCTTTCAACATTAGCTTTTATGCCTTACAGGTGATTTTCATAGAGCAGAACCTTGTGACAGTTGTGAACTCAATTCCATGTATTGACTTTACAATCTAGTTAATTCCTTTCACCATCCTAAATACATGGATATTTGAGTTCTACAAATCCATGTTTGTATTTCAAATCCTAGGGCACTTCCACAAAGATAATTATCAAAAACATGGAAAGGCCATTAAACACTCAAAATGGCTAGGATGCTTGGAAGCTAAAGAATGACATTCTTATGAAGCAAATGCATACAAAATTGATTCAATTGAATTCATATTTAGTGTCAGTGGATTTAACATTTATTCAATCCAATGTCATATAATATATATGAGCATTGATAATGCAAGAAACAAACAATATTTTGAAATCTTAGTCCTCTTTGAAACTTGAAATCTTCTTACATCATTAAATAGGATCTTGTGATCCTCATTTTTTCCTACCATTTTATCATGCAATGAGAAATTAACCTCTCCTCACATGGTTATGGACCATTCTAAAAGTCAAAGGAGTCACTTGTACATAAATCCTAATGCCCATTTAGCATCCATAAGTCCTTGATTGATATCATTTCATTTTCTAATGGATTGTCACCAACCCTTGGTCATGTCTAACGTGAATGCTCATATCAATGATCTTAATGTGCTTTAACAATTTTGTTAGATCTAATCCATTGATCCTTGATGACATGACCAAATTTTAGCAAAAGAAAGGTGTGACATGTTCTATGGATTCATTATTCCAATGTGTGACCAACTTTCAACCTTCTATGGAATCTATTATTACCTTCCTTTCTAGCTTAAATGTCATTACTTTAGTTTTCCATGTAATTCACGATGATTAAACTCATTCCATGGCATGTGATAGTGATTTACCTTTGAGTACCTCTCCTTCATATTATGATGCATCTAATGAGAAACTTATAGATGAATTTGATTACTCTTCACCATCAAGTTCCCATAATGTTGATATGCCTCATGATGACAATACTCCTCATGCAACTAATGGTACCTCTACACATATTCTTGATGATTCAGCATCTCAAGTCATAAATCACTTCATATTCATGTTAATGCACATAGTATTAATGAACCAACATGTTTGATGCATTTATTGGATATAAAGATGAAAGTTTGCATGTTAGATCTTTTCTATCTCCATATTAATCATTTAAATGGTGATATCTTCTTAATGCATTCATTTAGAAAAAATTTAGTCAATAAATATTTACACGAGTTTGATGCATTTCATAATTATCACACTTCTTTTGGTTCCTTAACATGCATTTTTATAAGTTGTTTTTCTACGTACCCTATAGTATTCTCATAATGATTCCAATCTTCCAAAGCTATTATCCACTTTGTAATTCCTTTGGATACTTTTTTGGCATATTGATATATATCTAGTGTTTTAATTTCATAAGCGTTAATAGAATTGCATATGTTTCTTCATATTTAATATAAATACATGTCTTTGTGTATTAAAAGAAAAAATACTCACATGCGTGTTCAAGTAAAGAAAGATCCGAAAGAGTGAAGACTCATATACTTTTAATATATACTTTTAGGTTGATTTATGTCTTGAAATGTATATATGCATGTAATTTTTTTTTAATTATTCTAAATTAACATTAGCTAAAGTTCATAAATTGAATACATGTGCTTAATTAAAATTAGAACTTAATTAATTTGTATGCAGCACATCGATATGGCAGGTCTTTGGGCATGTACAAATGTAGAGATTTAGAGATTGTAGCTGGTTAGGGGTCCACAAAAATAATTTCACGTAGATTTTAGAGAGTTTAGTTAGGATTAGAATATCATTAGGAGGTGTGCATGCCTATTCTAGGGACACTTTAGCAGTTTTCCTTGTTGAGATGAGGAGAGAGGCTTTTGGTGATGTACCTTTGAGAATAGTCTAGCTTAGAGTGCCAAAGGACATTATCACAATTGAATGTTTTCCCCAAAATTCCACTCTATCACAGGTGAAGGGGTGTTAGGTTACTAGGTGCATAGATCCTAGAATGACCCCACTAATATATCCATGATTTCTTGCTACACACGGTTGTTATCCGAATAACAACCAAATTCAATTATATTTTGTAAAATAGTTATGTGTTGAGGTCCACTTAGGCCTTAACATTAACTATTTAGATTTACATAACCATTTGGGGCAAGGGTGTGGGAGGGTGTGTGATAGGGATGAATATCAACATGCAAGTTGACAACACCCAAATTATATGGCCTTGGTTGGGCTGAGGATGCTTGCCATCACTTCATCCATTAGCCCTATTGGAGATTAGGTTGTCATTGCTTCCCAATAGGAAGCAATTGACGATATTGTTGATATTGTAGTCCAGGCGCAACAGATATCTGTAGATAGCATGGGCCAATATTTTATGAGACAGACACATAGGTTGTCACTTGCTAATTAAGATTTATATGTTATAATAGGCATCCCATCTTCAACTGATATAGATCACATTGAAAATGATCCCCAGATTTTGAGGGATACATGTTGTAGATTGTCTAATGACCTGATGAGAGCTTATGGCGTGATCTCAGGACATTTGAGGATCTTGTTGGCAGATGTTACCTCATTTGTGGGTTAGTGTTATAGTGGAGATTTCTAGAGTCTAATAGTTCCATCTCGACATTCTAATATTGATCCTACATCTAGATCATCTCATGGCTTGAAACATAGACATGATCCACCTATTGGTGATGCACATGCTCCTACACCTGGTGCCTAGTCATCTACTCCTACACCTGGTGCCCAATCATCTGCTCCTACACCTGGTGCTCAATCATTTGCTCCTACACCTAGTGCCCAGTCATCTACTCCTACACCTAGTGCCTAGAGTCATCTACTCCTAAACCTAGTGCCCAATCATCTACTGCTATAGGTGCTTGTCAGACATCTATTGATATACTCGAGTGTGTAAGAGGAGGATTTATGGAGATGTTGGCTTCACCTATGCCATCTCACTTGCATAGTCCGCTACACGCATCATTGGAGGATTTAGTCAAGAGTAGGATTGCAGAGTAGCTGGTGGATCATATGATTGTAGAAGGTGACACTCATGATGCAGAGGCTATTCCTAAGGTATATACCTATATACATATAATTTTTAAGTTTATTTTAAGGTCTAAATAAATTTACATGTATAGTTATGTAACTTTGAAATTAATTTTCTTTTTTTTATGTATTCATGCATGTATGTTGTACTTGTACTAGGTGGAGATGCAACATATTACTCATAGTTTGAGGGCAGAGCATGTATGCACATGTTCTTCGTTGGACTATGTTAGTAGATAGGTGAGTTCTTTAATTTTTATTTAAGTTAACTACATATACAATATACATGTTCACTTAAATTCATGTTTGTGTACACACACAAACACAAACACACACACATATTTAATATAATTTTTAATTTAATAACAGTTAAATGTATATGTATATACATGTTATGCAGGGTTCAACAATTTATTGGATCGGGATTCATGCTTGGATGGTCACTCGACTAGCGCCTGACATGATGACTTGGGGACCATTTAGATGAGATATTATTTATACATGACCTGGAAATTTTATTTATATGACACACATTAAATTATATGAACTTATGTTTATGTGACATTTTATGTATGTTCACTTATATTTCTGATGACATTTTATTTATACATGTGACAAACATTTTATATATATGACCTAGACATTTTATATGAACTTATGTTTATGTTTATATGTTTATGTTCAATTATATTTATATATTTTTTAAGCTTATGATGTGTATATTTGAAAACATAGAGTGGGAAAGAAGATTTATTTATAAATGACATAAAAATGTGAAATGCAATAATGCACTAGTTTGAAATGGAAAGGTGAGCTTAAGAGAAGTTGTATAATTGATGTTCTAAGGGAAAACCCAACTAGACATACAAGAAATTTATTATTGGTGATTTAATATATTCATTCTTGCATTTATTATTGATGATTTGGCATAGTCAATCTTCCTCAATTTTTCGGTTTCATAGATGCATTATTTTATTTGAAAACACTATGCTCAAAGGAGAAGCAATGGAAGATATATAGGTCATTAAGGGATATAAATCTTGATATTATGGCTTAGTTTTAACTTTGGCAATCTATTCAATTCCAAAATTTTCTACAACTCGCCTAATCAAATAAATCTTATATGTGCAATGGGTACTAAAATAGGCAATTTTATAGTTTGGTTGGGTGAAGTGAAAAATTATTGGGTAGGTTTTGAATGGTTTTGAAATAGTGTTTGTTCATTTAATGGAATAGTGATAGTAATGAAAATTAGTTGTGTGCATGCATTACATAGACCCTAAAAAAATATTATTTATCATAATGTATGCTAATATTAATGTCATAAGTTTAGCAATAATTTATAATTAAATAAATTAACTATTATTAATCAACAATGATCACTCCTATAGTATAATAAAGTTACATTTTATAGGTAATTCATTAGGAGGTGATTATGCCTCTTGAAATAGCAATATTCTAGTAAAATAGTCTAGAGTGAGCTAGGAAAAGATAACATGTATAGTAGAATATCTAATATTTCTAGTGGTAATATAAATAATATCCACCTACAATAGATGAATATAACATATGGTTTAACAAAATAATTATTACATCAACACCTCTCTTTCATTGCATTAGTTTGGAGAATGTAACTCTTAGACCAAAATTTACTTATAAGAGTTGGATAAAATAATTTTCTAGCTCAACACATGAATTGATCAAAGAATGTGGCAATGAAAAGAATTATTCGTGCTAACAATAACATAATTTTTTTTTGATTAAGTGATCACCAATAAACATTCTAAATAGATAGCATTAGAAAACCTAATATGGATTGTTTTGTTACCTTTACCACTTATAATTCAAATTTGGGTGGCAAAAAATTTAGGGAATAAATATGATAATATGTATTAAAATAAAGGATTATGAGTTAGTTAATGAGTCAAATACCATTTAAAACTTAAAGGGATATCATTGATTCTATTTTTAATCATACTAGGCTCCTTTATGTTGCTTTATAGACACAATTGACCAATTTGGTGGAAGAGAAAATAGGAATACAACTAGTAATTTGGTGAATGCATGTAGCTTGGGAAGGATAGATTAATAACTAAAATTGGAGCTATATTAATAAATAAGATATTAAATAAATGAGATGGTTAGAATGAATTCACTCTATTTGTCAATTTTATGTACTTGATGATGAATATTTAGATGTAAATTATGCTTGATGTTGGAATCTAGACTATTCAATCAAACCTATTTTATAAAAATTGTGACAAACTTTTATAATGATTATGCATTACATTGGATGAGTCCATGCCCAAATTTATCAATTATGGGATTCTTTGTTTATGCATGGAGATCTATCCTTTATGACTCTAATATTTTGTATCTATTCACCTATAAATGTTCCTCAATTTATTTTTAAAGTTAGCTTACTTAGTCTTGTGACTTAATTTTTGAGGTTAATTACAAATAGACCTACAATCTATATATATATATAAACTAAACTAAAATATGTATTATATGTATGTATTTCTTTAATAACATTTGAGCTTGCATGTTTGAATGAAACAAGAAAAATATCACATATCACATTCAAATGAACATATAGATCTCTAAGGTGCACACTTTTTGTTCTTAATTGCTTAAATGTGTAACTAAGCTCTCAAAATATTCATCCCCAAACAACTCGTCATTCATGTACTGCACTGATTGCATCAACTCACTCTTCAATTTAACTTGTAATATTCTTTGATGATTATCTCTATCTAGTCTCCATTTATGACCTCCACATACATGTTGAGCTTGATGAAGAGATAGGACAATAACAATCACTAGGTAGCTATATTGTAACGCAATGTTTTTAGGATGGTAATAAATAAAATGAATCCCATTTTGAACAATTTTTACTTGTTTGAGATATGTCGCTTGCACTACAGCTGAACTTGTGGGAAATAACATTCCATCACTTGTTTCTTGTTTCGTTAACTTCATCCTCTCCTTTGTACAATGTAATAAATAATAACTAACATGTTCTATATTTCCAGCCTTTTCTATGACCACAAAATATCTCCTATACATGCATACAAATTTAGAACCAATCTTTAATTATAGAAAAAATCAATTTATATAAACAAATTACAATTAAATTTTTTTATCTAAATTAACAAATATTATAATTTTTAAATTGATCTTGACAAAGTTACAAACTTAAATGCATGTTCAAATTTATATATACACATGCACACATGTACCTTTTTTAATCAATCATGAAATGTGGTAATAATTAGTTGAAATAAAAGGAATATCTTCAAATCTTTCATCTTCATCTTCATTGTATGTGTCAGTAACAACTAGCATTGGCACCAAATTCCATTCACTAACATATCCACATTGGCTGTTACAACTATCATAGTGTCCCAAAATGCATTCATAACAAAAACAAGAGTAATCTCTAGTATACAATGTCCATGTGTGTCTATTTGTACTCATCACACAATGCAAAGATCTTGTTTTGTCTACCCTTTTACATCCATGCAGTATTCTTTTATCCACTCCTACACAAATTATGTATATAATTCAAAATTAATTTAAATAATTTAAACAATTTCAAAACTTTTTCAACTAATAAATTTAAACATGCCCGAAATCTCCCAAAACACTCTATTTGAACATCCATCGTTCCTCATAGCTGAAGATGTACCATCCCTTGAAAAATGTTTCTTACACCATTCCACAACATCATGTGCAACATTTAGATGCTCTCCATAATAATTCATTTTATGTTTTTTTAGTGCACATTTGATGCAAACTCTTGCACTATCACGTTCACCCTTTCCATGGCCACTCTCAAGAAACTCAAAACATGTGGTAGATTATCATGTCAATGATATCTACATAGTGCATAAAATGGCCTTGATGATTTGAATTGTGATACACACCCATTAGACCATACAAAATTTTGTTCAATCTTCACACCTCTTCTTGCCAAATCTTCAAAAAACTTCTTAAAGCAATGTTGGACAAAAAGTGTGTCATGCTCTTTATCATCATTAATATAAAATTGATTCTTTCTTGATGACTCAATTTTCACATGTACTGTCAACACCATCCAAATCAAATTGTGCATGTCAATAACAAACATGCACCATAATAGTGACCTTCTTTGAATAGTAATATTGTGTTTGAATCTCCTTTTGATGGGTAAAAGAGTAATTTTATGCAAAGTCAACTACTGATAAAATTGTTCCAATTGGGAAAATATCTCTTAACAAATGATATTATTTTTCTTGCCACTTAGCATAAAATGAATGATGTATGTACAATTGTATCAATTTATGAAAATATTCAATAAATATTCCAATAGGTACCTCTTCTTCTACGTAATCTAACCTTGTATATTCTTTCCCAATTTTTGTTTCAAACTTCATGTACTTGTAACTCTTGCAATTCACCATCTTTGACATGTCAGTATCTTCATTTCTCAAAAGGAATTTTAGCTAGATTTCCACATGTTTCACAAATTCATTTTATGTATTTCATTGGAGGACCATCTACATCATCATCAGATTTATCACATAAGATGGATGGTATGAATTGACTTACCCATTTAGGAGGTGTGTTTTAAGAAACATCACTTTCTTCTCTAATCTTTCGAAACACCTGATAGTAAAGATCAAAATCAATATGATAACGACAACAAGAAGTTTCAAAAACCTTGTTTTCCCTCACATAATGTGGCCTTAACATTTGAAACATTGTTTGTCCAATCTTTATATGAGGATTTACATTACAAAACATCATATACATCTCATGTTGTGTTATGTCTAACCAATGTTTTGTATGTAGTTGAAAATTTTCTAGACCAAGCCTGATCTTATATTTTAGAACATCTCTTTTATTTGATTAGGGACAAGTATGATCATGCCAAGAACTTGAGACCAAGTTCCTAACACCAACTTCAATCTTGTCAGAACAAGAAGTCCTACACATCAATCCCAATTGCTAAGTTTTGTAGTAGTATCATCAAAAACCTTTCTCCTTTTCAAATATCTTGTTAGGGTCCTTCTACTTAAGCAAATTTCACTTGAAAGTGAAGAGATTTGATGCTTTCTTGTCATTTGTAAACTTACAATAGATGTCATCACTCTTCTTGAAATGCTCTATCCACTAATCGAGATTGCTTACTAATGGAACCCAAACCTTGTTTAAATTTTTTAATAATATTTAGGTCTTCTAGGCCTCATCTTTTCCTATTCTTTGTGAAATCTACACCAATTAATTCTAAGGGATCTTTTAGGCCATCATGAAGATGTGTTGGATATGACAATTGAGAGGGGGGTGAATCAGTTGTCACAAATTATAACCTTTAATTCAATTACCAAAACTAACACATAAACTGATTAAGTGATTAACCATCAAATTCAAGTGCAAAAACACAATAGCACTAGATTTATGTGGAAAACCCAATGAGGGAAAAACCATGGTGAGGATTAACTCACACTATAGAGAATATAAAAATTGATTACAAAAAGGCTCACTGCTTGATATAAGGACTCATTGTCCATAGGGCTACAACCTGGAGGGCTCACTATCACAGAGATACAAAGAAGACAAAGAAGACTTGTTATAGAGAGACAAAAATCCCAATGCAACAAAGATTCCACCACAATCACTAATCAACTCGAATGAATGATAGAGTTCGCCTTCTGCTTACTGCATCCAAAAACTCGATGTTAAGCTTCGCACTAAACAACCACACACTTAACTCACACACCTTAAGAATAGAATCAAGGCTGTTTCTTCTCTTTCACTTATCTTCCTTCTTTTCTCATGTATAATTTTCATCGCTAACACATTATGTATTTATACTATCTCCAACCTTGAAAAGATACAAAGTCGGCCATCCAACTTCAACTTTCAAATTAGGTCGGTGCCAAACATTCTAAGGTGGAACTAGAATGAGGGTGACCCAAACACACACTTCACCAAGATCCATAATAGATCTAACATGCGTCATTAGCTTTGAAAGTAGTGCTTGACACATGGCTGGCCATACCAGTGTAAAACACATAGATAAATTAAGATCGATACATCCAAATGCCAAAAGCAACTTCAATAGAACCATGGCAACACGACTCTTGAACCATACACCATAAGATTCCATCAAAGAGAAATCCAGACTAACAACAATTCTCTCAGACCTCGATCAACACACAACAAAACATAGTTCACAAACACCGGAACCAACAACCTTCTTTTAATACAATTTTCTCAATATCCTCGACATATATAATCAACAACTAGTAGATAACCAGCTAAACAATTGACATAACCAATTGACTGGTTGACATCAATGACAACACTTCATTCATTTTCCATTCTTGCAAAAATCTCTCCCTTTGTCATTGATGGCAACACATGATGTGAAAAACCATCAAAGACACCATACCTATTCTAAAAATACTTTTCAAGATTTATTTTGCTTCTCCCCTGTTAGAAGATCATCTTCCTCGTTACCCGCTTTCTCTTATTAACTTTTCACATGGTCTCTCTCCCCCTTTGAAATCAATGGACAAGGAAAAAGATATGTCCATTGAAACTTCCTTTGACATGAAAACATAATACTCATAATGACAACAATTTAAAAAATCTACCTCCTCCTCCTGAGGGAAACCACCAACAAACATCAATCCAAAAGATAGAATCATGAATTCATCAGACTGATGCATCTCCAAATGCATCTTAGTTTATAAAAGGAGGGGAAATAACCCCTAGCTTATCCTAAAGATACTCAAAAGTATCTTCAGGAAGAGCCTTTGTAAATATATCTGCAATCTGATCTTTTGTTAAAACATACTCAAGCCTGACTTCATTCTCCATAACCTTCTCTCTGAAGAAATGATACCTGATAGATATATGCTTCATTCTTGAATGCATCATAGGATTCTTCAAAATGTTAATTACACTTTTGCTATCATAGAAGATTGGAATAGGATCATCATGTAGCATTGTGATATCTTTCAATGTTTGTTTCATCCATAACACTTGTGTACAACATGATGCAACAACAATATACTCAGTTTCAGCAGTAGACAAAGAGACTAAATCTGGCTTCTTACTCAACCATGCCACCAATCTACATCCAAGAAAGAATGCACCAACACTTGTACTTTTCCTATCATCTATACTTCCAGCCCAATCTGCATCTGTATAAGCACTGAGTGTAAAATTAGTATCTTTAGGATACCATAATTCATAATTCAGAGTGCCTTTCAAATATTTGAATATTTGTTTAATTGCAGCAACATGTGTTTCCTTTGGATCTTCTTGAAATCTAGCCACAAGTCAAACCACATGCATAATATTTGGTCTAGTAATAGTCAAATACAATAGTCCACTATTCATAGATCTATACTTGCTCTGACTAGTCTTAGGTGAATCATCATCTTTTCCCAACTTGCATCCAGTCACCATAGGAGTACTTACCGATTTGGAACCATCCATACCAAATTTTCTCAACATTTCTCACATATTTAGATTGTGAAATAAAAATTCCTTTCTCTATTTGATTAATCTGTAGCCCAAGAAAGAAATTCATCTCACCAAACATAGAAATTTTAAATTCTTTCTGCATTTCTTCCCCAAACATCTTGCACATCTTTTAATTTCCTCCAAAGATAATGTCATCAACATATACCACTACAATCAATATTTTGTCATTCTTAGTCTTGAAATACAAATTAATGTTTGTCATTCCTTTGTTAAATCCTTGCTAATTCAAATACCTATCTAACCTTGCATACTAAGGTCTAGGGGCTTGCTTAAAGCTTTCTTCAATATGGACGCCATATTCGGTTGATCTGTTAACTGAAATCCTTCTGGTTGTTCCATGTAAACCTCTCCATCTAGCTCACCATTCAAAAATGTTGACTTGACATCCATCTAATAGACTTTGAAATCTTTATAAGCAACTAATACTAAGAACATCCTTATAGCTTCCATTATTGCTACTGGGGAAAAGGTTTCCTGAAAATCTATACCTTCCACTTGTGAGTAGCCTTTACATATAAGCCTTGCTTTGTTTCTGATAACTTTCTTGTTCTCATTCAGCTTGTTTCTGAATACCCATTTATATCTAGAATAATCATCAATTAAGAGAATAAAGTACCTTTCACCAAGTATGCTTTGCACTCTCATAGGACCACAAAGATCTATATGAACCAAATCAAGCAATCCAATAGTAGATTGTTCCTTTAATCTATAACAATTTCTTATTTGTTTCATGAACTGGTAATTTATGCAGATAGGATTTACATGCTTTGTGATTCTTGATAGATCTCTCACGGCTTGAATAATACTAATCCTTGCCAAGTTATCAAAATTCATGTGACACATTCTCATGTTCCATAACCAACAGTCATTTATCTGAGTCATAAAACATCATCCATCAACACCTTTAAGCTGATAAATATTCCCTTCAGATTTCTATCTAGTAGCAATTAAAGTTTCAGATCCTTTATGGATCTCACATTTCTGATCCTTAAACATAAGATCATATCCATTTCTGCGCATTTGACCAACGCTCAATAGATTATTCCTTAAACCCTTAACATAGTAGACATAAATATTATGATGCTTGCCATCAAAACTTACTGAACCTATCCCATAGATTTTAACACTAGTATCATCTCCAAACATAACTAGACCTCCATCATATTTTTCAAGTTTCACAAACTTACTCTTTTCACCAGTCATGTGATGTGAACAACCACTATCAACTACCCAAAAATTATTTTCTTGTTTAGCATGTAGGACAGAGATCATTGTACCTTCATTTTTCTCCTTCTCCTTCTCCTTCTCTTTCTCTTTTTCTTTCTTCTTCTCTAGAGGATTTTCCTTTGGCTGTCTTTCTGAATTAGTAGAAGTAGGTCCATCTTTAATAAGAAAGAACAAGCATTCATTATGATCTGGACCTTCATATTTTAAATCCTTATATGAAATACTAGCATTCTCATTAGCATAGTAAGCTCTGTTAATCTTCTTTCTTTTCCTTTCTTTCTCATATCTTTTTTTATTCTTTTTAGCTCTTTCCGGACACTTTGCAGCACAGTGACCAATCTCTCACAACTAAAGCATTTAAATGGAAATTTACCTTCATTCTTAGCAGAGCCTTTTCTCAATATTCTTACAAAGTTAGCCTCAATATCTTCAAAGTTCTCTTCATCTGAATCTTTAGTTCTTGTAGGTTTAAAACCAATTTTTTTTTGCCTCCACTTCTTAGATTTAGCTTCCTCATGTCATAAGATGTCAAGAATCCTAACAATAGATCCTTAGTACATGTCTTGTAATCTACAATCTACTCAATAACACTCACCTTTTCAATGTAAGCATCAAGAAGAGTCTTAAGAATTTTATTTACAATTCTTGTTTCATCTATAGTAGTGCCAAGAGATCACATTCTAGCCACTACCTCATCCAATCTCTATACACAAACTTTAATATTCTCATCTTTAGTCATATGTAAAAGATCAAACTGTGTTTCCAAATTCTGTAATTTTGCTTCTTTTACCCTTTCATCACCATCATGTGCTCTTTCTAAAGCATCCCAGACTTCCTTAGTTGTCTTCAAATTCTAAACCTTAATCAACTCGAAATGTACCAAACTATTCTTCAAGATGAACTTCACCTTACTATTCGCTTCATGTGCTTTAATTTGCTTAGGTGTACTCGAACCATTTGCAGAAGGAGTGTAGGGATTCTTGTAAGCTTTCTCAACATCAAATTCGTAGTACTCTAGATATTCTTCCATCAGTACTTTCCAGATACTGTAGTTAGTTCCATCAAACTTCAGATAATCAAAGACCATTTTGTTAGCCATCCCAGACCTTCCTCAAGTGGTTAAGCTCTTCACTAAGGAACAAAGCTCTGCTACCAATTGTTGGATAGGACAACTGAGGGGGGGGTGAATCAGTTGTCACATATTATAACCTTTAATTCAATTACCAAAACTAACACATAAACTAATTAAGTGATTAACCATCAAATGCAAGTGCACAAACACAATAACACAAAATTTATGTGGAAAACCCAATGAGGTAAAAACCACAATGAGAATTAAATCACACTATAGAGAATATCAAAACCAATTGCAAAAAGGCTCACTACTTGAGATAAGGCTCACTTCCTAGAATAAGGACTCACTTTCCATAGGGCTACAACCTAGAGGGCTCATTTCCACAAAGATACATATAAGACTTGTTATAGAGATACAACAATCCCAATGCAACAAAGATTCCACCACAGTCATTGATCAACTCACATGAATGATAGAGTTTTCCTTTTGCTCACTGCATTCAAAAACTTGACGTTAAGCTTTGAATTGAACAACCACACACTTAACTCACACACCTCAAGAAAAGAATCAAAGTCATGTCTACTCTTTCACTTATCTTCCTTCTTTTCTTATGTACAATTTTCATTGCTAGCACATTCTATATTTATACTATCTCCAACCTTGAAAAGATATAAAGTCAGCCATCCAACTTCAACTTTCAAATTAGGTCAACATCAAACATCCTAGGGTGGAATTAGAATGAGGGAAACCCAAACACACACTTCATTGGGATCCATAATAGATCCAACATGATTCATTAGCTTTGAAAGTAGTGCTTGACACACGGTCGGCCATACCAGTGTAAAACACATAGATCAATTAAGCTCGATACATCCAAATTCCAAAAGTAACTTCAATAGAACCAAGGAAATACAACTCATGAACCATATGCCATAAGATTTCATCAAAGAAAATTTTGGACCAACAACAATTCTCCCAGACTTCAATCAACACACATCAAAACATAGTTCACAAGCACTGAAACCAACAACCTTCTTTTAATACAATTTTCTCAATATCCGCGACATATATAATTGAAAACAACTAGTAGATAGCCAACTAACTGGTTGACATAACCAACTGACCAGTTGACATCAATGTAAACACTTCATTCCTTTTCCATTCTTGCAACAAGAAGTAATGTTGATAACAATTGGGTTTGACCAAGTGTATCATGACTTTTGAAATAAGTCTCAATTATTTCCTTTGAAGTTCTTGTGAATGCCCTCTTAGTAGTAGCATGAGGTTGTTCAACATAAAACTTCAATTTCTCAATATCCAATTCAAGTAAATGATCTATACTTTTGTAAGAAATTTTTCTCTTCACCTCTTTAATTAGATTCATAGTATGAATATTGGTAGAAGGAAGTGATCCTGACCCCTATCCAACATCAAATTGTGTATGGGCCTCCTCTCTAACATCAATTGTTTTTGTAGCTTGGGTCTCCTCCACACCATCAACCATGGCTACTTCAGCCCCCTCTTCTCCAATGACTAAATTTGGCTCAAGAACCTCTACTTCACTTTCTATTTTTTGAGCTATTGTACACATATCATGTATAAAAGAGAAGATTTTAGAATATATATAAAACATATTATTTTAAACTATGTCCATGTAAAGTGAATCAAGGTGAAGTTATGAAATTTGAGAATGAGAAAGTACATTAATAATTAGGAACTTAAAGTTAATAATAGAAACAAAAGTGGGCACATCCTAGAACTAATTTTCCTCTTGTAAATTACATTCCTTTTGACACACATTTCAAAACTTGAATAGTGTAAGGGAAATCGGGTCACCTTAGCTAGAAACATCTAAGAACAACAATGCCTTCAGTGATTTTAATTCCTTCAAATTACCTCAAAGACACAACTACTATGTCATAAATTAGAAACATGTACAATTTATTTCCCACATTAATAAGAAAAGCACATGTAGAATTAACCAGATTCAACACTATGCATAGATTCAAATTTGCAGAATTAACCAACATGAAAGAAAAACATAAATGGACACAAATTTACGTGGGGAAAATCCTTACGGGTAAAAAACCCCACACTCCAAAAGATTTAGCCATTGTATTATTCAACAATACAAGAGTTACAATACAATTCAAGCTTACAATCTTTATAGGAGTTTACACATCTTGTCCATCCAAAGAGTACAAAAAACAACCATAATTGTTTAGAATCCTCACAGAACATACAATGCAAATCCATCTCCTCTAACTAGTCCACTCTCTCCCTGCCAGCCTCTTGGCTAGCCCAGCTCTTCGGCTTCTTAGGTTCACATTCTTTGCATCCTTCCAAACAACATTCTCATTTTGAACTTAATCATTCCAGGAAACCCTAACAACAATTTATGATCAACCACGAGCAGCTTAACCATCACAGACATGCAACTAATCATCGCTTTCTAGCTAATCATCAATCGGATCCCACTCTGACATTCTATACAGGTCACCGAGTCAGCCACAGTCATATTGGGGAGACCACCTTTAGATTCCTATCGATGAAGTATTGTCCCAGTGACAAGTGAGTTCACCACTCCATCATTCCATCATTTCATTAGTGTGACAAGCTTTAGTGTCTCACCGAAGACACAAATTCTCATCGATGAGGATCTAATGCTACACATTAGGGTGTTGTTGTGACATCTTATAGACTCCCACCAACAAGTATTTACCACCATGTATGTCACTACTCCATCAAACTCACCAAGACTTTAGTTATCGGGTGTTGAAGAGACATCAGACAATCTCACACCGAACTCGTAACGTCACATCAACAAACATTTAGTTCGCCAACCATTCAGTCATCGAAGTGTCAAAGAGACACTTGACCATATCTCCTTGAGCACCCGATGTCACATTGACAAGGTCTTGCAGCTCACTGTACCACTTGTCCGTCGAAGAGACATGCATGTCAAAGAGAATTTCACCAAAGTCTCGACAACACCCAGAAGTCACACTGACATCGAGTCCCTAACTTCCACTTGCATGTCAAAGAGACTTTTCACCAACTCATGATGACCTTTCAAAGTCTCATCGATAGGAATAAAAAAGTCTCTAATCGACATGTCTAAGAGACATCTCACAATGTCTCGATGATCACACAAGGTCACAATGACAAGGTTCGACCAGACTCAACCTGCATGTCTAAGAGAGATGATCCAATGTCCCAGTGACAATGTTAAGTCACTCTAACAAGGTCCTTGTAGCCTTCTATCAGAATGTTGAGGAGATATCTTCCGAGGTCTTGTTGATCACACCATGTCTCACTGACACTCTTTCGTTGGAATGTCTAAGAGACATTCGGAAACCTCACGTCGATGCAACCATCTCTCGTCGATAAAAAAGGGATCGCTCTGTCACTCAAAACCTAAACTTCTAAACCTCAAGTCAGAGGTTGCAAAGTTCATAAAACCCATGACATGCCAACAACAAAGGGATTAACCTTCGCTTCATAGTCGCTAAGTCGAGAGGTTATGAAACCTTGGAACCCCGTGACTTTAGTTATAAAAACTTGAAAACAAACAACTTAACTCAGGTCGATGAAGGAGGAAAACACAATTGCTCTAGGAAATCAATCAAGCTAGTAATTTTGAGTCACATTTCTCAACAAATAGGACTGAAACAAAATAGGTTAGACAAATATATCCTTGTTTTCATAAACATAGAAATAAGGGCACGTGTAACATCACATATAATAAATTATTGAATATCAACATAGTGAAATTATGAATCAAAATTAACAACCATATCATCTAAACACTACATGATCTCAATTGCATCATATTAAATATGCACATGTCAAGAATGGTGAATCTTACTACATGTGGAGGTATAATTGAGGATCAATTTGGAAAAGTAATGGTAGGAGAACAACTGGAAAAAACTATTCAGATGAGTGTTGTTTTTCATATTTTTTCTAGTCGGCATCCTATGATAGTGATCTGTTAGGATCTATGACTGTTGCTTTATGAATGTTAATTTATGTCAATGAAATTGAAGGCCTTAAACTTAATTATAATTCTTTTAAAAGATAAATTAAAATGATTAAAACAATAGGAATATGAAAATGTAGAAGAGAAGATGAAGACACAAATTGATAACGAAGTTCACCAAATGGCTATGTCTCTGGGTCCCTCTTCAATGAAGTGACTGATCCTTGATTATGCTCCAAAAGTTGTTTACAAGGAACTTCAATCTATTACAAATCTCCACAATGTCTCCTTGATTGATAATGAAATTTAGAAAATCCCCATCCTTCAAGTACAAAATAACTTGGATTATAGCCTCTCCTAGCTAAATGTACATAGTTGGAATAATTTCATTATCAAGTTTCCTCTATCTCCCCCCACAAGCCAAAAACCCCCCTTTAAATAAAATTTTATATTTTATATCGGGCTTAACAAACATATTTCCCCCATATTCCTATATCTCCTAATTTGAATTAAAAATATTGAAAATATGGCTTAACATGTCTCTACATAGGCTTCACAGATTGGAATATATCAAAACCCATATTTTTACCTATGTTATTTTGAGCACCAACTGCATTGCATGATGGTAATTTTGGGCATTGTTATGGGCCCCTTATTTATATATAATATGAGGTAGATTTACTTGTTTAAATAAGCTTTCCTTTGAAATACTCTCAAAGGATGCATTGGGTGCATTGGTCAAAGGCGGGAGTGGAAAGAGGGAGGTCGGCGGTTTAAACTGTCATCCCCTCTAAATAGCATTCAGTCTTCAATAGTTAGCAACTGCCACATATAGATTTTGAAACAAACACATGGTTCAATGGTGAACCATGAAAATAGGAACTATGAGGTTGGGGGTTTGATTCCCCCAACCAAAATTTTAGCAAACGGTTTATCCATCGAGGCTAGAGAAGACTACAAGGTGTCACATGGCATTCTTTGATTCACTAATGATTGCCACATCGACCTACCACAACGGATGCTGTGTGTTGAGATAGGATTGTTCCATGTCTTTTCCATGTCACCTACACCCACCACGTCAATATGCTGACATCATCATTGTACTACCATGTCATCATGTTGATGTCAGCATGGTCAACCCTTTTACCACACAACTTTGACTGGCCATATCTTACACGTATGAACTCCTATTGACATGATTCAAGTGGTTTTGGAATCATCTCGATGAGTCCTTCGATTTGACCCCATTCTTATCTTCTTTTGAGAGGATCAAGTTTTTGACCTAGAATCTTCATCTAGAATCTCTATTCTAGTCAAACTTTGACTGATCCTAACTTGGGCATATGAAATCCTTTTGATATGATTCAAGTTGCATTGGGTTTGTGTCGATGAGCTCTTTGAAATGGTATCAATTCTTGGAGCATTTGGAGTAGTTGAATTTTTGGTGAAAATATCCACCTAGATTAGTCCTCCCCATTAAAGAGCTTTTGGACCTCCAAAAGCTGGATTACACAGAAATTAAGTGAGGATACAACCCCCTCACTTTTCCAACCTCCATCCATTTTTATTTGATAGGATTCATCCCTTTCAGTCCCACTCTGATGTACTCAATGGATCCTCTTCATGAAGTTCTGACATTCCTAGCTAGGATGACATCTTCCTGCAACTTGTTCATGTACTCAGGTGATAAATCATCAACAAAAGGAATTTGTACATCAGTGTCATCATCTAGTATCATTGGAGCTTCATACAACTTCAAATTCTCAAAATTAACCACTGAGTAGATGTGCATATAAGGAGGTAGATTTAGGAAAAAAGCATTAGTATCTATCTTTTCTAAGATCTCAAAGGGACCATACTTGATCAGATTGAGCTTCTTACCTTTGCCTTGCATTCTTTCCTTACTGATGAGTAACCAAAATTTTTCACCAACCTGAAATTGATGATCAACACGATGCTTATAATGTCGTGCTTTGTACTTTGCCTGGTGTTAGGCCCTGCATACACACCCCCAAATTTTGCTTGGAAAAGTTGGGGACCCCCTCTGTTTTCCTCCCGTTTCTTTGTTTTGGTCTGTCATGTTTGTGCTTTTTCATTCTCATTTTTTGTCTTTTCTCATTCTTTCTTTCATTTTTTTGTAGGAGTCAGGTTTTAGACTAGAACAAACACTTTGCACTTGGTGAAGGTTCAATTTCCTTGTTCCATCCCAATTTTGATCTCTGCTTGATTTTCGTCTTTGTTTTGTTGGAATCAGGTTTAAAAATGGAATCGACACTTGACACCTTTCAGAATTTCAAGTTCTCATTCCATCCTGAATTTGATCTCTGATTCCTTGTTTTTCTTTTGTCTGGTTCAGAATTGGGTATCAGACCAAAACTAGAACTAGGAAGCTTTCCAAGGTTATTGTTCCTCATTTTGTCCTGATCCTGATTTCTGCATCCATTGTGCTTTTTTCTTGTTGGGTTTAGGTTTTAGAACTTTATCAAAACCTTGTTGCAAGAATGGAAATATTGAAGGTGTTTTCATTGATGTCAATTGATCAACTGGTTATCCACTAGTTGTTGTTGGTTGTATATGTTGAGGATATTGAGAAAATTGTAATAAATATATGTTGTAAGTGTTCAGTGGTTGCTCTGGGTTTTGGTCTGGATTTTCTCCTATGGATGTGTAGTTCAGATATGTTGTTCATGGTTTTTAGAAGGTGATATATGCAGATTTTTGGTTGTTGGTTCATTGTATAGTGCAAGTTGTGTTTAGTAGTTGTGAACTATGGTTTTTTGTGTTTCTAGTTGAGGTCTGAGAGAAATGTTGTTGGTCCAGATTTCTCTTTGATGAAGTCTTATGGTGAGTGGTTCTATAGTTAAGTTTCCCTAATTGTATTGAAGATAATTTCAACATTTGGAAAGTTTGTGCTTAATGGTTCTATGTGTTTTACACTAGTTTGTCCAACCTTGTGTGAAATACTACTTTCAAGGATGATGAAGCATGTTGGATCTATTTGGGTCCCTATGAAGTGTGTGTTTGGGTCACCCTCATTCTAATTCTGGCCTAATTTGAATTTGGATTTGGATGGCTGACTTTGGATATGTTTGAAAGTTGCAGATGATATAAATACAAGATGAGTTGAGATGAGTTAGTGATGGAAAATATACAAGAGCGAAGAAAAAGAGCAATAAGAGAAAAGAGAAAGTATAGTTTGGTGCAACATTGATTCTATTCAGTAAGTGTGTGTGTTGTGAGTGTGGGAGATCAGTGTGAAGCTTAATATCGATTTTCCAGATGCAGTGAGTAGAAGGTGAACTCTATCATTCATGCAAGTTGATCAAGTGAATGTGGTGGAATCCTTTGTTGCATTAGGATTGTAGTCTCTCTGTAACAAGTCTTCTTTGTATTATTTGTATCTCTATGGCCTAGTGATTCCTCTTAGTTGTTAGCCATGTTGGATAGTAGTCCTTGTTCCAAACAGTGAGTCCTTATTTCAAGCAGTGAGCCTTTTGTAATCGGTTTTGATATTCTCTGTGAGTTAATCCTCAATGTGGTTTTCCCTCATTGGGTTTTCCACATAAATCTGGTGTTATTATGTTTATGTGTTGGAATTGAGTTTTTGCATTGGCATTTCATGATTAATCATTTAAGCAGTATTAATTATTAGTTTCAATGATTGAATTAAAGGTTTAATTATGTGACAACTAATCCACCCCCCTCTCAATTGTCCTATTCAACAAACCCTTCACTCTTTGAAGGTTCCTTTGTTGAGTCTATTCCTGATCCTGATCTTTGGTTCGTTTTGCTTTGTCTCATCTTTGGTCATTGTGTCATTCATTTGTTTTGGTCATTTTTGTTTGTCTTCATCCTCATCTCATTATGTCGTTTGTTTTTGGTTTGTCATTTGTTCATTTTCCGTCTTGTGTCATTTGTTCATTTGTTCATTTTTTGTGTTTGGTCTTAGTCTTAAAAAATACAAAAAAATCAAAAAATTGAAAATTTAGAAAGTACAAAAATACAAAATTAAAACATTTTGAAAATACAAAAAACATTTTAAAAATACAAAAAAAAAATTACTTTCACAATATAAAAAATATAAAATCCACAAAAATAAAAAATTTAAAATTTGGAAAATAAAATAATAATGAATAAATAAATCTTTTATTGTAAAATATAAATATTTTAAATTTAAAAGATTAAAGAAATAAGAATAATAAATAATTTTTTTGAAATTTAAAAAGATTTAAATTTAAAAAAAAAAAACATAAAAATTGGAAAAAGTTTAAAAATAAATACATAAAAATTAAAAATATGTAAAAGAAAATTTTAAAAATTAAAAACTTCAAAAAAAGAAAATAAAAAAATAAATGAGTTTGGGTTGGGATTTAGATCCCAATCAAAAATAGGAATTGAAAATGCCAAAATGTCTAAGTTTGGGTGAAAACCATGTTGGAAATGTGGAGCCTTGCAACATGAGCATGAAGTGTGGATGGCTTGTGTTGGTTGTTTCTGTGTTTTCATTGATGTCAACATGGTCACAACTATATGGTAAGATTACTTGGTTTACCAGAAGTTGTTCTCTGCCAATAATGTTCTTTTGTGATGAGCAGGTGCATTGGTATTTGAGTTTTAAATTCACCGCAATAACATATATGAATCTAATCTCTTAACCATGCTATCATGTCTCATTCAAACAACTATATCCTAGATCTTGAGAAGTTTTGGTTTGTGAGTAGAAAGTTATCTTTGATAGAGTTCAACTCTGTATTCTACTATTGTTCCTTGCTTAGCATATCAGAGTGGGAGACTCCACATTTTCTTAAGGATAACATTTTAATGTTGTGGTTTTAATGGTATTCTCTTTGATGATAGTATGATGAGAATTTGATGTGGTCTCATATCTGGAAGGTGTTTACTTTGAGGATTGTATGTTGGTTTGGAGATTCTATGAGTTAAGTTCTAGGATTGGTCGACCTAACATATGCAATTCACTATGAAGACCAACATGTCTAAGAGACATCTCACAATGTTTCAGCGATCGCACAAGGTCACAGTGACAAGGTTCCACCTAACTCAACCTACATGTCGAATTGACATGATCCAACATCCTAGTGACAATGTTAAGTCACTTTGACAAGGTCCATGTAGCCTTCTACCAGAATGTCGAGACATCTTTTGAACTCCTATCGATCATGCCATGTCTCACTGACACTCTTTCATCAAAATTTCTAAGAGACATTAGGAAACCTCACGTCGATGCAACCATTTCTCACTGACAACAAAGGGATCACTTTGTCGCTCAAAACCTAAACTTTTGAACTTCAAGTTGAAGGTTGCGAAGTTTGCAAAAACCCATGACATGCTGACAGCAAAGGGATTAACCTTCACTTCATAGTCGCTAAGTCAAGAGGTTATGAAACTTTGGAACCCCGCAACTTTAGTTAGAAAAACTTGAAAACCAACGACTTAACTCTAACCAATGAAGGAGGAAAACACAACTGCTCTAGGAAGTCGATCAAGCCAATAAATTTGAGTCACATTTCTCAACAAATATAATTGAAACAAAATAGGTTAGAAAAATATATCCTTGTTTTAATAAACATAGAAATAGGGGCATGTGTAACATCACATATAATAAATTACTAAATATAAACATAGTAAAATTATGAATCAAAATTAACAACCATATCATCTAAACACTATATGATCTCAATTGCATCATATTAAATATGCACATGTCATAATTTTAATAACTTACACATGTGGAATATTTCTTAATTCACACTTGGTCATTTGAATGTAATAGCAAATCGCAATTCAACCAATAATGCATATATTACTATTTAATGGATATATACATTAAACATAAAAAATAAGAGTGTGTAACATCACATAATAGATTACTCAATATTGATCAACATAGTGAAATAATTCAAATCAAAATTAACAACCATATCATCTAAACACTGTACAAGAAAAAAGGAAGCCCAAGTTATGACTACATGGATATCTATTAGAGATCAAACCAAAATGCTCTTCAATCCTAGGGAAATTATACATGCATCTTTAACCAAATTTCTATTTAGATTTTTTGAGTGTGTTGTGTCATCTAAAACTACCACTAAGGAGGTCAACATTATTTCTTTCAACAAAGTAAAAGTTGCACATGTGAACTATTAGATTAATTGGAGGATATTGTCACAAGTTTGATTTTTACCTGAGAAGTAGTTAGATCCTTGAGTAGGTATTAGGTGCCCTTGGAAAGAACTTTATTACATCTCCCCACCAATATTTTAATTGAGATATATATGGTTATAATAATCTTATATATAAAAGGCACTTGATACATCATAGGGTCCTATGAGTTGTTGGATGAAGAAGATCAATAATGTGTAGATTTCAAATCTTTCAATGGCTATATAACTACCTTGATCAAAATGTGGGAAGAGACTTGAATTAAAATAAAATAAGAAATTCTCAAGAGGTAAAGTGCAATGAAAACTCACTATATAGTTGAAAGTGGCTCTCGAGGGTACCTTCATCTTACTAGAGGTAAGGAACCCAACATCCATTGGGTACAAAGTCCATTTGAATTGAACATGAAATGTCAAAATTCTAAATTTATAGGAACAATTCTTCATAAAGCACTAGGGGTAGCCTCGATCTATTTCCATTTAGTTGTAGAAGGCACCTTGAGCATAAAACAAAGATAAAACCTATGTACTCTAATTTTTCAAAAACAATTTGATCTTATTGATCCTAATCTTATCTAGAACATTGATTTAATTGAAAAAAAATCATAATTTATAATATAAAATATGCATAGCTTCTTTTTGAGGTTTTTTAGCTTGATATCTTTTCCTCCTTTCACACAATTGTTGTTTCTTTTCTTTGAAATGATGATGTGCAACAATATTTTTCCTATTATTTGTGGTTCCCATCTTCTTCAACTTGTAAAATGTGATCTTGATAATTCTTTGCCAATTCCACATTACAAATTTATAAAACACTTGCAAAATATGACCTTTTGAAGACACCTTGTGAATTTTATTTTATTTTTTGATATTAAATATCCAAAAAAATGACATTCTATATATACATTTGTAATTAGAATAGACATATTATTTTGAAAAGTTGGCTAACTTAGCCTTTGGTGGAAGGTCGACTGCTAAATTAAAAATAATAATATTTTATTCTACCACCTTCAATCGAAGGAAATTAAAAATATTATTTTATTTTGGGCATAGGGAACTTTCAGTTGAAGGTACCTTCAATCAAAGGTAAAATATTCTCTTGGAGGTACCTTCAACTGAAGGTCTTTAGCTAGGCAAGTTTGGAATCTACATCAAAATTTCACTAAAAAATTCAATTTGTAACCCTGGGTTGAACCTTCATATGAGCTTAACTTGAAAAGATATTTTGCAACATCGTAGCCCTCGAAATGAGCTTTCCAACAAGTATAGTTTTTATTTGTTTTCATTTTATCATGTATTTAATTTTTAATTTTTATTGAACATAGTTTTTTTCTCTGAACATCGAACTGTTCATTCTATAGAGGTTGAAAAATAGTAAGACATTGTAAAATAATTTCAAAAAAATATCCTTTCCCTCTGTATTCATGCTCTTTTTTCACCAAAAATAATGGATTTTGACATATATACAATAAGTTATGTTGGACGACACACACATATGTCCAAATTATAGTTACAATGACTTTAGAAATTAATCAAAAAAATATATGTAACCAAAAATCATGAAAAAATATCATTTCCCTCCATATTGATGTTGAGAATCTATATTTCAAAACTTAGAATTTTATCCTTTATAGAAAAAATTTATGTTGGACGACACAAACATTACTTTTGAAAATTTTGTTTTCTATTTAAAACTAGTTATTAAAGGAGATGTTAAAAGATTCATGATTTATTTTGGATTTTTAAAAAATATTTAGAATCTACACATAAATTTCCACAAATCACTAGTTCCTATCATCTTCAAATACTATAGGTCTCAGAAGATCAAGATTCAGTTAAAAATATTGATGTAAATGTCCATCTTGTGCAAAAAGTGAGACACAATAGTGTGATTTCACCCTAGAATTAAGAGGAAATTTGAAATTATAAATAATTAAATAATTATTAAAATCATTTAATTATCATGGTGAAGTAAAAATGATAATTAATTTAATCAAATATTAAAATTATTTAATTAAATATTGAAGATGAATTAGCTAGGTCAAATGATGAAAAATGATTTGTTTTGGATAAAATGTGTTAGTCAAAATTAAGTGTCTACATGTTTCTTGTTACTTCTAGTGCTAGATGTGTTACCCACCATGTGATAACTTGGTTATTGTTTTCACAAGGGTAGCACCCTTAGCTAAGTATAAAACTTAGCTATCCTATGAAACATGGGACCATCTTCAAGTTGTGGGTTTCCTATGGTGAAGATGAACATTTAGAGAAGGTTGGTTCCCTTGATGGACCTCCTTAAACTATTTCCTTAATTGGGAAAAGGGATAGAAGAACTAAAACTAAAAAGATTGTTTATCCTAGAAGGTGATGCACAAAAAATCTAAGACTTATACTTGTTTCAACTTTCAATTTCTCTAAAAAAATCAGCTTTACCCTATGCACAACTCAACTTTCACAAGCTCACACAACAATGTTTCATAAAAAAGGTTGTTCTTCAAGTTCTTGAAGGAAAACTGGAAGTTTTCACAACTATAACTACTGAAAGCAATAACACAACCTATGACCTATATAAGTCTTTCTTATACTAGTATAAAAATGCTTTGCAATGAGACATAATTCAAGGATTTTGCATTCATAATCACAAAAATCATATCAAATCATATATAAAGACACTTAACAAAATAATTTAGAGAAGGGAAATATGTTGCTTTTATTGAAATAATTGAAGCTTTTGCTGATACAAATTTGAAAATACTATGAGAAACTACAGAAAGTTGTTGGTCTATAAATCTCAAAATGAGTTACAATATCATTCTTTTGCATAAGGAAAAAGAGGAAAGGAAGAACTGACTCTAAAGAGTTGAATGCCTTTGTCTTATAGAAGACCTCCTCAAATAACTAAAGTCGAACCTCATAGAAGATGTCGAGTTTGCATGATTTGATGAACTAGATGTGAAACTGGAAGTAAAACATGCAAACTTTGGTGAAGAAAAGATGACTTGAACTGTTGACTTGTTGACCTTTACATGATCCTTGAAGTGTGCCTCAACTAAACGTGAACTGATCTTCTTAAAAAATCATGAAATTGATTGGAATTATGAGTCATTAATCAATTTGCATGAAACTTGAGTTGTAAGGCATACAAGGAAAAAAAGCCTCTATTTTAAGACCCCAAACTACCTCAAATTGTATGATTTTAGCCTCCAACTCATCTCAACTCTAGTTGTAACCATATGGGCTACTAAAATAGGCCTAAAATGCCTCTAAGTGCTTGAAAACTGAGCATGAATTCCTCTTAGCTTGTGATCATCTCATTTGCATGATTATAAGTATGTATTTCATCATTGTGATCCTTTGAATGGTCTAGAAAAGAATAAAGGACCGCCCCTTTTGTCTTAGTTCACTTACAACTTGATACATTCAATGAATTTCAAATGCAATACTCTCATGATTCATACGCCTTTTTCCTAACATAGGTCTATTATAGTGAAATGATTGGGAAGACAAAAAAATATGAACTATACATCACTAAGACTGTCCTATTATTTTTGTTTTGACTGTCATAATTATTGGACTGTTCAAGGTGACCTTGCTTCATAATGCCTAGGATTGTATTTTAGTTTTTTTCTTTGATGCCCCATTTTTTTAATTTTTGAAACCTTGCATCTCATTACTTCAATGCATTTTCTCCTTTGAAGGATTGTCATGAGTACCTTGTTTTCATCATTTCAAGGACTGTGCACATGTGTTAGGACTTGCTTGTATTTTTTTGTGCTGTTCTATGAATTGTCCTCTAATTGTGCATATGACAGTCCTTTAGTGCATGATGGACTATCCATTAGTGCATAACTGCTTCCCTCATGAAATCTCTTGCAAAATCCTCGGACTGTCCTTTCATGAGAGTTAAATCTCCTAGAATTCTACTTTACATTGCTCTCTTAGTGGAATTCCATTCAAATGTTGAAACTATTGCCCTTTGTGTTGGTAAATTTGTTGCCCTCTTGTCAATGAAATTTTGATCCATTTTTCTATGAATTTGTTGTCCATTTGTCAATGAATTTTCCATCCATTTGTCTGAATTTTTTGTCCATTTTTCTATGAATTTTCTACTCTTTATACATATAAATTCTTTTAACTGATCTTCATGCATATAAATGCAAATTGTTACTTAATGATTATGCTTTAACAAACTTGCATGGTGATCATTACTTGCTGCCCTACTATGAAAGGATTGTCCTACTTGCATTGTAGTGGAATCTTGACTAGCCAGAGGGTTGTCCCTCATACCTCTCATCATCAAAACAAAAAGGGCACTATCCTTAACATTTAGGAGGTTGTTGTCCCTAATCATTTATGAGGTTGCTTTGCTCATTATCATTTATGACTATCCTTTTTCAATGTCTTTGCACAAAACAAGAAATAGGGCCGTCCTCTATTATTTATGAGGTTGTTGCCCTTAATCATTTATGAGGTATTAAGATTTCCCTTGCCGCCCTTTTCTCTTCCTTGTTGCAATTTTTTTTACTATTTTTGTTCATAAGGACTATCATAGAACCATTTTAACCATCCATTCATCATCATACCTGTGAATCTTTGCATGGAATTCATTACCCTTTCTTATTTGATCAATGTTGTTTTCCCTAAAAACCTTCACAGACCTGGCATGCATAAGACTGCCCTTTTGTCTATGATTGCATAGTTACTATCTTCTCATCATTTGTGGAATTTGTTATGGTGTTTCCTTCGATGTTCTTGAAGGTTTCCCTTCTAGCTTGGTTTACATCAATATTACCTTAACTAATGTCATTTTGAATAGCTTGTCTTATTGAATCATCAACCTTAACTTTCTCATAACTGTCACCCTTGCAAGGTCTTCATTATAAGAAACTCTTCATAGTCTTTTCTTTAGCACCCTATGAAGCACTTCCCTCTATTTAATTTGAATGGAATGATTTTCCTTACTACTATCATCTCAACTTTCTCAGTCATTAGCCCTTAAAACATAGTCAAAGTCTTTTCACGAGGTCATAGGAACAAACAAAGTTTTCACTATTATAATGATTGTCCTATTCACTTGATTTATACCCCTTCTAACTTGAAGTGACTTCCCTTTATCATTGATTTTCCTATTTGAATATTGAACTTCTTTTATCCATCATAACTATGACTAAATTTTGATGATGCTTGACTATCAATCATTCTTTCTTGATAATGTAGTCTGTCCTTGCAAATAGAACTGCCCTTGATCATCCTTGAATAGCATTTATGACTGTCATGTGGAATATTATCATTATATTGTAGTAATAAAAAAAATATTTCAAGCTTTCTTTCTATGAATAATGAATCTTCCTTGATTGTTTACTTGCTCATCCATATAAATGTCTTTGGTTATCTATCTCTATTTGAGTTTGCTTCTTCTATGGATGACTATTATTTCTCTATTGAAAATTTACCATGAAGGTTATTTTTTGTCCCTTCATGACTATCATGCTTTCCATCCTATCATTGTTGTGTCGAAATATTTTCCATTGTCATGGTTTTGATTGTTACAACTTGCCTAAATGCTCACGGTCTTTTGTGGAAATTGTGTGATGCATCTTTGATTCATTATGGATTGTTATCCATTTCTTGATGTCACCTCTATGACTATCCCTTATTGTCAATGGAGACCACTCTTTTTTCACTCTTATCCTCATTTGACTAGGGTTTCAAAACTTTTCAAAACCTTGATGAACTCAAACATCAATGGCGTTTTGGTTGTGGTTTACTTGCAACCTACCCTCAATGAGCTACAAGAAGGAAGTATGGTTGTGTGTTGGGTGTTGGTGTAAATAGGTATTTTTCCTATCTAGTCATATCTAAGTTCTAGGAGGGTATCTTTCTAGTTAGCATTAATTAGGGGGAATCTTTCTAGTTAAGCAGTAGTTGTCACTTATCTTATCTAGTTGGCTTTTATTTGATAAGTGTGTCCTAGGTTATTTAATATTGACTCATGTTATTTAATTATGAAATACTTATTTATTGTAGGTACATCATCACCCTTTCCCATATAATCAAGGCTTCATATGTACATTATCAATCAATCTCAATTCAATTGTGTAAGTCCAATATATCATTGCAATCTTGAGTATTGCATATTGGCCACATCTCGCATCCATTCTTGCAATTTCATGTTCTTATTTTTTCCTCTTGTGGAAGGTTGTTGCTTGATTTTGTAGATGATCTTGGAGGCTTGAGTCCTTGAGTGTCTCCAACATGTTCTATGAGCTATATCTCATCTCCTACATGGTATTAGAGCTTCAAAGTTGCAAAAACCCTTCTCAGATATCAAGGTGATTCGAGCTTGAGATTTTGCAAGGTGTGTATTGGGGGTGAAACAAACCTAATGGTTGAATCTAGAAGGATTTAACCCCCATTTTCATATATAATACTTCATATTTTCTTGTAAAAAAAAGCTTTTTTCACATGACTACCTTTAAATTTGGTGGCCAAACAACCGTTTGTAGGTCACTCCATTTGGATCCCCTCTTTGTTAATAGCTTTTGTTTTGGAGGAAAAATTCAAAGGATCGTAACTTGGTCATATAGACTCCTTATTTGGTGCTTTATTTTTTGTTTTGAGGTAGAATTTCATGCTCTACTTAGTGGTGCAGTTGGCTTTTTATTTTGGTGTTTGGATTTTTCCATAATTGTAGATTTTCAAAGTTGTTGCTAATTTGTTCTCATTATCAGAACTTCTAGGGCTTCATTCTCACTCATATAATAACATTCTTGAGTTATTTTTTTTCAAAGTGCATTTTTTTGTGTACTTTGTAGTAGTGTGATCATATTTATCTCATCTTGAATAAAGATTTTACTTTGAGATTATGGCCAAATTTGGAATTTTACATGCACTAAGGTCAATTTTACTTCACTATTATTGGCAATTGGAATTTGTAATTGAACTAAGCATAAAGGGTCAACCTCATATATTTCTACTAGGGGATTATTGATTGATTGGTTGGGGGGTCTCTTGGTGCATTTTATTGATTTATTTGTTAGTTCTCTCTTCATTTTTTATGGATCATTCTAAAGTGTTGAAATGAACAAGACAACTGAGAGGGGGTGAATCAGTTGTAGCAAATTAAACCTTCAGAAACCTTAACAGTAAATAGACCCACAAGCATTCATTAAACCATTATTTTGTTAAATTGATTAAACATGAAATGCAAATAATAGAAACTTAAATCACAACACCATAGACATGAGAACACCAAATTTATGTGGAAAACCCAATGAGGGAAAAAAAATGGTGAGTATTAGCTCACAATATAAGTAATAACAAAATTGGTACTAAGGGGCTCACTACCATAATAGGACGCATTATCCAAAAAGGCTCACAATTAGGGCTCACTGCCACAAAAAGAATACAAGAAGATAGAAGAAGAATTTTACACAAAGAAAAAACTTCTCAATGCAACAAGGATTCCACCACAATTGCTCACACACTTTTACATGAAATATTTTAGATGCCTTCAGCTCACTAACTTCAAGAAGCCTAACATGAAATTTGCACTGCTCTACTCAAATTCATATCACAGACATCACTTGTAACAATCTCACATCTATCTTGCTTCTTACTCTTTTGTACACCCTCTTGCATCAACATGATACATATTTGTATCAAACTCTATCTCAAAAACTTTCTCCAATGTCAGCCACTAGTCGTTATACATACAAATTCAAAATAGGATGGCACCTAAACATTCCCATAGTGGAAAGGAATGAAAGGTGACCTACATAAATCCTTAGTTAGGACCCAAATATATCCCAACAAGCTTCTACAAACTTCCACAAGCCTCACATGTAGTGTTAAACACAAGGTCAACCAACACTCATGCAAAACACCAACGACAGTAAGTACATGCTTCCTTAAATCAAGCTGAAAGTTCTAGACAACATAATTCACTTGAAATAAATCCAGAATAATCCATAAACTACATAAGATTCATGAAACAGTTCATTCAAGCTCGCATCAAAAAATACTTCAACTTAGGACAACTGATAACCCTTAATTGCATATTGATAAATGAAACTCTCACTGTACTCCACCAAATAAAGTAAAAAATTAAACACAAAATTATAAGATCATTATAATCATCTTCTCAAATCTACACAACTTAAATCCAAATAGTAGAGAAACGTGGAGAAAATACATTTCTCCATACCACAAAAAGCATCACTGAACAACTGGTTTACACACTGGTGAAAATATCTCACATTGTACATTGATCCAGAAACCCAAATTTAGAATATAGAAACCTCTATCAACCATGAATAACTTGTAAGAACCACATAGGCATAGCATCAACATAGAAGGAATTTGGAGCACAATATCAAAGCACACTATGAACATTTTCACAACACAATTTACTCTATTGATTAAATTTTCTCAAAAGCACTTGGAAACCAAGTACCAAAAACATCATCTCAACTCATTACTTCATTCCAAATCATATTTAAAATATGAAAAAAAAGAATAGCTCCATGTACTCACAACACTTCCTCAAGGTCTCAACTACACATGCACAACATGTTTTCCTCTTTTCCATAATTTTCTCAATATCCTCAACATCTTCATCCCATAGTTTACATCAATGACAACGCCAGTCAGTAGAATTCCTATTGAAATCAATGACAACACCATCATTCTTGCAAAAATCTCCCCCTTTGTCATTGATGGCAACACAAGATTTGAAAATCCCCCAAATACCACATAACAATTTGGAAAACTCTCTCTTTTTTCACATGATTCTCTCTCGCTGAGTAGATAAGATCTTTTTTTTCACATGATTCTCTCTCCCCCTTTGACATCAATGGAAAAGGATAAAATATTAAATGCATTTTTCTCCCTCTTTGACACTAAACCAAAATTTACCTACTTTGAATAACCTCCCTTAGGAGAACACCCAACTAAATCAGCAACACAATGACAACACATGACACTACCTACTCCCCCTAAGAGGTAGCCACCAACATTAGTTTAGAAAAGAGATAGATCCATATATCCACTAGATTGATGCACCTATATATGCATCTAGTTCAATAAAGAAGGGGAAATAACACCCAACTTCTCCAAAAGATACTCAAAAGTATCCTTAGGAAGAGCCTTAGTAAATATATCAACAATTTGATCCTTGGTAGGAATATACTCAAGCTTTACTTCATTCTCCATAACCTTCTCTCTAAAAAAGTGATACTTGATAGATATCTGCTTTGTCCTTGAATGCATCACTAGACTCTTTGAAATGTTTATTGCACTTGTATTTTCACAGAAGATAGATATAGGTTTGTCAAAACAACTCTGATATCCTTCAAAGTTTTTCTCATCCATAATACATGTGTACAACATGATGCCACCACAATATACTCAACCTCTATAGTGGATAAAGAAATTGAATCCTATTTGTTACTTAGCCATGAAACTAATCTACATCCAAGAAAGAATGCACCACCACTTGTACTTTTCCTATTTTCAACACAACCAACCCAATTTGCATCTGTATAAGAATTTAATGTGAAATCAATATCCTTAAGATACCATAAACCATAATCTGATGTGCCTCTTAAATATTTGAATATTCTCTTCACTGCTACAATATGTGTTTCTTTAGGATCTTCTTGAAATCTACCAACAAGACAAACTATGTGCATGATATACAGTCTAGTAGTAGTCAAATACAACAATCCACCAATCATAGATCTATACTTTCTTTGATCAGTCTTAGGTGAATCATCATTTTTTCTCAATTTACAACTAGTCACCATAGGAGTAAATACCGATTTGGAGTCATCCATTCCTAACTTCTTCAACATCTCTTTGAAATACTTATACTGTGAAATGAAAATCCCTTTATCCATTTTATTGATTTGTAGACCAAGAAAGAAATTCATCTCCCCAAGCATTGACATCTCAATTTCTTTTTGCATTTCTTCAAAAAAAATCTTACACATAGCCTCATTTCCAACAAAGATAATATCATCCACATGTACAAATACTATCAAGATTTTGTCTTCCTCAATTTTAAAGTAAAGATTATTATCTACAGAGCCCTTACCAAATCCTTGTTGTATCAAGTACATGTCCAATCTTGCATACCAATCTTTGGGAGCTTGCTTCAAACCATATAGTGTCTTCTTCAACTTACATACCATATCTAGTTGATCTCATAACAACAAACCTTCCAGTTGTTCCATGTAAACCTCTTATTTCAATTCACCATTCAGAAAAGAAAACTTCACATCCTTTTAATAGACCTTAAAATCTTTATGTGCTACAAATTCCAAAAACATTCTGATAGATTCCATCCTAGCCACATAGGAAAAATTATCCTCAAAATCTATACCTTCTACTTGTGAGTAACCCTTACACACAAGTCTTTCCTTGTTTCTTACTATTTCTCCATTCTCATCCAGCTTGTTCTTGAATACCCATTTAGTTCCAATTATGTTTTTGTTTGATGATCTAGGGACCAATTCCAAAGTCTGATTTTTCTCTTTCTATGCAAGTTCTTCTTCCATTTCCTTCATCCAGTGCTCATCCTTACATGCTTCACTCACTAATTTAGGTTCAACTTTAGAAAGTTAACCTTAATTTATCTCAATTTCAGCAGCTTTGCTTCTTGTCAATACACCTTTCCTCTTGTCTCCAATGATCTAATATTCATAATGATTCTTCTACACTTTGTGGTTTTAAGGGGTCTTCTCTAGAGCTTCTTTCTCTTCATTCTACACTTCTTGTTCATCAACTATTTCTTCTACTTCTTTGTAATCAAGTTCATCTAACACATATCCATCTAGTACAATTGAATTCTACAAGTTTTCATCAACTTTAACATTTTCACTCTCAAATTTCTCAACCTTTTGTTGTAACAGCTGTAATATTTTCTTCTAATATAATATCCAAGGAAGATACCTTCATTAGACCTTGCATCAAAATTTCCCAAGTTTTCTTCTTCTCTTTTGATGTAACATTTGCTTCCAAACACTCTAAAGTACTTCACAATAGGAATCCTTTCATACCATAGCTCATAAGGAGTCTTTATGTTGTTAGTTTTAGCTTGAACTTTGTAAAGTATGTAAACATCAGTATGAATAGCTTCTCTCTAGTAGACTTGTGGTAGATTTTCCTCTTTCATCATAGTCCTTGCAGCTTCTTGAATAGTTTTGTTTTCCCTTTCAACAACTCCATTTTGCTGAGGATTTCTAGGGGTGGACAAATACCTTTTTATTACATGAAAGTCACAAAACATGTTAAACTCATTAGAGGTGAATTCACCACCTTTGTCAGACCTCAAGCATTTTATTTTCAAATCTATTTCATTCTCAATCATAGCTTTAAATTCCTTGAATTTATCTAATGCATTAGATTTCTCTCTAAGAAAAGTAACCCATGTCATTCTAGAGTAATCATCAATCATAAGCATAAAGTACCTATCACCTTGTAGAACTCTCACCCTTGAAGGACTATACAGATCTATATGCACTAATTCCATATAATTTAGTAGCATATTGTTCCTTTCTCTTAAAGATACTCCTTGCTTGTTTTCCAAGCTGACAATTCTCACAAATAACATTGATAGGTTTTGTGATTTTAGGTAAATCTCTCACAACATGGATCGAATCGATTATTCCCAAATTATCAAAATTCATGTGATACATTCTCTAGTGCCATAACCAACTATCATTAATCTGTGACATAAAGAAATGACCATCAACACCCTTAAGTTGATATATATTTCCATCTATTCTATTTCCAGGAACAATCACAGTTACGAACCCTTTACGAATCCCACATGCTTCATCCTTAAACACAAGATTATTATACCCTTTGCTGCACATTTTTCCAATGCTCAATATATAATGTCTTAAGCCCTTAACATAGTAAACATTTTCAGTATTATTCTTTCCATTAAAACTGATCGAACCTATTCCATAAATCTTAGCTCTTGAATCATCTCCAATTTTAACCAATCCTCCATCATACTTTTCAAGTTTAAAAAACTTAACTTTTTTCTCTGATCATATGATTAGAGCAACCACTGTCAACAGCCTAGTAATTCTTATCTTCTTTGACATGAAAATAAGATATCAAAGTACCTTCAACCTTATCCTTCATCTTTGAAACACTTTCCTTCACACAACTTTCATGGCTAGCAGAACCAAAGTCCTCTTTTATAGCCAAAAATAGACATTCATTATCATCAAAATATCCAAAATAAGATTCATCATTAGAAATACCATCAATCTTCTTTCACATGGTAACCTTTCTTAATCATCTTTCCTTTATTTTCCTTGTTCTTGTTGTTTAAAGCTCTTTTCAAAAATCTAAAAGCATAATGACCTATACCACCACAACTAAAACATTTGAAAGGTAATTTACCTTTATAATTAATGGTGCCCTTTTTCATCCTTCTCACAAAGTTAGCTTCCAAATCATCAAGATCTTCATCACCTAAATCTTCAACCCTCTCTGGTTTACTAGCCTTGAAAGCAATCTTTACTTTTGTACTTTTCTTTAGTTTTCTCATCTCAAATGTAGTCAAAGTGCCAATCAATTGATCTTTGGAATAATTATCAAAATCAATTGTTTCCTCAATAGAAGATAGCTTTCCACTATAGTAATCTAGAATATATATGATAACTTTCTTTGCCACTTTATATTCTTTAACTGTTGCACCAAGGCCTTTAATATTACTTACCAATTCATCAACTCTTTGTATGTAGCCTTTTATTGTTTCATCTTCAGACATATGCATCATTTCCAATTGTTCCTTCAAGTTCTACAACTTTGTTTGCTTGACCTTTGGATCTCCTTCATAAATGCTTTCTTACTTATCCCAAACTTCTTTAGTAGTCTTCAAACTCATAAATTTAACTAATTAAGTATTTGAAAGACTATTCATAGTAATGTACCTTTCACTAGCATTGATATCATGTGTCATGATTTTTGCACTTGTAATCAGACCATTCAGAGGTTGAGTATATGTATTTTGATAAGCCTTCACAATCTCATATCCTTGAGTACACAAATGTCCTTCCATCTTTGTCTTATTGAATGCATAATATGAGCCATCAAATCTAGGACATTCCAAAGGAATCTTGTTCACCATCTTGGATCTACCTCAAGTAGTTAAGCTCTTCTTCAAGGAACCAAGATCTAATACCAATTGTTGAAATGAATAAGACAATTGAGAGGGGGTGAATCAGTTGTAGAAAATTAAACCTTCAAAAACCTCAACAATAAACCGATTCACAAGCATTCATTAAACCCTTATTCTATTAAATTGATTAAATGTGAAATGTAGATAACAAAAACTGAAATCACAACACCATACATGTGAGAACACTAGATTTACATGGAAAACCCAATGAGGGAAAAACCACGGTGAGGATTAGATAACAATATAAGTAAAAGCAAAACTAGTTCAAAGGGGTTCACTTCCAGAATAGGACACACTATCCAAAAAGGCTCACTGCCATAGAAAGAATGCAAGAAGATAGAAGAAGAATGTTACTAGAGAAAACACTTCTCAATGCAACAAGGAGTCCACCACAATTGTTCACACAATTTCATAGTCTTCATATGAAATATTTTGGATGCCTTTAGCTCACTTCCTCTAAGAACCCTAACATGAAATTCACACTACTCTGCTCAAATTCCAATCACACATATTACTTGCAACAATATCACATCTATCTTGCTTCTTAATTTTTTGTACACCATATTTCATCAACACCATACTTATTTATATCAAGCTCTATCTCAAAAAAAATCCCAAATGTCAGCCACTAGCCATTATACATTCAAATTTGAAATAGGTCGGCACCTAAACATTCCCGTAGTGGAAAGGAATGAAACACAACCTACATAAATCTTTAGTTAGGACCCAAATAGATCCCAACACACTTCAACACACTTCTACAAGCCTTACATGTAGTGTTAAACACAAGTTCAACCAACACCCATGTAAAAAACCATAGACATTAAGTGCCTACTTCATTAAATCAAGCCGAAAGTTTTGGACAATAAATTTCACTTGAAATAAATCTAGAATAATCCACGAACTACATAGGATTCATCAAACACTTCATTCAAGCTCACATCAACAAATACTTCAACTCAGGACAATTGATAACCCTTAATTGCATACTAATAAATGAAACTCTCACTGTACTACACCAAATCAAGTGAAAACTTGAACATAGAAATATATGATCATTATAATCATCTTATCAAATCTGCACAAACTAAAGCCAAATAGCAGAGAAACACAAAGAAAACAAATTTCTCCCAAACCATAGAAAGCATCACTGAACAACTGAATCACACACTGGTGAAAATATATCACATTGTACATCGACCTAGAAACCCAAATTTTGAATATAGAAACCTCTATCAACTATGAATAAATTTTAAGAACTACACAAGCATAGCATAAAAAAAAAGAATATGGAGCACAGTACAAGAGCACACTATGAACATTTACAACACAATTTAATTTTTTTATTAAATTTTCTCAAAAGCACTTGGAAACCAAGTACCAAAAACATCATCTTAGTTCATTACTTCATTCCAACTCATCTTCAAACTCTGCAACAAAAGAATAGCTCCATGTACTCACAACACTTCCTCAAGGCCTCAACTACACATGCACAACCTATTTTCCTCTTTCCCACAATTTTCTCAATATCCTCAACATCTTAATCCCATAGTTTAAATCAATGACAACACCAGTCAACAAACTTCTCATTGACATCATTGACAACACCATCATTCTTGCAACATAAGGTTCCTTTTCTAACATAATATAACTATTCAACATGGCATGAACATGCATGGAGTATACTAATGAATGAGGGTCACTCTCTATATGTTGAGAATAAGGTACTTGAATCGACTAATGATGAGAAAAATATGAAATGGATGATTGACCATACCAAAGTTCTTGGATGTCTTTATAAACTAGTTTCTCCATATTTTTTGTTCCAAATTGAATCATGCAAGAATTCTCATAAGGCTTGGGAAAAATTGAAAACACTATATGGTTCTACAAATGAAGTTAGATGCTATTAGCTTGATAATGAGTTAATGAGCCTTGATCTTAAGAATTTTGACAACAACTAGGACTACATCACTAGGGTTATTGATCTAAGGGAGAAAACTAAAGCATGCGGTATTGATAAGGACATTCAGTTGGTCTAAATTCATTGAACACACATGGTCCTGAGTATGCTACTTTTATTTCTAGATCTCATACTAATAGGTTGACTATGGGGTATGCATATACTACACCTTTATTTGCATCATTTTTTGAGATGTTGATACATGAGAAACAAAAACTTATCTCGATGGTTTCATCAAGTCTTCTAAATCTCAGGAATTGCTGGTTAGTCAAGTGAAAGAATTAGATACTACTAATAAGAAGCAGAAGAAGTCAAAGAACAAACCAAATTCAGATCAACCAAAGAATAAATCCTCTTCCTCTAGATAAATCATCTAGGAAGGAGAAGTTTACTTGTTTGTATTGCAATAATCTTGGGCATGATGAATATTTTTGTTAGAAGAAAGATCTTGATGAGTTGATGCATCTTCTCAAAAATAATCATATTGATTTTCCTTCTAGAATGTTTGAGTCACCACCTTCTTCTTCATCATCTTTTAAATAGTCTAAAAAGGGTAAAGGTCATGTTGATTTGGCTTCTATATCAGAAAATAAAGGACATGCTCTTTTTTATTTTTTAGGTCCAATATCAGGGAGATGGATTCTAGATTTGGGAGTTTCTCATCATATGACATCTTTGCAGTCTATATTCTCTTTTTGAGCCATGCACTATGTGTCTGATTTTTATGGGAAACAATACATATATGAGTGTACTTGGGAAGGGATATATTACTTTTGGGGAAAACACTTCCCAAGATATTTTGTGTGTTCCTCATTTGACAAACAATCTTCTTTCCATGTATCAGATTACACATGATGGAGATGCGAGGACTATGGAGTTCACTCATAATTTTTTTATCATTCATGACTTAGAGAGTAAAGAGATTATTTCTACTCATATGGTTGATCATTCATCTTGGCTGTATACCTTTGCATATTTTTCATCTGATGGTGAAATTGTTCCTTCAGCTATTGAACACACTTATAATGTGGGACCATGATTTAGAGGAGACATTAGGATTCTTAAACTTGGGAGTTCTCACATTAGATCCCTTTCTTGAGCCTTGCATTTCATCTCCTCCATCTTTTGTTGCATTTGATGATGCTCATATTGGTAAAGGTTTGGTCTCTTGTGATTCAGTGCAATAGGATCTACATCATCTTCTAATTAAATCTACTTGCGATGCATACTTGAAAAACATTGGTGGGTTGTTGTTGAGTCTCACATTTTCAATTTGGGAGAAACCATTGATTTCATAAATCTTCTCTTTGATGGAGATGATTCTTCTCTAGTTTTTATGAGGGAATTCTCTAACCCTTTTGTTCATTCTCTACATGATTACTCTTTGCAATTTGATATGAGCGTGGATAATTTTGGACAACATTTGGAGGAGGCTTCTTTAGAGGAGGTGCTTTCTTTGTCTTCGGAGTATGTTCTACATCCGTCTCTAGGAGGTTTTGGATTGACATATTTAGTTGTGTAGCCTAGAACAATTATTTGGAGTTTGTCAGCTTTTGACATCAACATGGAGATACTTGAGCATCATTCAAAGACATCACATATCATTCTTCTTCCTTCATATTCTTTTTTGGAATGGGAACACATCTTGCATATCATCTTGGTTTTGTTTCTTCCTAAGGGGAGGAATGTTATTCGATGATATTGGATCATCTTCAAAATTTAATGTCAAGCTTATACTATTGTAGGAGACTTGCCATTGTGGGGGGGATACATGGTCTCTCTTCTTCTCTCTTATGGGGGGGTTCATTTTCCTCGGATGGGGTTTTATCCCTCCCATGCATCATTGAGAGTATTTTATATTTTTCATCTCTCTTTTGGGGAGGATTTTTGTCCCACTAGATTTTCTCCTTTTCTTTGTTTGTGAGATTTTTTCTTTGCATTTGTACATGGGTACCTAGCAAGGAATTATAGGTGGGACCCATATTTTTGTCATTTGCATAATAATTGACTCCCTAAGTTGTACTTAAGGGGGATGTTGGTTGAAATAGGTATTTTTCTATCTATTTTTCTCTAGGTCCTATTTACATTGTTAAGTCCATTTAGGTTCTAGGAGGGTATCTTTATAGTTAAGCATTAGTTGTCACTTATCTAGTTGGATTTTATTTAATGATTGTGTCCTAGGTTATTTAATATTGACTCATGTCATTTAATTATAACATAGTCATTTATTGTAGGTACATCATCACCCTTTCCTATATAAGCAAGGCTTCATAAAAGGGTTTTTTTAGTGGTGAATCTTTGCCAATTGGCGAATAGTACATATCATCCAAGTCAAAATTGGAAAATAAATCATAACCAACAAGGTGGCCAAATCACCTAGATTTTATGAATTATCGATCCAATGCATTTCCATTCACCATTGATTTATTTTATGAGGCATATTTAAGTAATATTTTTTCCATAACAAACTACGAGTTTCAAATCGACCGATTAATATTTTCACTTGAAATCTCAGCAGCATGTATTAAATCACCTACATATTTTCCAATACTATTAAAACAACATTTGTGTATCAGGACACATTTTTCCAAGACCATTAAATTTTCACTACATGTGATGACCCATTTCCCCATTTAAAATTTACAAATAGTTTCTTATGAGGACCAATTTTTCCAATAACATTAAAAATAATTATATTTAAGGACACATTTCGCCAATAACCATGATACCTCCATGCTAATCATAGGGATATAATCACCTTGAAAATTACATCATATGTGTTCCATCGAGGTGTGATTCACCCAACACTTAAATGTATCGCTGTATAATCATGCATAATTCACCAAATTTTTACTATACCATTTAAAAATCTCGTAGAATTTCCCAAATATGGATTGATATAAATATAATCGAAACTATGATTTATTCTTACACATTTTGTTCAGTTCTAAACTTGTGAGCTCTCGATTTGGAAGTTGGACTTGGAACCTTGATCATAGGAAAGTTACAAAATTACAACACATGCATTCCTACATTAACGAATAGCAAGTCAGTGAAAACTTAAAGGTAAGTGATCATTTATTCCTAGTGTCATAATATTTTTTTTTATCTCTTTTCCATTCTTACTTCAATCTTAAAGATGATATTGATTAGGGAATGGGATCTATATTCTACTTCCTTCTTAAACAAGAAGAATATTTTTTCTAGCTTTTGTTCTAATTGAGAGATCAAGATGTTGAGCAACAAGTGTAACAAGGGTAAGACTCCTTAGGGTGGTGAAGGGACTGGGAGGCTATCAAAACACCCAAAACATAGAGTTACCATAAAGTATTACTTTGGAATTGGCAATGTTTCTAATCCATCAGATCAAGATGGAGCTACATCATCAACTCTTGCACCAAATATTAATGAAGAAGGCATTCAAAATACCTCACCAGAAGGTGGGATTGAGTTAAATGAGTTAGATGAGGATAGAAATACTACAGAAGATGTTCCAAGGGATACCCTAGTTAGACAGAATGAGCTAATTGACTTGGATGAAAATGTTCACATCATAGATGATGTTGGTAGCAAGAAAAGAAAAGGCAAGTAAAAAATAGGGCATGAGTGGGAAATGACAGAATTTTTAGATTGATTGGGTGTAAAAGTACCCATTCATTGAACTAGAGGAGAATGCAAACAAAGATGAACCTCCAACAAAATCAAACTGTAATATTTGTAGTTGGAAATGTAAAAGAGACAAGAAGTTGCAACTAAATCTTGACACTATAGAAAAGAATATTGGTAAAGTTTATGAAAAAAAAATCATAGATGGAAAGGAAAAATTAGTAGTAAGATGGAAATCAAAGGAAGAATGTCTTCATGTTAAGTATTCCCTAGAATATGATGAGCATATGAAAAGAATGGTGAACCTTGCTACATGTGGAGGTATAATTGAGGATCAATCTGGAAAAGTAATGGCAAGAGCACAACTGGAAAAAACTATTCAAATGAGTGTTGTTTTTCGTATTTTGTCTAGTGGATGTCCTATGATAGTGATTTGTTAGTGTATACCTTGGAATTTATCCTATTATAGTGCATAAAATAACTCAAAATGCGAATGATAAAGGACCAAGGACACCTCAAGATTAGCCAAAAGAGAGTGACAAAACAAGGAGGGAAATAGATAACACAAGACACAAACGGTTTTACCTTCCTTGCTGTTGATGTCTCTTTGATTGGCCCTTGCTTGGAATGATATGTGTGCTCCTTGATGGCTCTTGATGTGGCTAAAATGGAGGATTTAACTATATGCTTGGATGCAAGTGAATGTAATTGAAGGCTAGATGAGTGCACAAAATGGCAGCATTTAGTTGCAAAATGACTAAGTGTTGAAAATTCCCTTGAGGGGGGGGGGTATTTATAGGATAATTTGAATTCTCTAGAGAATTCAATGGTCAAGATTGATCTAACAAGGTAAAGATGAAGGGATAAGGTGAGTTGAGGACTCACAAGCCCTCACATCTTAACATGTGGATTATGAAGTGGATAAAGGTAGGATGATGTGGAGGTGAGGTGGAAGAGAGGTACATGAGGTGGAGGAAGGACAAGTACCTTCCAAGTACATTGGGAGATGGGAAGAATCTTGGGTGAATAAAAGTGAATTAAAAATTCACAATGATTGGAAGAATCTGGTGGATAAGACAATGTTCCCACAAGGTGGGAGTTTGTCACATGTGACTTGATGTGACAAGTCAAAGGTTCTAGAAGATGCATGGGAAAAGGGGATTCTAGAAGGAATAAAATGTGAATTAAAAATTCACATGGGGAAGAGAGGATCCTAGGGTGAATAAAAAAAGAATTAAAAATTCCTTGGGAGATGGGGAGAGTTGACCAAGGTAGTAATTAGGTTTAACTAATTAGTAATTAAAGGATAATTAGGGATTAATGTGGATTAAAAGCCAACTTGCAAAAGTTGGAGGATGTGAGGATGTGACACATCCTAATCAAGGATTAGGCATGTGCATATCCTTAATGAAGAGATTAGGAAATGGATTAGGATTAGATGAAAATGACATGTGAGGAATTAAATAAATGTAATATTTATTTAATTTATTTGATGAAAAGAGGATTAAGGAGGGTAAGGTATTTAATACCTTAGGGATTTGGTATAATTAAAGATATTAATTAAATAATAGTAATATTACTTAATTAACTCGGATAAGAGGATGTTTTAGATGAAAAGTGATAAATTTGGATAAATTAAATGTCCAAATTTGGATGTCTACAGTTAGGATCTATGACCATTTCTTAATGAATGTTAATTTATGTCAACAAAATTGAAGGTCTTAAATTTAATTTTAAATTATTTTAAAAGAGACAATAAAATGATTAAAACAATAGGAATATGAAAATGTAGAAGAGAATACGAAGACACAAATTGATAATGGAGTTCACCAAATGGCTATGTCTCTGGGTGCCTCTCCAATGGAGTGACCGATCCTTGATTATGCTCCAAAATTTGTTTAGAAGGCACTTCAATTTGTTACAAATCTCCACAATGTCTCCTTGATTGATAATGAAATTTACAAAATCCCCCTCCTTCAAGTACAAAATAACTTGGATTATAGCCTCTCCTAGCTAAATGTACAGAGTTGGAATAATTTCATTATCAAGTTTCCTCTATCTCCCCCCACAAACCAAAAACCTCCATTTACATACAATTTAATATTCTATATGGGGGTTAACAAACATATTTTCCCCATATTCTTGTATCTCCTAATTTGAATTAAAAATCTTGAAAATATGGCTTAACATGTCTTTACATAGGCTTCACAAATTCGAATATATCAAAACCCATATTTTACCTATGTTATTTTGAGCACCAATTGTGTGGCATGATGGTAATTTTGGGCATTGTTATGGGCCCCTTATTTATATATAATATGAGGTAGATTTACTTGTTTAAATAATTTGTCCTCTGAAATACTCTCAAAGGACGTGTTGGGGGCGTTGGTCGGAGGTAGGAATGGAAAGAGGGAGGTTGGCGGTTTAAACTGCCATCCCCTCTAAATAACATTTAGACTTCAATAATTAGCAACTATCGTATATAGATTTTGAAACGTCCGCATGGTTCAATGGTGGACCATGAAAATAGGAACTGAGGTTGGGGGTTCAATTCCCCCAACCAAAATTTTAGCAAACGGTTCACCCATCGAGGCTAGAGAAGAGTACAAGGCACCACATGGCATTCTCTGATTTACTAATTATTGCCACGTTGGCCTACCACAATGGATTCCATGTGTTGAGACAAGATTGTTCCATGTCTTTTCCATGTAACCTACACCCACCACATCAGCAACTGACATCATCATTGTATTACCATGTCATCATGTTGATGTCAGCATGGTCAACCCTTTTACCACACAACTTTGACCAGCCATATCTTACACGTATGAACTCCTATTGACATGATTCAAGTGGTGTTGGAATTGTCTTGATGAGCCCTTTGATTTGACCCCATTCTTATCTTCTTTTGATATCAATTTTTTGAACTAGAATCTTCATCTGAAATCTCTATTATGGTCAAACTTTGACTTAGCCTAACTTGGGCATATGAAATCCTTTTGACATGATTCAAGTTGCATTGGGTTCGTCTCGGTGAGCTCTTTGACATGGTGTCAATTCTTGGAGCATTTGGAGTAGTTGAATTTTTGGTGGAAATATCCACCTAGATTAGTCCTCCCCACTAAAGAGCTTTTGGACCTCCAAAAGCTTGATTACACAGAAAGTGAGGTTATAACTCCCTCACTTTTCCAACCTCCTCCATTTTGCTTTGATAGGATTCATCCCTTTTAGTCCCACTTTGAGGTACTCAATGGCTCCTCTTTGTGAAGTTCTGACATTCATGTCTAGGATGACATCTTCCTACAACTCGTTCATGTACTCAAGTGATAAATCATCATCAGAAGGAATCTAGACATCAGTGTCCTCATCTAGTATAATTGAGGTTCATACAACTTCAAATTATCAACATTAACTACTAAGTATATGTGCATATAAGGAGGTAGATTTAGGCAAAAAACATTGGTATCGATCTTTTCTAATATCTCAAAGGGACCATACCTGATCGACTTGAGCTTCTTACCTTTGACCTGCATTCTTTCCTTATTGATGTGTAACCAAAATCTATCACCAACTTGAAATTCATGATCAACATGATGCTTATCATGTTAGTCTTTGTACTTTACCTAATGTTATGCCTTGCATACACACCCCAACTTTTTGCTTGGAAAAGTTAGCGACCCCCTCTTTTTTCTCCCGTTTCTTTGTTTTGGTCTGTCGTGTTTGCACTTTTTCATTCTCATCTTTGTATTTTATCATGCTTTGTTTCATTTTTCTTTGTCATATTCGAGTTTCAAACTAGAACTAACACTTTGCACTTGGTGAAGGTTCAATTTCCTTGTTCCATCCTGATTTCAATCTCTGCCTGCTTGTGTCTTTATTTTTTCAGAATCGGGTTTCAGAATGGAATCAACACCTGAAACCTTTTAGGATTTCAAGTTCTAGTTCCATCCCAACTCTGATCTTTGATTCCTTGTTTTTCTTTTTTCTGGTTCAAAATCGAGTATCAAACTGAAACCGAAACAGGAACATTTCTAAGGTTACTATTCCTAGTTACATCCCAATCTTGATTTCTACATCTGTTGTGCTTTTGTCTTGTCGGGTTTTACTTTTGGAATTTTCTCAAAACCTTGTTGCAAGAATGGAAATATTGAAGGTGTTGTCATTGATGTCAACTGGTCAACTAGTTATCCACTAGTTGATCTTGGTTGCATATGTCGAGGATATTAAGAAAATTGTAATAAAGATATGTTGCAGGTGTTTAGTGGTTGCTCTGGGTTTTGGTTCGGATTTTCTCCTATGGTTGTGTGGTTCATATATGTTTTTCATGGTTTTTAGAAGGTGTTATATGCATATTTTTGGTTGTTGGTTCATTGTACAGTGCAAGTTGTGTTCAGTAGTTGTGAACTATGGTTTTCTATGTTTCTAGTTGAGGTCCGGGAGAAGTGTTGTTGGTCTGGATTTCTCTTTCATGAAGTCTTATGGTGAGTGGTTCTAAATTTGAGTTTCCCTTTGAAGTTAGTTTCAACATTTGGAAAATTTTTTCTTAATGGTTCTATGTGTTTTACACTAGTTTGGCCAACCTTGTGTGAAATACTACTTTCGAGGCTGATGAAGCATGTTGGATCTATTTGGATCCCTATGAAGCATGTGTTTGGGTCACCCTCATTCTAATTTCATCCTAGGATTTTTTGGTGCCAACCTAATATGAATTTGGATTTAGATGGCTGACTTTGGATATGTTTCAAAGTTGAAGATGATATAAATACAAGATGAGTTAGTGATGGAAAATATACATGAGCAAAGAAGAAGAGCAATAAGAGAAAGGAGAAAGTCCAATTTGGTGCAATATTGACCCTATTAAGTAAGTATGTGTGTTGCGAGTGTGGGAGATCAGTGTGAATCTTAATGCTAAGTTTCTGGATGTAGTGAGTAGAACGTGAACTTTATCATTCATGCAAGTTCATTGAGTGATTGTGGTGGAATCCTTTGTTGCGTTGGGATTGTAGTCTCTATGTAACAAGTCCTTTTTGTCTTCTTTGTATTTCTATGGTAGTGAGCCCTTCGAGTTGTTAGCCCTATTGGACAGTGAGCCCTTATTTCAAGTAGTGAGCCTTATTTTAGGTAGTGAGCCTTTTGTAATCGGTTTTGATATTCTCTATAGTGTGAGTTAATCCTCACCGTGGTTTTTCCCTCATTGGGTTTTCCACATAAATTTAGCGTTATTGTGTTTATGTGTTGGATTTGAGTTTTTGCATTGGCATTTCATGATTAATCATTTAAGCAGTATTAAGTATTAGTCTTGGTGATTGAATTAAAGGTTTAATTCTATGAAAACTAATTCACCCCCATTATCAGTTGTCCTATTCAAAAAACCTTGCACTCTTTGAAGGTTCCTTTGTCGAGTTTGTTCTTGATCTTGATCTTTGGCCTGTTTTGCTTCATCTTGTCTTTGGTTGTTGTGTGGTTTATTTGTTTTGGTCATTTTTGTTTGTTTTTGGTTTGTCATTTGTTCATTTTTAGTCTTGTGTTGTTTCTTCATTTTTTTTTTTGTGTCTGGTCTTAGTCTTAGAAAATACAAAAAAATGAAAAATTGAAAATTTAGAAAATACAAAAATCAAAAATTAAACATTTTGGAAATACAAAAAAATTAAAACATTTTAAAATACAAAAATAAATAAAAACATTTTCTTTAAGAAAATAAAAATCAAAAATTTAAAATCCCCAAAAATATAAAGGGAATTTAAAATTGGAAAATAAAATAATAATGAATAAATAAATCTTTTATTGTAAAATATAAATCTTTTAAATTTAAATTTAAAAGATTAAAGAAATAAGAATAATAAACAAATCTTTTTGAAATTTAAAATGTAAAAATCATAAAATTGGAAAAAGTTAAAAATAAATACATAAAAATTAAAAATATTTAAAAGAAAAAATTCAAAAAAAGAAAATTTCAATAATAAATGAGTTTGGGTTGGGAAATTTGGATCCTGATCAAACATAGGAACTCAAAATGTCAAAATGTCCAAGTTTGGGTGAAAACCCTGTTGGAAATATGGAGCCTTGCAACATGAGCATGAAGTGTGGATGGTTTGTATTTGGTTGTTTCTATGTTGTCATTGATGTCAACATGGTGACAACTATATGGGATGATTACTTGGTTTACTAGAAGTCATTCTTTGTCAGTAATATTCTTTTGTGATGAGCCAATGCATGATATTTGAGTTCAGAATTCACCGCAAGAACAGATATGACTCTAATCTCTTAACCATGTTATCATATCTCATTCAAACAACTATATCTTGGATCTTGAGAAGTTTTGGGTTGTAAGCATAAAGTTATCTCTGTCAGAGTTCAACTATGTATTCTACGGTTGTTCCTTGCTTAGCATATCAAAGTGGGAGACTCCACATTTTCTTAAGGATAACATTTTAATGTTGTGGTTTTAATGGTAGTCACTTTGATGATAGTATGATGAGAATTTTATGTGGTCTCATATCCAGAAGGTTTTTTCTTTGAGGATTGTATGTTGGTTTGGAGATTGGTGCAGGGGCACCTACAACCATATTGCATAATTCACTTTGGTAGTAGTCTGTCCTGAGGGACTTTAGGTGAGTTTTGGAGTTATTAGGTGCTTTATCATAGTATTCTTTGAAAACAAGGTCTAAGTAGACCATTCTTTTATGTATTTAGGGATTTTGTGAGTTTGGTGGCCAAATGTGCAAACATGCACTCTTCCTTGAAAATTGTCAATTTTGCCATGTAATCTTTGAAGGAAAATTATTCAAATTGTAAATGAAGTGCAAGAAAAGAGTCTATAAGTTGTATTAGGGATGAAATAAAGGTGTTTGAGTGGTCTTAGGTGTCTTGGAAAAAAAAGTTGCATAATAATGCTTATTTAGCAAAATTTGTCAATGTTAGCAATTTTTAAGACAAATGAAGGTATTGGTAGTTAAAGGGTGGTTATAGGCGTTGGGGGAAGGTTGTCTCGATTTTGAAAGTGTATAAAGACTTTTGGAAGGCACGAGAATCTGATGATGGTTCTGTTGTGGTGAGCATTCTTTGAATAAAGCAACACTTTCTCTATTAATTCTCTGATTCCATTGTATTATTTATGAACTTTTGTGTTTTCCTTGCACTGTACAGGCCGTACATGTGAATTAATGCTCTAAATTATTTTGTGTCCTATAGGGGATGGAAATAACTTACCTTTGAATCCATTCTGAAGTGTTAACAACAAATTTGGAGAGGGTTTTGTTTATTTTTTGTAGTCTATCTGTGTAAGGCAGTGAGGGCACCGTTTGAAGTTCCATTATGTCTTAAGCCATTCCCACTTACTGTCTCAATTTGTTACTTAGTGGGATGGCATGATATTAGATTAGGATTTTTTTATTGCATTCTTGAGTGGAAATAAGGCAAGTTGCATGATGTGGGATGTCACCATAGGGTGCAAAGGTGTATTTTCCATGTAGGGATTAGTGTGACAGTGATGAGTCTTGGTGAATTGTTGATAGTATTGTCTTGGTAATAGTATATAATGTCTATATAGACCCTAATAGAGTGGTTTGATGTTTTGGTTAGGCTTGGAGAGGGAAATGTGAATTCAAAGAAACCCTAGGTTTTTGCATGTAAAAGGAGGGTTTGGTGAAATTACAGTCCAGAGGTCGGTTGACTAAGTTTTGAAGGGTGAATTGGTGATTTTGCATCATAATACAACTCTATTCAAAGATATTTTGTAAAAAAAAAAGGATCTGAGGGTACTTTGTTTGGAAAATAGGGCTAATTATAATAGCCTTTCTATAGGTCGGTTGGATGTTTCTCAACATTGGTGCAAAGGAATCTTGTATGATTGGTTAGGGTATTGTATTTGGGGTCTGAGTGGATGCTTAATTGATGTTGAGTTTGTCTTTTGTGGCCTTCTCTAAAATATAATCCCATTTGTTGAGATTTGGAGGCTAGAAGCATTAGGCGTTGTCTTGGGAAAATTTAGTGAATGGTGTTTTGAAGGTTGAATCCTTGTTGAAGTTTGGTTATTTTGGTTGATTGTGAGTTCACCTAGGCTTTGCATTAGATATTTTGTGAATTAAGTTCTATTCTTTGTCGAACTAATGTATGCAATTCACTATGAAGACTTGTTATGCTTTATGGATGTCAATCGACTTGGTATAATGCACTACCTGAATTAAATGTTTTAAATCATATATGGTGCCGAAAAGAGTGTTTTGATTATTTTGTTATCATCTAATTAGGTTGACCTAATTGAAGATTAATACATACTTGTATATATATAAGATTCCTTGAAGAGAGAAAGGTGTGTGAAGTGAGTGGGAGTGTGTGTGTGGAAGAAAAGTGAAAGAGGATCCGAACCTAAATGTTTTATCAGTTGGGGATCAGAGCAGATTTATTGAGTGATTGTTGTGTGAGACTTCATATTTTGATCTTCATTGGAATTGAATCTTGCACATTGAAGGTTTATTCTATTAGTTCAGACCTTTTGGCAGTGAGCCACAATCTTTGTATCTTGGCAGTTAGCCATCTTTTGTATTCAGGCAGAGAGCCTTTTTCAAGGACAATGAGTCCTGGCAGTGAGCCCTACAATATCTTCTATATGAATATAATATATTGTGAGTTAACTCTCACCATTTTTTTTCCCTTTTTTGGTTTTCCACATAAAAATCTTGGTGTTCATTTGTGTGGTTACATTGATTTGTTTCTATGTTCTCTCTTGCTGATTTAGTTAGGATTGTGGTAATGATTACATGGATTTTATGTGAATGGTTCTATGTTTTAGGTTGATAGGGTTTTTTTGGAGTAAAATAAGGTCATACATGACCATTTGGGATCATTTGGATCCATTTTGGTATGTTTAGGGTCTTTTGGTTAAAATTTGTAAACGTTGTTAAAATGTTGTCAAGCAACATTGTCAAAAAGTGTCATTTAGGTATTTTATTGAGAAACCTAATCAAGAATGGGTAAAAAATAGTTTTAATGGATTAGAAATGTATATAAACATCCTCAAATCTCAAGTTCATGGGTGGAGAGGTGAAATTTGGGAGTTTGATGAATGAAAACCTCAATTTTGTGTGCATTTTTCTAAGTCTTACATTTTTTCAAGATGAAGTTGTGCATTGTATGGCCTGGTACAACCTCATATTAAGGAATATAATAGATGGATGAAAATATATTTGTTTCTAGTTTAAAATTATTTTTGTTTCATTAAATTTCATTGAGTTTTTTGTGTGATATGGCCATTTTGGTGAAGGCTACCCTGTTCTAACAATGTTTTTTCAGAATTTGCAGTCCGAAAACATGCTAGTACAGTCATGTACAATAAAATATTGGGATGAAACCAATTGGAATGTATGAATATATGTTTCTATCTATCAATTATTTTTTTGGGATCATTTTCATTGAGATTTGAATAATTTATGACCATTTTTATGAGGATGGGTCTGAACCCTAAATAGGGTTCCCAGTTTTGAAAAAAAACCATAACTTTCTTTTGCAGTGTTGGATCTTGATGAAAATTGGAGGGAAAGTCTATAATTATGTTATATTCAATCCCACTAAAGTGATTGGATTCATTGTTTTTTTTGTGAAATTTATTAATGATTGTTCCTTTCATTTCACAGTGGGACATGCAAATAGAGTGTAGTGAGGGTATGTTCATTAGCAATAACTCAAGGGTTTAGTTCATAAAAGGATTGAATGGTGCTGGAGGATTGTATATGGTATTAGAGACCTATTAATCACTAATTTCACATTGGGTTGTGTGTGTGGTTTCTTAACCCCAAGGGGGATAGTTTTGTAAGTTACCAAATGTGGTCAAGTGTGAAATGTTACAATCAAACTATGTTGTATCCTTGCAAGTTATACATGGTTTTGTCTTTGTATTCATAGGCCTTATGAAATGTTGGAATATTTTTTTGGTTTTCATATGGCATTGTTTTCCAAGATGGTGCTATGGGCCTAGGGGTAGTGACTAGAAAATAATAAGGTCTAGGGTTGTCATATCAATGTTTTGAAGAAATCAGTCATTGAATGTGTTTTATTGTCCTTCCTCTTCATCAACCCTCCCTCTTAGTATTCTAGATGTTCAAAAATTGGTATTAGAGCTTGGTTCCTTAGAAGTATCCTAACAACTTGAGGAAGGTACCAAAATTTGAGTATAATATTTTTTTTCCTCCGAAAGTGATCTTTGTTGGATGTTCAGAAGAAATAGAAGATTTGAAGGAAAAGTTGATGAAAGAAAATGAGTATGTTGAAAAATTGCAAAGAAAATGTGTTGAAGCATGTGATCTATTGGTTAAAACATATGAAATTGTCTCCAACCTACTACAAAAATTGGATGAAAAGAAGAATTGAAGAATGTCAGGAAATTGAAATTCAAAGGAAGAAGGATGAATGCACTAAGTTTGAGCAAGAAGAATAAATCTTGAGATCTGATCTAGAAAAGGAAAGAAGTTTTGAAGACAAATTTAAGGTAAGCTCTACAATGCTTGATGATTTGATTATCTCTTAGAGACTGGCATGGATAAAAGTGGTTTAGGGTTTGAGGAAGGTCATAGTTCTAAAGCGAAGAAATCTACTGACAAGAAGACTCAGTGCAAAGATAGATGAAGCAAGAATCTAGGAAGCAATTTTGGAAGAACTCCTGTCAAACACATGTTGCTAAAAGTTATTTATCTTTCAATGGTGTTTGTCATTTCCACAAAAAATTTGGTCATAAGGAAAAGGACTATAAAAATAAAATGAATGATACTTTATCATTCTTTGGAAAATGTTTTAAGTGCAAGAAGGTTGCACATAAAGCTAGTCTGTGCGAGAATAGATTGAATAAAAGAAAGAATGGAAGGAAGAATGTTTCTTTCTATAAGTACAACAATTCAGAACAACTTGTTAATAATTGTAGAAGAAGAAAAAAAATTATCCGATGAAGAAGCATTGTCAAATCATTGATCCAAAAGAAGAAAGAAAAGAGATGAAAAGGATCTGGAGAAAGGAAGGAGAATTCAAGCAATTTGAATCAGAATCACTAGTCTTATCTATGCCGACCTTCGGTGCAGATACACCTATCTATTTTTTAGTCTAGCAATAAGTAAGGGGGAGCAATTATTAGAAAATTTAATAAACCCCCTCATTGGTACTTATGTCAAATCATTACAGAAGTACATTTAATATGGTAACAGATTTAAGGAATTTCTCAGTTGCATGTGTGAAGAATGAAGTTTGCAGAATTTGAAAGAATGGAGGTGCACACAATGTTTGAGGCAATCTACCTACAATTTGAAGAATTTATTACAAAATAATTCAAAATGAAAGAAATAAATTCAAACATCTCAAGAGGCATATGTATTTTTGGAGAAGCGTGCAAAGGAAGTTTAGAGAGAAATTTAGAGTTTCAAGGTTTGAAGGAGAAATCAAGTGGATTTGAAGCATGCTCCAGAAGTTGGATACCTATCCATTTCTTGTTGGAATTACAAAGGTATTCCTATTTGCACAATCTTTCATTTTTATTGCTATGGATAATTCAAATATTCTGAATTATGTGGATAGAGTGCAAGCTAATTTGAGAAAATATTTGAAGAATCTGTCAAAAGAGAATGTTGGTGCATTCTCTTGCATCCCTCCTAGGGTGTTGCCCACATAATATATCTATGCATTTTTTTATGGTAAGATAGAGAAAATGTCACCAATCTAGTTGAGCATTATATGGAAGAATGAATTGGAAGAGAATCATGATTCCTACAAAGTGTTAGTTGAGAAGAAGTTGGATGTGTGGCGGAAATCCCCTTTGTTCGAGTTCAATAGGGTGCATATTTGAATAGTTTTGAGTAGAATTCATAATAAATATTTATGGATTGATGATGCACATTTGATTACTAGAGATGCAATCAGAGATGTAACTAGGTTATGTTCCTCTAAACCAGTTCCCAAATGGAAGGATATAAATGAGCAAGATATAATTGAGGTAACTGGTGTGACTCTTGAAGGGAAAGAAATTGATTTAATATCAATTATGGATCTGGTTATTAGGTATATAGCAATGATCATTGTTCATAAAGTTTGTATCCCTAGCAATGACCTCAAAGTTTCTACTACTGTTGTACATATTGTTGTTGATATGGTTAAAAGAGGTATGGATTATGACCTATGTGAATTACTTCAGATACATCTTTTGAAGAATTTAAAGGAAATCAAGAAGAGTAAGAAGAATACTTTCTGATATGGTAATTTGGTTGTTTTCTTACTCTTTTTTCAAAGCCTATTTCCCATCGAATCAAGAACTTCATGATAAATATTGGTAATTTGGATGCACAAGAGACTACTCTTGCTACATTCTTTGGAAATTTTTAGATGCGAATGTACAAAAGGTCAAGGATTCCAAAAAGTGTTACTAAAAGGTACTCTAGAAGTATCAATTTCCTAGTGTCTATAGATTTCTGTCACATGGAAGTAGTTGAATCAAGGTTGGTATGGATATCTGAGTTAGATTATGAAGTGTTAGAGGCTGAAATTTATTATTATGCAAAAATTCTTTTGGAAATCCCTAAGAATCCTAATGTGGAAGGTACCTCTGATAGTGCAGCTAGAACAAGAAAGAAAATAAAGAGTGTTGTCAAACAAGAAGTTGAAGAAGGAAGTGAGTCTAAGAGAGCTCAACATGAGCATGAAAGATTAAATATTCAAGGAGCTCTAGAAGAATTGCAAAAAGTTATTCCCGGTGTTGATTTTGATTCATCTATTTTTGTTGTGGAGAATCTAAGAAATTTGATTAATTCTTTGAAGGTCTACATCTTCAGACTAGAAGTGAATGTTGGAATCAGGTTTGTTGAAGAAAATATCAAAGATATCAAGGAAAAATGTGCAAATGCACATAGTCGAGTGATCAAGTAGTTGGAGAGTGTACAAGTTTGTGAGGAAGAGGCCCAAGAATTGCTTTCTTTTTGCCTAAATTGGTCTGGTAGTACACTGAACATAAGAGATGAGGTAAGGAGTAGTGAAACCTGGATGGCCACTTAGGCATATACATATAGATTGGCAGAAGATAGAGACAATCAAAGGTGGTCCTACATTGTGTAGCTTCAGGATAAAATATTTTCCCTATAGGACCAGAGAAAATAAGCTATTAAGAAGTTTGTGGCACTTAGAGACATGATTAAACTCAAACATGTTTCTATTTCTAGTGCTCTTGACAGTATTGGTGAATTATTAGAGATAAATCTTAATCTCAATACTTTAGCAGATGGTATAAAGTCATTAACTAAGCTTGAACTATTTCACAAGACTCTTATAAGGGAAAGAGGATTATGGGAAGAAGAAAAAGTGACACGGAAGGTAATCCTGGAGAGTCTCAAAGGTTCTTCTTCTTCAGGTTGATTCAATTTTTTGTGTGTTCATATCTTTTTGGTTATATTTTTATGCATATATACATATACATCGGACCCCATCCTTTGCCATTGATGTCAAAGGGGGAGATATAGAGGTTGGTAGAGAAAAACATTTTTGAGAAGAGCAATTTTGTTAGGGGGAGTATTTAGTTTTGTCGTATATTGAAAAATGATTTTGAGATGCATGTTGCCATCAATGCTAAAGGGGGAGATTGTGGGAAATATGGAGCCTTCTAGCATGATCATGAAGTGTGGATGGTTTGTGTTGGTTTTTTATGTGTTTTCATTGATGTCAACATGGTGACAACTATATGGGAAGATTACTTGGTTTACCAAAAGTTGTTCTCTGCTGGTAATGTTCTTTTGTGATGAGCTAGTGGGTTGGTATTTGAGTCTGGAATTCACCGCAAGAAGAGATATGAATCTAATCTCTTAACCATGTTATCATGTCTCATTTAGATAGCTATATCCTAGACCTTGAGAAGTTTTGGTTTGTGAGAAAATTTTTATCTCTGACAGAGTTCAACTCTGTATTGGACTATTGTTCCTTGCTTAGCATATTAGTGTGGGAGACTTTGCATTTTCTTAAGGATAACAATTTAATGATGTAGTTTTAATGGTAGACTCTTGGATGATAGTATGATGAGAATTTGATGTGGTATCAAATCTAGAAGGTGTTTCCTTTGAGGATTGTATGTTGGTTTGGAGATTCTATGAATTAAGTTCTAGTCTTGGCCAACCTAACATATGCAATTCACTGTGAAGATTAGTTATTCTTTATGGATGTCAACCAATCTAGTATAATGCACTACATGGTAAAATATTTTAAATCATATATGGTTCCGACAAGAGTGTTTTGATTATTTTATCTTCATCTAATTAGGCTAACCTAATTGATGATTAATACATACTTGTATATATAGAAGATTCCTTGAAGAGAGAAAGGTGTGTGAAGTGAATGGGAGTGTGAGTGTGGAAGAAAGGTGAAAGAAGATCCCAACCTAAATGTTTTATCAATTGGGGATTAGAGAAGATTTTTTGAGCAACTGTTGTGTGAGGTAGTACTTCATATTTTGAGCTTCATTGGAATTAAATACTTCACATTGAAGGTGTATTCTATAAGTTCAAACCTTTTGGTAGTGAGCCATAATCTTTGTATCTTGGTAGTTAGCCATCTTTTGTATTCAGGTAGTGATCCTTTTTCAAGGATAGTGAGTCCTAGCAGTGAGCCTTGTAATATCTTGTATCCAGATATAATATATTGTGAGTTAACCCTCACTGTGGTTTTTCCCTTTCTGGGTTTTCAACGTAAAAATATTGGTGTTCATTTGTGTGGTTGCATTGATTTTTTTTAATGTTCTCTCTTGTTGATTTAGTTAGACTTGTGGTAATGATTAAATGGATTTTATGTGAATGGTTTTATGGAATATTGATTCACCCCCTCTTAGTATTTTGGATGTTCAACAAACCCAACCCCAAAACCCTAAAGGAAAAAAAATTAAAAAGTTAAAAGTTAAAAAGTAATAATAAAAGAGTCCCAAAAAAAATCACTAACCCAATCCTTCTCTCGCTCTGAAAAAATGATGAATGAAATTTCCTTTCAAAACTTGTGATTAGGGAAAACCTTGGCACAGGAAATTTGAAGGGGTCCTCAAAATGAATTCGTCTCGAGTCTACTTCCCAATCCAACACACAACAAGCCCAATTAGATATCAGACTTGGGCAAAAACATTGAATCGAGTAGAATAAAATGTCCATGTTCGAGTGCAAACCCAATCCCGAAACCTGCCATTGTGAAAAGGCTTAATGTCTAAAATTTCCCTGATTTTTTATCCTTCCTATCAAAAAAATTAAAACTCTGCTCCAATATAAATCCTGAACCCACGTAGTAAGGTAAAGGCCCACAAGAAATGAAATTTCAACTACCCATTGAAAAGGGGCAAGAAATATTTAGGGTTCCTATTGTGCACTTTTTACACACATGCCCCACTGAAGATAGGGACCCTCTTTCGCTTGCTTTGTTTTTGGTTTTTGCTTTGGGTTTGACCTTTTCCCCTTAAGGGATAGGTTCCTCTAAATGTTGGGTTCACTATGCTTGGTTGAGTTTCATGGTTACATATTCACTTTAGTTGTCTTATCTTGCAACATTACAATCTTGGATGATGCCTTAAACTTGGTCTTGCTAAAGCAATGAGTTGTGCAAGTTTTATGGAGTTTTGGGAAAATCTGTCCCTATCAAATTTTCTCGAGGGATTGGTTTTTGTAGAATTCCATGCTTGCCATATTTTCCCAAAGGATGGAGTCTCCTGGAAATTGATCTCTTCCAAATTTCTTTGATGGATAGGAGGTTCGAGGAATTCTTGTCTGACAGATTTTCTTAAATCCACTTTGGCCTCAAATCCCCAAAGTTTGGCATGGACTTGTCAACGCATTTATCATCTTTTTAGTCGTTGTACTTACCATTTATTACTACATTTGGAGGTCGATTTATACTCTTTTTTTCTATTTCATTTTCATTTTGAATTGTGTATTTGAGGAGAGCATTGGATACATTCTTGCAATTGTTGAGGATATGAATTTGATATTGATATTGTGCTTGTTTAGTCACCAGCTAGGGTTTCCAAGTGGGATTTTTTCCATTATTTTGCATTTGTAGGTTCATAGGTAGGCTTTTCACAATTTCTTGTGGATTTAATGAGATTTCTTGATAATTGATGGCACATTTCGATAGTGTCTTTATTTTACATCACCATTCAATTTCATGTTTGCTTCATCATTTGACTTCAATGCTTTCATTTCCTTTGGTTTATCAATATTGGATGTTGAATTCAAATATTTCTACTTTAGTTTTCATAATTTTAAAGTTTAGATGAAATGGGGCATCGTTCCTTATCTAGGGTTCTTCAAGTTTTGTGGTTGAGACTAGGGAATCTATGTTTTTGATGGAGTTAGGGTTCTAGATTCAAGCTCTGTGCAACCTATAAGATGTGCATCCATGACTAAGAGTTAGATTTGTTTATGTTCTAGATATGTGAATTGAAATTATGAAACTAGGTCGCCATTGAACCCTAGTTTATTTAGGGAAGTTGATTATGATCAAGTCATTTGTGGTCAATTGAGCATCAAAATATTTTGTCTTTTGACAATAATGTTTGCATTGAAATCTAATCTCGTGTTGGAGGCAACAAATTTCAAAATTAAGGCTAGTTGTGCATGAGGGAAAATGACACCAAAGTCAAAATTTTAATGAACAAGCGATATGTGGGAACTTCATGAAAATATGTCATCATTGAAAAAACCCAATAGTCTTCTCCTTCACAAAATTATGTCCTTCATAGATTTCCCTGAACAATATGTCTTTCATAGAATCCGTCTCAAGGCAGATTCCCTAATGGTTTATTCTTTCACGAAAATCCCTTGCCCCTAAATTTCCTTGAGCCCTTCATGCTTGAAAATCCCCGAGGTTAGGAATGCATTTGTTGTTTGTGGGTTAAGTCTCAAGAATGATGAGTTGTGAGCCTTCATGGAGTTTAAAATTTTTGATGACCAAGTTTTGGCTAAGTACTTGAAGTTTTTGCTAAAATCTGCCTGTGGGGGAAATCCATAGGAGGCGGATAAACCTGAGGTTTATTGAGATGTATTTTCAAAGGATTTTAACTTGGTTTTAATGATCTTGGCACTAATTAGAAGTGATTTTGGAATTGCATAGGAATTTAAATGGTTCATTTAATTATATTTTCCTTAACATTATAGTAATTATAGTCATCTCCTAACAGATGCAAGGTGAATCTAGCAAAGGTGTAGAGTCTAAGGAAAAGTTAGTTGGACCTATTAAGGAGGGTCCTCTAACCAAAGAAAAAATGATGAAGTATGATTTTAAGGGGATAAATCTAGAGACCAAGGTCATTTCCACATGGAGCAAGGTTGGAGATACCAACATGGGTCACATGGACTATGATGATTTCAAACAGAGAATGTTTGGTGATGCTCAAACCCCTCTTGCTCAAGTTATGACTCTTACATGAATGGCTCAGGCCGCTCGTTTTCCACCTTCATTGCATTTTCCTCAACTTGTTATAGAATGTTCCAAATACTATGATTCAAATAAAAGGATAATTGTGGGCCCTCAAGGAAGAGTAATGGTGAATCTAATTGAGGATTTCATAGCAAAGACTTTTAACATTGGCTCTCATCATAAATTGGTGAAGATAAATATAAAGGAGGCTCAAGAATTCTATGAGAAGGGTCCGAATAAGGCTTTGGATATGATGGAAAACGCTTGGGTTGAAAAACCAAAGTCACATTACTCCAAGTTTCCCAAGTAACTATATAGAGTTGACTTCAAGCAGGAATACAACAATATGATTACTGTTTTTGGTAGAGTAATGGGTTTAGATGATGATTTCTTGTTTAAGGATTGGATGTTTTATGTCATTCCACAAAATATTAAGGGCACTCATTACCATTGACCTAAAATCATCAGTGAAAAATTGGATATGTAGTTATGAGGTGTGCAAGATACAGAGAAATTCATTATGAGCTCTTATCTTGTGTACTTGTTGGTTGGAAAGAATAAATATAGAGGTTTGATTTGCAAAGGAGTCTTAGGAAAAGATAGAATCTATGATATATAACCTCAGTTATAGTTTTATACTTCCAATTATAGGAGGTCCAATGATGCTTTTTTTATGTACATCACAAGAATGCTTCAAGAGGCACTCTATGACAGGATTTTAGCAGATGCAATGGATTTAATCAAGAAATATGGTTATTGGTTCGTCCAATTTCCAAGGTTTTCCTATGTTATAGTACATGGTTCACCAGCAGTACCCTTTAGACTTCCAAGGTACCTAACTAGAAAGCTCATATTGTTGGAAGTATCCAGGCAGGCTGTTGCTTTTAATACTATTTTAAAGAATATGCATTGAATAGGGCTTGGAGGTGATTTCTCCTTGAGGATTGGAGGTTTGGAAGCATGCCCTTCTATACAAAGGGCTCACCACTTAGAGAAGGAGATGTTCAATTTTCATTTGCATTCACAAACAGATAGAGGGAACTTTGATCCCTATGGTATTGCACAAAAGATGTCTAGTAGAGAATTTAAGCATAGATACCATATTGAAGACTATTGGGCTAACTACAGAGATGAGTTTGAGGTAATCAGAAGGAAATGCTCAAGATTGTCCTTGAGATTGATTAGGCTTCACAAGATAGCCAATGTGGCTGACCAAGTAAATGGTGAGGAGAACTATTTGCAGTACATTGATTATGAGCAGTATAAAGACAAACCATTTCTTACTGATAATTGGTATGAGCATGAGGTATTTGACCTAAATATACTCAATGCTTCTATGTTTAAATATTCTAAGTTGTGGATGAAATAAAAAACATTTAGACTTGGAGTAAAATAGCACTAAGTTCACATATGATTTGATGGGAGATCTTGAATCTCATTCTAATGACGAAACATAGAACACTAAGGATGATGTTGTTGAGCCTCACTTAGAGGAGGACACAAAAGAAAAATAATTTATAATCAAGACAAGAACTAGAAGCCAAGCAAAGGGAAAATTAGTTAAGAGGCAACCAATTGTTAAGGTAAGTAATCCTTCAAAATAGATTACTGAAGAAGGAACTAAAGAAGCACAACACTCCAAAAAGAGAAGAATCATGATTGAAGGCCAAAAAATAGCTAAATCAAATAAATCCAAGGTTGATAAAGGGATCACAACCCAAAATAAGGTAGTTGATGTTGAGAGCTCAAGAGAAAATCCACGAGTGTATGTGTGGAGAAATTCTCCCAAACAAAAGGATCCTCCTATAGAAAATGTTGATGAAATGATGAACTTGAAAGGAGCAATGAAGAGACACCTATTGATGATGCTCCAAAGGAAACAAAGAGAGAAGCTCCAGGAAATAATACTCCTCCCACTTCTCCTATTCAGAATATGCCATTAGATGAGGATATTGTTTATGAAGAAGAGGATGTCTCCAAGAATCCTAAAGAAGAGGAAGAAGATGAAGATGTTCCCACCCCTTAGAGTGGAGAACTAAACAATTTTAGGAGACGGTTGGAATAAATAGTCTCTAAAACACAAAGCAAGAATGCAACATCAGAGGTGATAGATGGGGTCCTTCTCACTCTCTTGTCAAGGAACATGTAAATGTATCAAAAATAGAGGATAAAGATGAAGAACATTATAATGAGGATGAAATGGAGAAAAATCAAGAAGATGTTAAAGACAACCCTTCCAAGGATCAGCTAGAGCATGAGGTTTCTCAAGAAGAGCCAAAATTTGATATTCTTGATTAGCTAAAAGAAAGATTAAAGCCTAAGCCTATCATTGTTGAGGATGAAACTCCTGATTGGGACAAGTCACTAAGTAGTTGGAGTCAGCCCAAAGAAAGAAAGAAGGATTAGACAGTCTCTAAGTTTACAAGAGATGAATTTAATAATAGAGTTGTCCATATTGCTACTCTTGTTGAAGATAAATTCAAAGATGAAGTGAGGCCTTTAGATTACAAGGTAAAAACTATTAATCTTGGCCCAACCACAAAGGAACAAGAGAAAGAGGATCTCCAAGAGTTAGTACAAATTTTTTTGAAGAGATTATACAATGAAACCCATGCCAAAGAGGAATTTCAAAGACAGTTAAGGGAGATACAAAGGTATGTGCAAAATTTGATCAAGCCCTTAAAAACCTAGTATGGAGAAGGGTCCTCATTTTCTAAGGGTTTGCTATCAAAGGAGGCAGTCTCTAAAATTAAAAGAATGAGAGAATCCTCACAGATCACCTAGGAATGCCTAGATAGTGTGAGTAAGAGAGGATATGAGATGATTGGAAGGATATTGCACATTTATGAGAAAGTTGCATCATTTTTGGAGGATGAATCCTAATTTGCAATAGTAGATTATCAGAAGTTGGATGATACCACCATTGATGAATTGAAGAAAATCATAGATACTCCAAAATAAGAGCTCATTAAAAGGAATATCTTTACATTAGATGATATAGCTAAATCAATGGAATGGATGGAGATTTGGAATTACAGAAAGGAGCTCATGATGAAAGCAATAAAGAAGATGACAAAGATCTAGGGAAAAATAAAGGAAATATATGATAGTTGTATTGCATTTTTAGAAATTGTCACTAGGAGGAAGAAATTTGGATAGAAGAATTTGAATGTCAATCAATTACAAAAATGGTGGCATGAGGCATATTCTCTAGCTAGCAATGGGAAAATTATCAAGGACCAATTGGAGAATGTGGCTATTTATATTTATAATTTGGATAAGTATCAAGGGTTACAAATTGAATGGGAGAAAGCTTTGGGTAAATATGAAGAATCATTAAAATCAATTAAGTTGAGAATAAAATTCATCCTAGTTACAAATCCACCTGACCTGGATGATTTGCTTTCTAAGACCAAGGAACTTTCTAGAGTGGAAGAAGATAAGGAAAAAGGGGATGACCCAGCCTAGCTGCCTTAAGGAATGTGCCTTCTACATCAATCTAGTCAAGGATACAAGTAAACCATGTGTAGAATTTTGTGCCAAGACTTTATTTTATTATAAAATTTCCTTTTGAGGCCAACCTTGTAATATTTTATTGTAAATTTAAATTAGGAGGTTTAAAAAGGTGACAAGGCCAACCTGTCTAATTCACCTACTGTAAGAAAAGCTAATTTAAGTTTCTCCTAGGCCGACATGTCTTAAGATTTCTATAGATTGAGACCTCCTCCTCATTTGTAAGGTTGATAGTGAATAGCGAATAGTGAGTAGTGGATAGTTGTTGAGTTTTTGATATTTCTACATATGAGGAACTTAAATTGTTGCAAATTATTGGTGAAGTGAATAGAAGTGAAGACATTGTCTTTTGGTGTTCTTCTTTGTGTTATTTCATCTGTGCATGGTTCTTGTGACTCTAATCTATTATATTTTGAGCAAGTGTTTTATCTTTAATCTTAGAATTAATTGCAGTTCATTTGTGTTTATTGTAAAGTGTTCAAAGTGTTGAGGAATATTCAGTCCATACTTTTAGTGATCTACTGATTGTGGATTACTGTGTAAAGCTATCCTTGGCCTACTTTATTTTGCACTCAAGTTCAATTATGAATGTTCGAATGTATGTTTGAATATTTACAATCTAAAAATATTTATTTCCTTTGGAGATTGCACTATCTTTATGATATTGTAGATCTGATCTTGATTAAAAAGGATTGGCTTTGGAAGATTGGCCCATTTTGAACACTTTATTATTTTCACAATTGATTTTAGTCTCTATATTAGATATCTCTCCCAAACCATACATATTTTTTTATTTCTTTGAAATTATTGATAGAGAAAGATTCACAAAGCATCACTATTATTGATACATTTGATGAATTAAAAGCTTCCAACATTTTATTTGTAAGGACCCTTGTGATTACTAGCATTTTCACATTATCACTAATTTTTTTGTTGCATTTTCAAGACTTGACATTAGAGACCTTGGGGTTGTTTCTTGAGGCTTGGTGATAGAAATTTACCTTTTAAGAGAGATAGGATACTTGTATTTTGTCTGAGTTGTTGTGGTGCTAAAAAAACCATCAATAGATTAGCACTAGAAGGAGGGTTAATTCAACAAAGTTGGAGCATTTTCTATCATCTATATCTCCTCAAAGATTTAGAAGGTAGACCAAATCTATATCCGAATGATATTTCCAAGAGTTGGGAGCCCCTACTAGGTCAAGAAGGACCAAGAAAGGGAAGGCATCATCATCATCTTCACCCATTTGGCCATCATATTCATCTAGCTCTTCATCATCTAATTTTGAACCCACTCCCATTGAACCTACTCCTATTCCCATTCAACAGCCCCAAGTAGCCCCTACTCACCCATTACCACCAACACCACTACTAATGTACTTTCTTTCTAACAACCCTTCACCCCTATTTTTTAACAGCTTCAATGCTATGCTAGAGAAATTTGAGCACTTTTACTCCAAGTTTCATGTGAATGAGCCCAATAGAACTATTGAGGAGAATATTAGGATTTTTTGAATTTCTCTAAAAGATAGACTAATCAATCATGAGGATGTGGCCTATAGACTCTTTCCTTACTTGCTGAGCGAGGATGTATTCTATTGGTACAATCACTTGTCGATTGGTTCTATCACTAGTTGGGATCAATTAGAGAATTTTTTCCTACAAAAGTTCAAAATTCCTATCAATCCCAATGATTTGTACCTATAGTTTATATCAATCAAAAGGAAATTCAATGAGCCAATAGGGTCATTTAATAGTAGGTTTTATCGTTCCTACTCCTAATTACAACCACCATATGTTATGGATGATGCACCAACCAAGGAAGTTTACTATGATGTCTTAGATAGTATCACTTCTACATTTATTAAGTGGAAGCATCAACCCCCAACTTCACTAACAGATGCCTATGCAGAGGTAGTTAAGGCTAGCATAGATTTGAGGTAGCACTTGTCTAGGCCTCTGCCCTCATTGGGGCCGACCGCTCACCCTAGACAAATCCAAGGACTGAGCTAAGATTTGGCTAACCAAAATCCTATTATGAACCTAGACCCTCAGATGTATTTGGTTCCACACCCATGAACTCCACTAAATCAAGCACAACCACTTCCTCCCTATTTGTAGAATTCAGGGTAGACAACATTCCCTCAGCAAAAATCCAACATTTCATCTTGCTTACAACACTCTGAGGTGTTGAATCAATCATAAAGCTCAAGTTCAAACCTTGTTTATTTGCAAAATTATACAAGTTTTGTACCAGTTCAAAGAAATGTAGATAAAGAGAGGTTGGATGAGTTGAAAAAACAAGTAAAGAAGTTATCTATAGAGGTCACCTACCTAAGGAATCAAAATAGTCAACTGTGGGTTGCACAAAGGGGTATACAATCTACCTACAATCGGGATGGTAGATATTTTTCACAAGGACAAGGACAAAAATTTGAGAGAAGACAAGGTTAGGGACAAGATTTTGATAGAGGACAATCATCAGGACAAAATTTTGATACAAGGTCACTACCAAGAAAGAATAGGACCTAGAATACTAGGCCTAATAATGGAGGAGTCCCTACACCATTAAACCCTCCTGGTAATCAAGAGAAATCAACAAGTACAGTCCTCTTGGTTGAAGCTGCATTGGATGGATATTGCAGACTCCATAAGACAACATAACATTTAGAATTTGACTACCTTGAATTCTAGACAATAGCAGCCATATTCTAGATGGAGGTCCAATAGGTTGTTGGCACTAGTGCAAATGGGAAGGAGATTGTACCCTCTGATCCAAATGTTTCACCTGTGTTAGTATTAAATCACACTCCTTTCCCGCAAGGAGAAGAGAATGGATCTGAGGAGGATTTCATGGAGAAAAGTGTGAAGTTAGAACATGTATGTAATGGAGAATCAACATCTCAATTGTTTGAAAATAGTGATAGTGGCAATAATGTCCCTTTGGATGAAGAAGAAAAGAGAGTAGATGAAGTCCAAATGTTTCACCAAATAAACTAGGCCATATGATTTGAGAAATAGGTAGGAAGGTGGGCCCTTTACCACATCTACACCCCCAAATAATTTCAGCACACCACTTCATCCAAGTGCAAGTAATAACCCTTCATATCCCCATGTGCCAAAGCAATACTTTTACAAAGGGGGATCTTCTGATGTTTCCAAAGGAGGATCTGTTGATGCTGCTAAGGAAAAACAAGAGAAATAACCTAGAAGTACCCAAATTGAAATGATTGTGACTCAAATGGGTGAATATGTGGTAGAGGAACTCAAGAAAGTAAAGATAAGTCTTCCGGATTTTGAGTTATTAAGAGTTCCATCCATTAGTAGTTTTGTATTTGGTTCTTTAAATCAAAATGTTCCCTCAAAGTCTTCACAAGGTGCTACTATAAAGAGAGCTAGTTTTACTGAACCAATAGTCAAGAAGGTGACTGGAAAGACATAGAATTCCCAACCAATTCAGGATCAGATTAATTAATATGCTAAAGATCAAGATCAAGTGCGAACAGGGGATAATAGAAAAGACAAGAATAAAAATCAAGTGTCTCAAGTTGATTCTTTGGTAAGTCTATTCCAAGCTAAGCAAGATACTCCTCCTTTCTTGATTTCCATTGGTATATTCGGTAAGAATCTACACAATTTTTTATTAAATTATGGAACATCAACAAATGTTATGCCATTCTTAGTTTGCAAAGCTCTAGGAATCACGCCTACTCCTTCCTAGCATAAGGTGACCCAGCTGGACAAGATTGACGTTAGTGTAGTAGGGGAATTGAATATGATTCCAATGTAGGTTTCATCAGATCCACATGTGCAGTAAGTCATCAATATCTAGGTAGTTGATATACCAGATGCTTATGAAATGATTTTAAGAAGAGACTTCATGAGAGTAGTTAATGGATATACCTCTACAGATCACTCTCATATGTGGTTCCCATAGAAGGGAGTTCCCAACCAGATTAGAATTGAATGAGAAGCAATATTAAAATATTTGATCATTTAATATCAAAAGAAATATAATGAAATGTTAGTTTCTAAGGAAAGTTTAGGAAATTATATCCTAGTAGCGATTGTTGATGAATCAAAGGTAGAGGAAGTCTTAATGATGCATGATATGCCTAAGGATTTGACTCAATATTATAGTAGTACTGAGGTAGTTGTTGAAACAGATGAAGATTCTAACCAAGGTGATGGCAATCTTGGTTAGATAATTTTTAGGAGTTCATTCAAAAATGTATTGAGGATCAAATTAATCTTGGGAGACAAATGAATTTTGAAGAGTTATTATTACCTAATTGTTGTAGAGTCCACAATTCTTCACATCCTGAGTTTGAATGTTGTCTCTACCAGACTATTGTAGAGCAGATTAAGAGATGTATCAACCCTGCTCTGGTAGTCAGACTTGAGGTATAGGAAATCTAAAGAGATCAGAAAGATAAAAAACCATTCGTGCAAGAGGATCCCTCATCAAGTAAGAGTAAAAGTACAAGCAACTCCAAAGGTATGTCCACTAAATTTTGGACTCTACGGTTTGATGGCTCTAAGTCTAAGCAAGGAGTTGTTGTTGGATTTGAATTAATAATTCCTTTGGGTGACACCTTCTTCGCTACAAATAGATTACAATTTCATTGCACTAACAATCTTTTTGAATATGAGGCAATGATACATGGATTACTCATGGTTATAAGGAAGAAGGTCAAAACTTTACAAGTTTTTGGAGATTTTGAATTAGTGGTTAAGAAAGTTAGGAAACAATCCTCTTGCCATGACATGAGGATGACCAATTACAAACATAGAGTATGGGATCTAATAGAGGGATTTGATGCATTTAACATTCAGCTGATTCCTAGAAGCAAGAATCATATTGCAGATGCACTAGCACAAGTAGCCAGTACTTTGGAACAATTATCCTTATATAGGTTGAAAATATTTATGGTTGAACTTACTCCAGTCCCTTTTGTACTAGATAATGTAACAAATTTTCAAGTGTTTGAAGATGACAAGCATATTTTAGGCTTTATCACTAGTTCTAATGTGTTTAATTCTCAGATAATTGATGAAACAAAACCTCAAGAGGAAAAAATAGACATGGAAGGGGTAATAAATCTCAAGAAAAATACAATTCCAAGAGGCATGGTACAACTAGAAAGGATCTTTGACATGGACAGAATAAGGGATCAAGACCAACAAGCGAAGAAAAACTCAATAGCCAGTCAATTTGAGGCTTACAATATGGGCACTCTAGATGATGTAAAGAATGTGTTCATAGGTAACGTATTCCCTCTAGAGGAGAGGAAATGATTAATAGATGCATTGCATGTATATCATGATGTCATAGCCTAGAGTTATGAGGACCTAGAAACTTATGATACATCAATAATTACACACACTATTCCTATGAGGCTAGATGCAAAGCCATTCTGACAAAGACAAAGGCCAATTAATGCACCATTGGAGCCCATTATTCAGAAAGAAGTGCATAAATTATTATTTGCTCACATCAGTTTCCCAATCAGACATTCAACATGGGTATCCAATCTAGTCCTAGTTCGCAAGAGGAATGGTGAGATAAGGTTCTGTGTAGATTTAAGAAACCTTAATTGTGCCTCAAAAAAGGATAACTATCCAGTACCCTCACTAGATGAAGTTTTATAGATCATGAATGGGTCCCAAATGATGTCCTTTTTGGATGGTTATTCAAGCTACAACTAGGTCATGGTGTAATATGAGGATAGGCATAAAATTTCCTTTACAACAAAATGTAGGACATTTGCGTACAAAAGAATTCCTTTCATATTAATAAATGTAGGAGACACTTTCCAAAGAGATATGGGCATTGCCTTCAAGGATATAATTGGTAAGTGCATTATTATCTATATGGATGATTTGATTTTTTTCTCTAAGAATAGGGGGATCACATTTCAGACCTATGCAAGGTATTCCAAAGATGTAGAGAATTTGGCATCTCCCTTATTCCTAAGAAATGTATATTTGGGGTTACAGAAGGAAATATCTTGGGTCATGTAATCTTTGAACATGGAAATTCAATTGATCTTGAGTGAATCTAAGAAATCTTGAAGATACAACCCCCAATTGGAAAGAAGGAAATTAAGTCTTTCTTTGGGAAGATTAATTTTGTTCAAAAATTTATCATGGGTTTCATAGAAATAGTCAAACCATTGAATGAAAAGATAAAACAAGATGCGAAGGTAGAATGGACTATTGAGGAAAAGCAAGCATTTGACAAAATCAAGAGGGCCATAATTGTTGCTCCTATGCTGGTAAGTCCAAACTATACAAAGCCCTTTTATATATATTCCTTCACATCAGATCATTCCTGTGCCAGCATATTGACACAAAATTCAAATGAAGGAAATGAGCATCTGATAGCATTCATGAGTGTCCCTATTAAGGATGTTGAACTGAAATACCCAAAAATGGAAAAGCAAGCTTATGCGTTGGTAAAAGGAGTTAAAAAATTTAGGCATTACATTTTAAGGAACAAAGTCTTCACAATTGTACTTGACCCAGTGGTGAAGCTCTTATTAATGCAAACTGAAATGGGTGAAAGGAGAGCTAAGTGGGTCACTATGTTACAGGACTATGCCATTGAGATTCAACCAATGAAATTGGTGAGGGTAGGCTTTAACAAGAACAATGGTTGAGACAAACCCAAAAATTATAGTGCTGAAATACCATCTCTAGGATGTTTCACCTGATGAATGGTATGATGACTTGGTTTACTACTTGCTAAATCAGAAATGCCCTGATCACTTGAATCTAGTGCAATGAAGGGTGTTACAATTGAAGAGTTCCAGCTACATGCTTAAAGGGGAAATTCTGTATAAAAATAATCATAAAGGAATATATCTCTGATGTCTTGGAAAAGAGGAGGCAACCTGAGTCATGGACGAATTGCATGACATATATGGAATGGAATCACGGATCTGGCTTGGCTACTGTAACTCAAATCATGTGTGTTGGGTACTATTGGAAAACTATATTTAAAGACACATACAATCAAGTAAGGGCTTTTGATGCTTGTCAAACCTCTACCACTAGAGAAAGGAACTCTACTTTGCCACTACAACCAAAGATCGAGGTAAGGCCATTTACACAGTGGGGATTGGACTTTATCGGTCCCATCAATCAACCATCTTCAGTTGGACATAGATATGTTTTAACTACTATTGATTACTTTACTAGGTGGAAAGAAGCACTTCCTTGTAAGCAATGTATGACATAGGTGGTAATAAATTTCCTTGAAGCTTGGATTATCAATCGTTTTGGTTGCCCTTTTTCTATTGTATGTGATAATGGACCAACGTTTTCCTCATTAAAATTCTCTAGGTGGGAATTTGACGATGGCATCATCATTAAATTTGCATCTAACTATTATCCCCAGGGGAATGGTCTAGCAAAATCCACCAATAAGAACCTACTCAATGTCATCTATAAGTTGATTGATAAAAATCCAAGAGAATGGCATACACAGTTAAGATTTGCTTTGTGGGAAGACCATACCCAATTGATTCTATCTTTCCTGTTCAATTGAGAATCCCTACCCTCCAATTTATCAATGAGTATTATGAGGGAGGGGAACATTTAGAGGCCCACCTAGCTGAATTGTTACATCTAGAAGAGACAAGAGATGAAGCCTTAGAAAAAATTTCCAAGCATCAAGGTATTGTCAAGAGATGGTATGATCATAGAGATAAGGTTAAAGCTTTTAGGATTTCTCACCTAGTTTTTTATTGGGATAAAGCACATGAAAAGAAAGGGGAACATGGTAAATTCAACAAGCTCTGGCTTGGCCCTTTCCATATTTCTAAAATCCTAGGAGATAATGATTTCCATCTCAAAACCCTCACTGAAGAGGATCTCCCATTTCCAGTCAATGGGAAATATTTAAAACATTTTTTCCATGCCTGATCTATTTCAGATTGTTCTTATAAATAGTTAGCTTGGGTGTTTGCTTTCTTTTGGCTTGTTTTGGTTTGGTTTGCTTTTTCTTTTGGTTAGTGTAGGTTGCTTTGCTTTTCTTTGTTTTGTTTTTGGGGTCTTCTCAGTCTTTTGGTTGGGGAAGTTTCTTATTTGCACAATCATCATTTTATTTGGGAACTATTCTACATATTTCTTTTACAAACTCTAATCATTTTTTCAAATGAAATGGTGGAAGTCCTCCATTTGCTGTCACATGTGTTAAACATATAAAGTGGATAAGTCATTGGATTGAGTTAGTTCATGAATGTGCTCAAATATTATATCTTACACATATCTTAAGAATCCTGAGGTTGTTGTGGGTTCCTTGTGAGGTCTTGTTAAGTGAAAAATATTATACTTCTACTTTAGTGCCACTATGATTCTCATCCCTCAATGTGAGATTCATTGCTTACATGTTGAAAAGGATAAGAAGTGGAAAAGAAAAATCAGAAAGGAAAGAAAAAGAAAAGAAAATACTAAAAAAAATAAAAAAATCAACCTATCAAGAGGATTCGAATATCTCTATCAGGGCTATGGATGCTTGGCTAGTAGTAGATCTATGTTCAAGAGAATCACAACGGTAACCTCATTGGGGCTATTGACACCTGACTAGCAGCAAGGCTCTATCCAAGTTTTTTTTGGAGTTAGAATCTTTATATAGCTTAGCCTAACTAAACCCAGTGTCTGCAATGAATGAGGGAGGGAAATTAATACATCCACACACACTTGGATTTCCAAAATAGGAAAGGCTTTCTTGTTCAGTGATTTTGAGACTTTCGTTTATTGGTTGACTTGATGTGAGGATCAAAACTAGAGATTCTAGGTTCTTGATTCCAATTTGTCATCGAGATTCTCTAGAGCATTTTCCCAGTAGAGTTGCCATTTTTTGTGCACTTTTTGCACACACGCCCCACCGAAGGCAGGGACCCTTTTTTGTTTTCTTTTTTTCTAGTTTTTGCTTTAGGCCTAACCTTTTCCCATTAAGGGATAGGTTCCTCTAAATTTTGGGTTCACTTCACTTGGTTGAGTCTCATGGTTCTGTCTGCACTTTAGGTGTCTTACCTTGCAACATAATCTTGCATGATGCCTTAAACTTGCGTAAGTAATTAATAAAAATCTTGCTAAAGCAATGAGTTGTACAAGTTCTATGGAGTTTCAGGGAAATCTATCCCTATCATATTTTCCCGAGGGATTGGTTTTTGTAGAATTCCACACCTACCAAATTTTCCCAAAGGATGGAGTTTCACAAAAATCCATCTCTCCCATATTTCTCTGATGGATTGGAGGTTCGCGGAATCCACGTCCTAGGGGATTCCTTGAGTGTTTCATCTTTCGCTAAAATCCTTCGATGGTGGATTTTCCCAAATTTGTCGCAGCCTCGAATCCCCGAAGTTTGGGGTGGTCTTGTCAATGCATTTATCATCCTGTTAGTCACAGTACTTGTGATTTATTGCTACTTTTGGAGGTTGATTTATACTATTGTTTTCCATTTCATTTTCATTTTGAATTGTCCATTTGAGGAGAGCATTGGAGACATTCTTGCAATTGATGAGGATATGAATTTGAGATTGAAATTGCACTTGTTTGGTCATCAACTAGGGTTTCCAAGTGGGATTTTTGCCATTATTTCACATTTGCGGGTTTAGAGGTAGGGTTTTCACAATTTCTCTTGGATTCAATGAGATTTCTTGATAATTGATGGTGTGTTTTGACAGTGTCTTCATTTTACATCACCATTCGATTTCATGTTTGCTTCATCATTTGATTTCAATGCTTTCATTTCCTTTGTTTTATCAATATTTAAAGTTTAGATGAAATGGGGCATCATTCTTGAGCTAGGGTTCTTCAAGTTCTGTGGTCCAGACTAGGGCGTATGTGTTATTGATGGAGTTAGGGTTCTAGATTCAAAATTTGTGTCACCTATAAAATGTGCATCTGCGATTAAGAGTTAGATTTGTTTATGCCCTAGATATATGAATTGAAATTATGAAATCGGGCCACCCTTGAACCCTAGTTTATTTGGGGAAGTTTATTATGATCGAGTCATTTGTGGTCAATCGAGCACCAAAATCTTGTCTTTTGACAATAATGTTTGCATTCAAATCTAATCCCATGTTGGAGGTAACAAATTTCAAAATTAAGGCAAGTTGTGGATGAGTGAAATGACACAAAAGTCATAATTTTAATAAATAAGTGATATTTGGGAACTTTGTGAAAATTCGTCATCGATGAAAAAACTTGACGATCTTTTCCTTTGTGAATTTTTTTCCTTCACAGATTTCACTGAACCATGTGTCTTTCATGGAATCCTTTTGAAGGAAGATTCCCTTATGGTTTATTCCTTCATGAAAATCCCTCACCCCCAGATTTCCCTGAGTCCTTCGTGCTTGAAAATCCCCAAGGTTAGGAATACATTTGGTGTTTGTGGGTTAAGTCTCAAGAATGATGAGTTGTGAGCCTTCATGGAGTTTAAAATGTTTGATGACCAAGTTTTGGCTAAGTACTTGATCTTTTCGCTAAAATTCGCCTGTGGGGGAAATTCCTGAGCCTCTAGTCCTTCATGGAATTTTCTTGAGGGAAGATTCCTTGAAAGAATTTTCATAGCTAAAATCCATAGGAGGCAGATAAACCCAAGGTTTCTTGAGATGTATTTTCAAAGGGTTTTAACTTGGTTTTAATGATCTTGGCACTAATTAGAAGTGATTTTGGAATTTCATAGGAATTTAAATTATTCATTTATGATATTTTCCTTAACATTATAGTAATTATAGTCTTCTCCTAATAGATGCAAGGTGAATCTAGCAAAGGTGCGGAGTCTAGAGAAAAGTTAGCTAAACCAGTTAAGGAGGGTCCTCTAACCAGAGCAGAAAAGATGAAGTATGATTTTAAGGGGGTAAAGCCAGAGACCAAGATCATTTCCACATGAAGCAAGGTTGGAGATACCAACGTGGTTCACATGGACTATGATGATTTCAAACAGAGAATGTTTGGTGATGCACAAACCCCTCTTGCTCAAGTTATGACTCATACATGATTGGCTCAGGCTATTGGTTTTCTACCTTTATTGAAATGTCTTGAACCTATTATAGAATGTGCCAAACAATATGATTTAGATAAAACTATAATTTTGGGCCCTCAAGGAAGATTAATGGTGAGTCTAACTGAGAAGTTCATAATAGGAACTTTTAACATTGGCTCTCATCATAAATTGGTGAATATAAATATAAAGGAGGCTTAGGAATTCTATGAGAAGGATCCCAATAAGGCTTTGGATATGATGAACAACTCTTGGATTTAAAAACCAAAGTCAAATTACTCCAAGTTTCCAAAGAAACTATATAAAGCCAACTTCAAGTAGGAATACAATGATATGATTACTCTTTTGGGAAGAGTAATGGGCTTGGATGAGGCTTTCATGTTTAAGGACTGGACGTTTTATGTCATTTCACAAATTGTTAAGGGAACTCATTACCATTGGGCTAGCGTCACCAATGGAAAGTTGGATATGCCACTAAGAGGTGTGCAAGACAAATAAATTCACTATGACTTCCTATCTTGTGTACTTGATGGCTAGAAAGAACAAATATAGAGGTTTGAGTTGCAAGGGAGTCTTAGGAAAGGATAAAATTTGTGATGTACACCCTTAGCTATAGTTTCATACTTCCAATTATAGGAGGGCCAATGATGCTTTTCTTATGTACATCAGCAGAATGCTTCAAGATGCACTTCGTGTTAGGATTTGAGCAGATGCAATGGATTTAATCAAGAAATATGATATTGGTTCATCCAATTTCCAAGGTTCTCCTATATTAGAGTACATGGTTCAACAACAATACCCTTTATACTTCCAAGGTACCCAACTAACAAGCTCATATTGTTGGAAATATCCAATTAGGTTGTTGCTTTTGATATTTTTTTGAAGAATATGCACTGAACAGGACTTGGATTTTATTTCCCCTTGAGGATTAGAGGTTTGGAAGCCTACCCTTTTATAGAAAATACTCACCACTCAGAGAAGGAGATGGTCAATTTTCATTTGCATTCACATACAAATAGAGGGAACTTTGATCCCTATGGCATTGCACATAAGATGGCTAGCAAATAATTTAAGCATAGAGACCATATTGAATAATATTGGGCTAACTGCAAAGATGAGTTTGAGGTAATCAGAAGGAAATGCTAAAAATTGTCCTTGAGATTGATTAGGCTTCACAAGATAGCCAATGCTCCTAACCAAGTAGATGAAGAGGAGGATTGTTTTCAGTACCATGATTATGAGTAGTATAAAGACAAACCACTTCCTATTGTTAATTGGTATGAGGAGGAGGTAGTTGACCTAAATATACTCAATGCTTATGTGTTAAAATATTCTAAGTTGTGGGTGTAACAAAAAAAATTAGACATAGAGAAAAATGGCACTAAGTTCACATATGATTTTATGAGAGATCTTGAATCTCATTATGATGAAGAAACAAAGACCACTAAGGATGATGTTGTTGAGCCTCACTTAGAGGAGGACATAGAAGAAAATTAATTTATAATCAAGAGAAGAACTAGAAGCCAAGCAAAGGGAAAATAAATTAAGAGGAAACCAATTGCTAAAGTAAGGAAGCCTTCAAAAGAGATTACTAAAGAAGGAACTGAAGAGGCACAACCCTCCAAAAAGAGAAGAATCATCATTGGGGGATAGAAAATAGATAAAATCAAAGAAATCCAAGGTTGATAAAGGGAGCATAGCCAAAACTAAGGTAGTAGATATTGAGAGCTCATGAGAAAAGCCACAAGTGTATGTGAGGAGAAATTCTACCAAACAAAAGGCTCCTCCTGTAGAAAGTGTTGATGAAATGATGAAAGAACTTGAAAGGGGCAATAAAGAGGCACCTACTGGTGATGCTCTGAAGGAAACAATGAGAGAAGTTCCAGGAAATAATACTCCCCCCACTTCTCCTATTTATAATATGCTAGCAGATGAGGATATTATTTATGAAGAAGAGGATGTCTCCAAGAATCCTGAAGAAGAGGAAGAAGATGAAGATGTTCCCACCCCCAAGAGTGGAGAACTAAACAATTTCAGGAGACAATTGGAACAAACAACCTCTAAAGCACAAAGCAAGAATGGAACATCAGAGGTGACAAAGGAGGGTCCTTCTCATTCTCCTATCAAGGAACATGTAAATGCATAAAAAATGGAGGATAAAGATGAAGAACAACATAATGAGGGTGAAATGGACAAAAATCAAGATGTTGAAAACAATCCTTTCAAGGATCAACCAAGAGCATGAGGTTTCTCAAGAAGAGTCTAAATTTGATATTCCTGATTGGCTAAAAGAAAGATTAAATCCTAAGCCTATCATTGTTGAGGAGGAAACTCTTTATTGGGACAAGTTCCTAACCAATTGGGGTCAACCCAAAGAAATAAAGATGGCTCAAACAGTCTCTAAGTTTACAAGAGATGAATTTAATAATAGAGTTGTCCATATTGCTACTCATGTTGAAGATAAATTCAAAGATGAAGTTAGGCCTTCAAATTACAAGGTGAAAACTATTAATCTTGGCTCAACCACAAAGGAACAAGAGAAAGAGGATCTCCAAGAATTAGTACAAACAATTTTGAAGATATAGGACAATGAAACCCATGCCAATTTAGACAATGAAACCTAGACCAAAGAGGAAGTGCAAACATAGTTGAGGGAGATACAAAACTATGTGCAACATTTGATCAAGCCCTTACAAACCCATTATGGAGAAGGGTCCTCATTTTCTGAGGGTTTGTTGTCAAAGGAGGTAGTCTCTAAAATTGAAAGGATGAGGGCATCCTCACAAGTCACCCAAGAATGGCTAGATAGTGTGAGCAAGAGATGAGATGACATGATTGGAAGGATATTGCACACTTATGAGAAAGATGCATCATGTTTCGAGGATACATCCCAATTTGCAATAGATTGTCAAAAGTTGGATGATACTACCATTGATGAATTTAAAGAAAATCATAGAGTCCAAAAGAAGATTTAATTAAAAAGGAATATCTTTACATTAGATGATATAGCTAAATCAATGGAATGGATGGAGTTCTAGAATTATAGAAAGGAGCTCATGATGAAAGCAATGAAGAATATGAAAAAGATCCAGGGAAAAATATTAGAAATATATAATATTTGTGTTGCACTTTTAGAAATTGTCACTAGGAGGAAGAAATTTGGACAAAATAATTTGAATGTTAATAAATTGTAGAAATGGTGGCATGAGGTATTCTCCAACTAGCAATGGTAAAATTATCAAGGATCAATTGGAGGATGTGGCTATTTATATTTCTAATCCAAATAAGTATCAAGGGTTGCAAATTGACTAGGAGAAAGCTTTGGGTAAATCTGAAGAAGAATTAAAAGCAATTAATTTGAGAATAAAATTCATCCCAGTTCCAGATCTAGCTGACTTGGATGATGTGCTTTCTAAGGTCAAGTAACTTTCTAGAGTGGAAGAAGATAAGGAAAAAAGGGAAGACCCAGCCTAGCTGCCTTGAGGAATGTGCCTTCTACATCAAGATAGTCAAGGATACAAGTTGGCCATGTCTAGATTTTTGTGCTAAGAATTTATTTTATTATAAAATTTCCTTTTGAGGCCAACCTTGTAATATTTTATAGTAAATTTAAATTAGGAGGTTTAAAAAATTGTCAGGGTCGACCTGTCTTGCCGACCTAATGTAAGAAAACCAAATTTAATTTTCTCCTAGGCTGACATTTCTTAAGATTTCTATAAATTGAGGCCTCCTCATTTGTAAGGTTGATAATGAATAGCGAATAGTGAGTAGTGGATAGCTGTTGAGTTGTTGATATTGCTACATCTAAGAACTTGAATTGTTACATATTATTGGTCAAGTGAAGACATTGTCTTTTAATGTTCTTCTTTGTGTTATTTCATCTGTGCATGGTTCTTGTGACTCTAATCTATTATCTTTTGAGTAAGTGTTTTATGTTTAATCTTAGAATTATTTGTAGTTCATTTGTGTTTATGGTAAAGTGTTCAAAGTTTTGAGGAATCTCCAGTCCATACTTTTAGTGATCTTCTAATTGTGGATTACTGTGTAAAATTAGCTTGGGCCCACTTGATTTTGTACTCAAGTTCAATTGTGAATGTTTTAATGTATGTTTGAATATCTACAATATGAAAATCTTTAATTCCTTTGGAGATTGCACTATCTTTGCGATACTATAGATTTGATCTTGGTTAAACAAGGATTGGTTTTAGAAGATTGGTCCATTTTGAACACTCTATTGTTTGCACAATTGATCTTAGGCTCTAGATTAGATATCTCTCTCAAACCCTACATCCTTTTTTATTTCTTTAAAATTATTGATAGAGAAAGATTCACAAAGCATCACTATTATTGATACATCTGGTGAATAAAAGCTTCCAACATTTTCACATTATCACTAAGTTATTTGTTGCATTGTCAAGACCTAACATTAGAGACCTTGGGGTTGTTTCTTGAGGCCTATTGATAGAAATTTACCTTTCAAGAGAGATAGGATAATTGTATTCTGTCTAAGTTGTTACAGTGCTAAAAACACCATCAACAATTCTAACATCAAAATGAAATCTCATTGGGTGTCAATTGTTACAAGTATACACAAAATAGATTTTTTAAGGTTCCATGAAGCCTTTGTAAAGTGTAATGGTGAGTACATGAATTTGGATGCCTTAGTAAACGTATGATGAGAGGAAATATGGATCATGAGCAGTTTGGAGAATGCCTAAAGAGAAATCGAATGCCTAAGAAGAAATGTTGTCTCATGTGCTACCATAATTATAGGGTATCCATGAAATGGATTTGAAATTCATTAGAAACTTCTCAGTAACCATAAAAAAAAATAGCAACTCCTTAGTAAATCATCTGCAATAATAAAGTGAGCAAAAATTACTTAATTGCTCAGTTGGAAAAGGAAATAAAATCTCATGGAATGTAGTGATTGCAAAGCTTGTGCAATCAAACATGTGAGAGAGCTTTTGGAAATTGCGAAAAAAATGCAAGCGGCTGGTCTATAAAGCCAAACCCCACACCCTTGTAGTATCCCCCATGCTCGAGCCTGATGAAGGCTTTGAAATTAAGATATGAACATCTATCGAAGCATAACAATTTGGAGGATGTTGTCAGATCTTATAGCTGCAAACCGCCCTCATGAATATTACTGGTTGAATGTGAAAGCATCGATAAGGCATGAGAATTGTTTTTAAGAGGGGCAATGAAATAGATATGGTGAAAATGCTTTAGAAATCTGAAACAAATACAATCAATGGAGAAGAATGCACAATGTGAAGGAGAAAATGAAGTGCATAAACTATTTCACAAAATGCCTCATAAGAGAAATCTCATGGTTGCAATTATTTCATTGTATGCACAAAGCAGATTTGTTGAAAATCCTTATATAAATTTATGGTCGGGTGAAACAATTGAAGGCTTAGCGTAAATTCAAATTTTTGAGAAGGTCGAGCCAATGCAATTTGTAGTGTATAGCTGAATTCTGCATCTTTTATTAACATCCTTCCTCCCCTGCATCAAAGTGAAAAGGGAGGTTAACATGTGAATGGTATGACAATATTCCTCAGACAAATGTGATCAAAAGGATTTCTAAACTATCATGTAAATTTTTGGTGGACATAAATACAGGAATGGAGATACCTAAAATAGGGAAATTGAACTTCTTAATTGAATGCCTCAAAGAGGTATCATCCCATGAATTGAAATGATCACAAGAAGTTCCCAAAACACATTTTTGGAAAAGATATTTGAGACTGTCATGCATATGATGGGGCAACAAATCATTTGACATAAGGCCTCCAAGAGATATCTCATGGGATCTATGACTGTGGGTTAAAGGTATTGGGGCAAAAATAGAGAGAAGTCAAATGCCTAAACAGGGACATTTTCCCATAGAATGTCTTGGTTGCAGGGGCGACATGATTTAATGGTACAAAATGGATCTATTAAAAGGTTTAGAAAATTAAGCATTTATTGCCAATGGAAAGAGATTCACATGACTCTGAATTGAATTTGGGCTTGTGTCATATAATTCGGTTATGAATGTTTATCTTAGAATGATTGATCATACCATAGAAATTTAGAAGTGATTAAGGATGAGAATATGGATATTCACCAAGATGTAGAGGAATGAAGATTTTGTTAGATATAGTTATAATTGTTGTGGAATTTCAATAAATTAATAATGAAGTTCATCAATTTAGTCAAAATTAATTGATTCATGTGTTTTCATTTACTGATTCATGCAACTGAATGAATTAATTAATTATGGGTTTTTTTTGTGAATTACATGTATTGTCAAGGTCCGAAGAGAAAAGTGCACTAGGATATTAAATCCTTACCAAGCATTATTTAATGTTATTTTATTTAAATAACAGAAATTTAGAAGGATTTTAATTATTATTTCAATTGAGGGAATTCAAAGTCAGATACATCTAATTGAAATGATTTGAAATTAATAATTAACTAATTATTTCATGGATTAATTAATGTGTTCTATTTCTACAGAATATCATGTGGATGGATTTTGATTTGATCTTACAAGTGTACTATGTCATGGAATTGATGGAAATCCCCTTAGTGCTCCTCTTGTTGTTAAGGCCATTGCAAAAGATTCAGTGCTATCAAAGTGTTAAAATAATTTTTGAGTCGTGGGACTATATTGGCAGATTTCCTAATTGGGATAGGTGGGAAATGGATTTCATCTGATTACATAGTAACAAAAGACGATATGGGAATTTTCAAATAGGCATTTCAAAGGAAAACATAACTTGAAGTATGGTATAAGGTCACAACATTAAATGGTTGTTGAATCAATGAAGGAGATGGGTTTATTTGGATAATTCTTGAGCATAATTTCCAGATTCAAGGAGCAAGTGATATTTAGATATCAAATTCATACATAACATTAATTTAATGTTATTTGGTTTTGAAACAATGTTAATTTAAAGGGATTTGATAATATTTCAAATATGATGGTTAGATGATTATTACACATGCAATTAATTGAAATATCTTTAGATATTAAATGAATTTTTGAAATTAATTATTAATTGATTAATTTTATAAGTTAATTAATGTATTTTGATGTCATGCAAGGTACTTTGAAAATGTGAATGGTGGTGATCTACATAGATTGATGTGGAAAAGAGAAAGTTTCTAAAAAGATTATTAATTGGGAGTAAAGTGAAGGTGGTACATGACACAAACTCCCAAAAGACGTTTCTTTACATCATGCAAGATGGACTCAAGGTCAAGCTGAAAAGTGCAATTGTTAGCTTGAGTTAAGCTAGAGAATATAATTTCGAACTAAACTCAATTAAAATAAGAAAAAGGCTGAAACATGAAGTTATCTTTGTGAAGAATTGCATGCATATGAAAGCTACAACTTTTGGTGGATCATGTGGGCAAGAATGATGGAATTTATTGAGCTACTTATTGAAAAATCAAGCTAATTCAAAGGGGTTAGAAAATTAGGGAAATTAGTTAGGCATCTTAGTTAGAAGTTTCAACTAGTTTAGTAATAGAGTAGACAATGGAGTTTTCTTGCATTCTTAGTTTAGCCGAGATAATTTGAGGATATTGGTTTCCATACACTAGTGAAGTTTTGCCAGAATTGAAAAAATTTCTTGTCTATTTTACCGCAGTAGAAGTAACTAGATTTAAACCTTCTTTGAATTGCACTCTAGATGGTATTTGTTTTATTAATCATTTGATTTGGAGTTCTTCAAGGAACGAATGAATTTTTATCTTTTCTTTTGTTCAAATTGTGATTTGAAATTTGTTGTTAATTTTTGCACTGTGAATGAATGAAGCTTTTTATCGATTATAGGTTTTTTTTTGTAGTTTTAGTTTAGGAATTCCTTGAAGAGTAATAGATCTGGTTAATTAGATGAATTAATATTCTTTTCTTTCTTGCATCCTTGATCTATCTTTTTCTTTTTTCTTTTTTTTTATCCTTCAATTAGAGTAGGTTTAGGTGGAAGTTCAATCTTGCAACAACTAAGAATCTCAACAACCAACAAGCCCCTTGAACATTACAACCATATTGACGGCTCAGTAAAATAGTAATGTTGCGACCCAACACCTAGGACCTTGGGAAGTCTTTGATTTAATGATCGTTCACTTCTTTCAAGAGAGGTAAGGTGATTACATCTTTCCTGCATGTTGTTGTGTCAAATTGGCCATCAACACCTGGCTCTTCTCCAGCTGTGCTTTAACTACCTAATGGGCTGCTTGGATCTTCTAGATGAACTTCAAGGCCTTGTCTTTATCGTTATGTACATCTTTAACATCTTCCTTCCTGAAAGCAAAATCCATAGGTGTCCTTGGAAAATAATCAAAACAAGTCTCAAAAGGAGATCTTCGAGTAGAAGAGTGTGTTGCATGGTTGTAAGCATGTTGCACATAATGTAGAATCTCATCACACAACTTAGGATGCTTATTGTAGTAACCTCTAAGATGCACAATTTTCTTGTTTACTACCTCTATATGTCCATTAGTCTATGGATGGAAAGTTGTACTCTTCTTTAGTCTAGTGTCAATGAGTTCCCACAATGCTAACCAAAATTCCCCCAAGAATTGAGAATCTCAATCTGATACAATAGAAGTAGGAAGCCCAAAATGAACCCATACAAACTAGAAGTACAAGTGTGTTGTTAGTTCAGCTATGACATGTTTTCTACAAGGCATTAGAATGCACATTGTATTGAACCTATCCACTTCCACAAATAGATAATCATGTCCCTTTCTAGACATGAGTAGTCCCCTAAAAAAGTCCATAGAAACACTTTCCCATGAATGAGATGGTACGGGAAGAGGTGTGTACAACCCTAATTTCATATTGCTAGGCTTTCTTGTTGTACACATTACACATCCTCTAATGTACTTGGATATATTTTCTTGCATCCGAGGCCAATAATAATATTTTTGCAGTTGTGACATTGTTTTGCTTACCGCAAAGTGTCCAACAATCAATGATGTATGTGCATCTCTAATTACTTGTGCACATTCATCTTGTGGAATACATGACTTCCCTAAATGATATAGTAATTTTTCTTGCACATAGTAGTCTATCTCTTCTACATGTCTTCCTTGAATTAATGTTGCATATATATCCTTAAAGTATTTGTCCTTAGTATATTGTTCCTGAAAACTTTCATGTGCCATTAAACTACTTTGAAGAATAATTGTAGGATTTTTAGGAGGCCTAGATAACATATCTTCTACTTTGTTCTAAACCCCTTTCTTATATTTTATAACCAAATAAAACTATTGTAGTAAACCCATCTACCTAAAGTGCCTGCTTTATTGCAATTTAGATTATGAGTGCAAATATTGAAATGGTTGATGATTTGTGTGTAATATTGTTTCCTTACCCATTAGATAATGTTTCCACTTCTTTAAACTTTGAAATAATGCATATAGTTCTATATTATATGTGGGATAGTTACTTACCACAGTCATGAAAGTAGGTAGGTTTACCTCCTTGCATGAGTATTGCTCTCATGGAAAATCAACTAGCATCTATTTCAATTTCAAAAAATTGTTGTAGATCTGGTAGATCCAGAACTGGTGTAGTGCTTAGATTTTCCTTTAAAATATCGAAGGCCTTTTGCTGCGGACCTCCCCACTAGAAATATTTCTTCATACTTGTGATTTTGTGCAATGGAGATGCTATGTAGGAGAAGTTAGCTATGAACTTTCTCCAATACTTTACTACACCTAGAAAAATTTTGACTTCTGTAACTATACTTGGTTTGTCCAGTTTACAATGATTGCAACCTTTGCAAGATCCAATTTCAAGTGACCTCCTCCTATAATATAGCTTAAGTACACTAGTGATGTCTTAGAAAATTCACATTTTGACATCTTTACATACAATTTTTCTTTTCTCAATACATCTGATACTTTTTTCACATGCTCTAAATGCTCTTCACAAGTTCAATTGAATACGAGTATATCATCCAAATAAACTATGATAAAATCATCTATGAATGGAAAAAAGACATTATTCATGACTCTCATAAAGGTAGCTGGTGTATTACAAATCCCAAAGGGCATGACCAACTACTCATATAGTCCATGTTTTGTCTTGAACGCAGTTTTCCATATATCATTATCTACAATTCTTATTTGATGATTTCCACTATGCAAGTAAAACTTAGTAAAATAAACTACATGTTTCAATTGATCAAGTAAATCATCTATTCAAGGAAGAGGATACCTGTTCTTTACCGTTATCTTGTTCAAAGATCTATAGTCGATGCACATTCTCCAAGACCCATCATTTGGCACCAACACAATTGGAAAACCACAATGAGAGATATTTGGATGAATAAATCCTTTCTCAACTAACTCCTAAACCTACTTCTTGATTTCCTCATTTTGCGTAACTGATAGATGGTACATGTCGATGTTTGGAAGAGGCGCATCTTGTTGTGACTGGATTTCATGTTGTATCTCTCTTTGGTGTATGGCAATCCCTTTGGCTCCTAAAATAAGTCATCATAGGGAAATTAATTTGACCAATTTAGCTTTGTGCTTTGGATCACACCCTTTCAATACCTTAGATTTATCATCCTCTTTGGCTTTGACGATCATCAATACAAATTTTTTACTAGCATTGACTAACCTCTTCATTTGTCCAGTGTTCACTAATATTAGATTAGTCTTTATCTTATGTTCCCATACAATGAATTATTTGCGGTCCTTAAAAAGGCGATATTTATTTTCTTCCCTATAAAAGATTGCTTTCTAGTCATAAAGATAGGGACTCCCTAGCACAAGGCCACAAATATCTAAAGGAACCACATCAACTTCTACCTCATCTATAAATTTTGCAGTGATAGCAAATCTTAACTTACATTGCTTTTTTACTTGTAGTTGTGCATCATTGCAAACCCATCCAAGTGGGTATGGATTTGGATGAGGTTTTGTAGCCAAGTTAAGTTTCTTTACAACTTCTTCAAATATTAAATTTACTTGAGATCTCATATCAAACAAAGAATAAATCTTAGTATGCTTTGTTACAACCTGAATGTGAAATAACTCATTTCAATGCTTATCAATCTTAGATGGAGAAGATTCTTTACTTGAACTTGCACTTGCATTTGAAAAACTTGTATTTGTAGAAAGAGATATACATTTTTCCTTTCCCTTGGATCCCGATAGCAACAATCTGTCTCATCCCTGGATCAGATCCAAGATACTATTGTACTATAGTAGCAGTCTTATGTTTTCCTATTTTTCCTCCATACTTCTTTGACCTTAGTTCTAGATGAAGCTTCCAACATTTTAAATCATCATGCCCCTCCTTGCAATGTGAGCATGTGGGCTTATCACCCTCCTTCTTGTTGGTAGCTATCTTTTTCCCTTTTCATTTTCTCTTGGGTTTACCTTTAGGATTAGATGGCTTCTTGATAGAATTATCATTGAGATTACTCTTACCTCTTGACTCCAAATGTGTGGCTTGTACACATACTTCATCCAGATTATTAGGATTTAAAACCAAAATGGTGTTCCTTAAGTAAGAGTGAAGACCACCTATATACTTGAGCAATGTGTCCTGGGTGTATAATGGAACATTAAGTGCAATAGCCCACTTCCTAAATTCATGAGTATAGTCTTGGAAAGATTGAACTATACCATGCCAAAATTTTTGCTAGTTCATAGTTAATTGTTGCATATGGCCTAAGGGATAAAACTACTTTTTAATGGAAACTTTAAACTCCATCCAAGTTAAATTGACACTACCATGTTGAGCAATTTTTGCTTGAGTTTTACTCCCCCACTAGGTGAGAGTGGTTCCTCCCAACCAAAGAGTAGCTAATTGGATTTTAGAAGCATCATCTAAGAGACCTTGAATCCTACAATATACGGCTACTTGTTGAACCCAATCTTCTAGTTTCTCAACATTTAACTCCACAATATTTAGGTAGTTCAAATTTTACATCCAACTTGATTACAAGCTTATGTGTACTTTTGAAAGGATTAGTAGAAGAAGTAGAATTAGAACCTAAGAAGGTGGAGAAGATGGAGAAGATGGAGATGGGGGGGATTTTGGAGGCTCATCATCGCCTTCTTCTCTTTTCCCTTTGTCCTCCTGATCTTTATTCTTTTCTTGCTTCGACGATCCTCCTTTTTCACACTTCTTTCATTCTTTTTTTTCCTGATAGAGCTCTTCCACCATAGTCTTCATGTCAAGAAAGGCTCATTGAAGAATTTTCTCATCCAGCTCAAAAATTTTCCCAACTTCTATCTCTTCCATCTTTGGAAAATTTCTCCATTTACTAATCTCATGATTGAATTCCCCAAGCATTCCTTCACCTCACCGGCTCTTGGATCATGTTAACATCCACTTATGCAAACACTAGTCAAACATAGCTCTGATACAAACTTGATCTATTAGGATCTATGACCGTTGCTTGATGAATGTTAATTTATGTCAATGAAATTGAAGGTCTTAAACTTAATTTTAAATACTTTTAAAAGGGACATTAAAATGATTAAAACAATAGGAATATGAAAATGTAGAAGAGAAGATGAGAACAAAAATTGATAACAGAGTTCACCAAATGGTTACATCTTTGGGTCCCTCTCCAATGGAGTGAGCGATCCTTGATTATGCTCCAAAAGTTGTTTACAAGGAACTTAAATTTGTTACAAATCTCCACAAAGTCCCCTTGATCAATAATTAAATTTAGAAAATCCCCTCCTTCAAGTACAAAATAACTTGGCTTATAGCTTCTCCTAGCTAAATGTAGAGTTGAAATTATTTCATTATCAAGTTTCCTCTATCTTCCCTCACAAGCCAAAAACCCTCCTTAAATACAATTTAATATTCTATATGGGGGTTAACAAACATACTTTCCTGATATTCTTGTATCTCCTAATTTGAATTAAAAATATTGAAAATATTGCTTAACATGTCTTTACATAGGCTTTGCAGATTGGAATATCAAAACCAATATTTTGCCTATGTTATTTTGAGCACCAACTGCATGGCACAATGGTAATTTAGGGCATTGTTATGTTTGGGGTCGGTGGTTTAGACCATCAACATGACCCTATTTATATATAATATGAGGTAGATTTACTTTTTAAAATAAGTTTTCCTCCAAAATAATCTCAAAGGATGCACTAGGCATGTTGGTCAGAGGTGTGAGTGGGAAGAGGGAGGTCGACGGTTCAAACTTCCTCCACCTCTAAATTGCATTCGATCTTCAATAATTGGTAGCCACCACATATAAATTTTGAAATTCCTGCGTGGTTCAATGGTGGACCATGAAAATAGGAACTATGAGGTTGGGGGTTTGATCCTCCCAACCAAAATTTTAGCAAACGGTTCATCCACCATGGTCAGAGAAGACTATGAGGTGCCATGTGGCATTATCTGATTTGCCAATGATTTCCATGTTGGCATGCTACATTAGATAACATGTGTCAAGACATGATTGGTCCATGTATTTTCCACATCACTTGCACCCACTACGTCAACATGTTGACATCATCATTGTATTGCCATGTCATCATGCTGATGTTAGCATGGTCAACCCTTTTACCACACAACTTTGATCAACCATATCTTGCATGTACGGACTTCGATTGACGTGATTCAAGCAGTGTTAGAATCATCTCAACAAGTCCTTTGATTTGACATCATTCTTGTCTGCTTTTGAGATGATTTTTTTTAACCTAGAATCTTCATCTAGAATCTCTATTATGGTCAAGCTTTGACCAAACCTAACTTGGGAATATAGATTCCTTTCGACACAATTCAAGTTGCATTGGGTTTGTGTCAACAAGATCTTTGACATGGTGTCAATTCTTGGAGCATTTGGAATAGTTAAATTTTTGGTGAAAATATCCACTAGATCAGATAGACTACCCAAAAAAAATTTTAATTTATTATCTTTTTTGGGTGTTCTTAACTTTCCTAGTGCACATTGGTCAATAAAAACTAGATGGGAATGGAAAGATGTCTTGTTGCAATGGAAAATCAAGATTTAAAGGAGAAAATAAAAGAGTCAAACTTAATTTCATTATCTTTAGATGAAGTTATTACAATAGATAATACTTCTTGGGTCTATATGCATGTGTATACTATACAACAACATGTATGCCAACCTCATATTCTCTTTGTTCATAAAATGAAGGATAATTCAACATCAATCTATTTGAACTATTAAGAAAATTTTGAATGAAATTGGAGGTATGGATGACTTGACAATTGGCAAAAAGTTGGTGTGTGTAGGAGCTGATGGAGCTATAGTATTGCAAGGTCACAGGAGTGGTCTTTGTGTAAAGTTACAAACTACATGTGCACCATAAATGCTTGGAATTCACTGCATGGCCCACAAAATGAATTTAGCATTTAGAATTGTAAGCAAGTATCTTACAGTATCAAGAGTTGAAAATATTTTCCACAAGCTCTACACATACTTTTGTCGATCTTTGATTGGAATATTAATCTATTCCTTGAATAAAAGCTAACAGTTCAACATAAATAACACATGATGTGATATGAAAACTTATAAATAACCCTTGATTATTTTGAGTCAAAAGATAGTGAATACAATACTGGAGAGCAATATAGGTCGATATTCAAAATTAAAGAAATACACTTAAGTATTTGAGTCATCTTTTATTATTACAGAGAAAAACTACAAAATTTCCTATCTATACTATCAAATAGCTTAAGTTATTCAAAAAGAGCTTATAGAGATGAAACATCAAAACATCAAAACCCTTTGAATGAGGTTATGGATTCCCTTTTATAGCATAAGGGAAGCAACAAGCAAATAACTTCATCCTAGTCCTTTCTAACAACCAAAATATCAGACAAGAGGTATAGTAATAAAAGCATGGATCCACTCACAGGCCAGGTAAATAATTATACTTTTTATTCCATGCCTCAAACATATCCTTAGAAGGCCAGTCATAAGCTAAGAGATTTTTTGAATTCTTCAAATTTAGATGATACTTGGCATCAAGTAAAGCACTGGGCTCTCTACAAATTTTTTCCATCAATTGTTCTGCATTGACCATCCTATCTAAATAGGAATTAACCTAATTAAAATCAACTTTGTCCTCTTTACAAATCAGAGGGAGGAGTGTGGGGATTACAATATTGAAACTATCCTTCCATTTCTTTGGGGTCTTTAACTCCCCATTATCTTCTAACAGGCAGGGTACAACCCTTTTTTCAACATTTATGAAAGAGTCCATTTTTGTTCATGCAACTTCAATTACACTTTCCAAATACCCTTTATCATTCTATGCCATATTGAAAATTTAAAAACTAATATGGATACTAGGTGGGGTATCAAATGTGTTTGCAAATCCCTTATACATACCTTCCAAAGATGTAAATCTAGGATTCTATTGTTCAAATATACACTTGAGTTTCTCTTGATTACCACTTATTTTGGTAATGGCATCTCTCAAATTTAGATATGACACACGGGTATCTACTAGCCTTAAAATTTTAGAAATTCTATGCTCCTGGATGCACTTTTCAATGCACACATTCTCCTTTTGTTGATTCTATTGAGTATTCTTCAAGTTCTCTTCCAACATTTGAATCTTTTCTTTAAGCTTTTTGTTTTCAATCATCACATGAGTAGGGGGAACTATAGAAGAGAAGCTTACTTCCTGCATACTTGCAAGAAGGGATGTTTTCTAAGCCAATAATATATGTTGATGGTTGTAAGATTCCATGAGATCATTGTGTTCCTTCAACAATGTATTATTTCTTTGTTGCAACATTCGAATAGTAGCTTCATTAAACTTGGCAAAATCTACAACTAATGCAACAGATTCAGTGGTAGAGGTTTCAGACAACCTCTTTACAATCAAGCTCCCTTTGATATCCTTTGATTTTTCATCAATCATAGGTTTTTTTGTAGTTTGGGTAAGGGCCTAGATTGCAAGGGCTTCCCAAAGTGGGTTGAACCCTAATACTGATAATTCTATCTATGCTTCCTCGTCTATGGAGAAAAATTCTCCTTCTTGTTTCCTAATAGTATCAAAGACAATTACAAAAGCAATGTCCCATTCAGGGAGTAGTAGCAATCCACTATCTTGCACCATTCTTCTCCCTTCTTCAGGTGTAATGTTTTTTAACTCAAAATTCATTTTTTCCTTCACCTTTGCAGCTACTTCATCATACTTTTCTCTAAGCACATTTTCTTGTGACAACTAAAGTCTTTTATGGTACTCCTCCCTCTTTGATCTCAAAGAAAACTCTTTAAACTCTTGGGATTTTACAAACTCATTATCAGAAATGAATTGTGCGCATGGAAATTCTCTCACATCATTGAGGTTATCTCTCCCCATAGCCATGTCCAACTCAAATCTTTACTGAAGAAGGACTATAATATTTGGTCTTAGGGGGATGCCATATATTGTTGAATTTCATCCTTGTGGTGATATGAACATCTTCACTTTCATATGGATTGATGGGATTGTCAACCAACAATGAAAGTTGCTCAACTTTCATCCTCTTTTGTGGCTTCTCTCTTGGGGGAGAATTAGAATCCACACTGATTATTTGAGGGGAAGGAGAGGGAGTGACTTGCAATGGGTCTGATTACACATTTTCTCTAATAATAGACCTTTGGGGCCTTCTGATAGAAATTTCAGGTCTAGGACACTTTGCTAGTTTCTCTTCCAAGGTAGCAGCCTTACCTAAAACTCTATCAATATTCTTCAACATTGCCTCAATCTTGTAAATTGGGTCAACAATATCAAAAAATGCTCCATGATAATCCTTACATTCTCTAACCTTGCAGCCTCTTCCATGATGAATGCAATCCATTTCACATTTCTATTTTTTACCATAGATTCATCCTTACAATTCCTTATGACATCTTCATTTTCATCAACCTAATGGAAAAAATCAAACCTTCTGATACTTTTCCTGACCTCGTGTATAAAACCTTCAGGTTCAACATCCTTGACTTTTAACAAAAATAACCTGTATTCCCCAAGCATTTATTTGAGCCTACCTATGCTGTCTTTGGTTGAAGTGAAATCTACAAAGGTAGTAACATAAGTGAAAAAAGACCCTTTCTTTTGTTTCCTTAAATGAAATTGATCAACAATCTCATTCCATTGCCATATAATTTCCATGAATTCCAACCTGCATGACATATTTGTATAGAAAATGGGGGGTTTGAGGGTGCCCATATGTTCTAATGACAACTGAGGTGTCATTTAGGTAATAATCTCCCCAGTTATGTCATACTCCTATATCTGACCTCCTCTTTTTGGGCCTAAGAAAATCCAAAATTTCCTTGTGCAATCTGATTCTAGGTAGATCTAGCCTTGCCATGACTTGTCTTACAAAGCAATTCTCAAAAAAATCATAGTTGGACTCACTACAATGTTTGTCCCAAATATGGGTCCCACATTACACTAGGAGATCATTGCCCTCTTTATCTTTCATGTTCAATTTTAAAAATCTATTGAAATGATCTTTCTCTTTGTACAAAATGTAGTGTAGAAAAATTTAATCCTTTACATTTTCTCACTTGTTTGGCCCCTTGTATTTAAATTGGACTTAATAATGCCTTAATTTAGTGTTGTTAAATGTAACTCTTTACATTTACACTCTTATTTGGGCCCTCTTAATTAATTGAGCTTAATTATGCCTAAATTAGCCATTTAATTCATTTACAAGCATATTAAATTATATTTTCTAGAGGGGAAACCTGATAATAATTAATGCCTAAACATACCACTTTACATTGAGCAATGTGTGTTCCAAGTTTATGGTCCTAGGACCTATTTTCCCATAGGTGAATGGGTCCTCCTTAGACCTTTGGACCTAAATTTAAATTATATTTTTGGCAATATTTTAATGTTTTCAAATCTATAATTCAATTTTGATTTGTGATATTTGAATTTTGAGAAATTAAGGATACATACCTACAAATACAAGGTTATTTCACTAAGTTTCACCTAGAATTTTCAAGTGAGAAAAAGTATAGAAAAATTTATGATCAAGGGCATTCAAGAGAAAATATATCAGAGATTCATTGTAGCATTCAAGATCTATTCATCAAGTCAAAGTCTTCTTGCATCATGCATGTTTTTGGAGCTAACATTGTGATGCGGGTTTCAAGATCTATTCAAGTATTCAAAGTATCATTTCAAGAAAGATTCAAGTTTTAAGATCCACATCCAATTCAGACATCTCATGCAAGTTGCAAACCTCCTAAGATCTCCATTATCAAGATTCCATTCAAGGGTTTGTTAAGTGGTAACAAAGATTTGTTTATTCTTCATTCCCTCTTTCATATATTATTTCAATTAAAGGTTTGATTACCAAAATGGGGTTTAACCAAGGCAAACCCCCATTCACCCAAAATAAAACATTTTTCTCTCTTGTATGTGTGATTGCAGATTTAGGTTGAAGAAGACTTGAAGACCTTTTGAAGAGCAAGAGTTAAAAATTTGTCAAAGTTGTCATCAAATCATGAAATCTAACCTACATATCAGATTTCCAACTTTCTAGCATTGAAACTTGGACAATTAGATTTGCACCAGAGACTTCCAAAAGATTACTGAAACCCCTATACTTGGAACCATTCACACCTTGGCGAATGAATCTCAGATCAGCTTCTGAAAAGCACTTTTGGTGACTATTACACATGTTTAAACCCTTCTCATACCTTCATTATATTTTATGATTCTACAAATATTGAGTTTAATATTCTTATTTCAAGTGTTAGATTTCATTTTGGTGTTGATTTTCTATTTTTAGTTTTTCTCCCCAAAGTGTTGTTTGACCTTGACCCCATCCTTTAGTCATAAGGAAATTTGAAGATTCTCACTTTGACTAGATTCAACCAAGGGTTGATATTAAATTCATGGTGTGGATCTCATTTCCTAATAAAAATGAGGAAAATAGGTCTCCCACCCCCCACATCATCTTTCACTTCCCAAAAAACACTTATTTTTTCTTTCATTTCATTTTGGTGAACCTGACTTTTGAGCATCATACATTGCTAAGTTGGAGTCCATTTTCAGCCCTAGATATAGGTTTTCCATTCATTTGCATTGTATTGCATTGATTTGCATCTTATTTAGGGTTGTTTGCTTACATTAGTTTGCATCTCATTTAGGGTTATAGGTTTGCACTTTTGCATTCCTTAAAATATAGAAAATTTAAAAATATCAATCATTTTGCATAATGTTTACATAGCATCACACAATTAGTCATTTAGATTTGAAAATTTAATCAAAATCACATCTCAAATTAGGTCTTTTTATTTTCATTTAGCACTATTTTTCAGTTGCATTTAGACCTCATTTTACAAAAAAATGAAACTATAACTCATTGTCTAAAACCAGAATTTGAAAACCATAAAAATCATCTCAGAAACTTGTAAATTATTTTTTTTAAAACCTGAAGTGAAACCCATTCGCCCATGGGTGAATGAGTCCCTGATTAGGGCCTTTTTTGAAATTTGAGCATCAAAATCACTATTTTTACATTCTTTGTTTTTGTATTCAGTTTGTTGTTTTAGTTTTCTAAATTTTTGTTATCTAAAATTGTTGATATTAAGCACCATTTTTCAAATTTAGTGCATTGTTTGAATTTAAAATTTCATTTAAAAGACATCATTTTTCAGGTTTTTGTATAGCATAATCAGAAAGTTATCTTGCTTTAAATCTAAAAATTTCTTGCATTACACTTTGCATTCTAGGATATTTCACTATATTTTACCTCTTATCCATTTTGAGTGCACCTTGGGTTTGTGAAACTTGTATGATCTACACAACTTGGTGTCCTATTTCCAATACTACCATGAGACATAGTTCGAGACTCATGTCATCTCATGATATACCATTCATTGGGGATCTTGGGTTTTCTAACTCTTTCACTCATAGTGTTACCCACTACGGATCATACCCTTAACACTTCATTTCCCATGACTTCCCTACCTACACCTAATGTGACCAATGTTGAAGCAATGATTGTCAATGTCCCTCCTGAGAACCTTAGTACAATGGATGAACTTGATAAATTGCAAGACTTTGTGAGTTTTGAATAATGTTGCTAATAATATAGTTCCTATGATAGATAACATGAGGAGAATAATTGAAAATGAACAAGGAATAGAGATTGTTCATAGCTTGGATCGTGTTATTAATAAATGTTGAAATAATGGATTTTGAACCATCCAATGAAGTTGTGCACACTTCAAAGGATCTTTTCCAAGAAGAAATTCACCCACACAGAAAGTATTGCAACAAGGGCATGCAAACGAAGATTATCTAATTGATCTAGAATATGATTACAAATGTACATATTCCCTAATTATAAATGCATGGTTGAGATACAAAATGCATTAATATGTTTCCATGTGTCTTGATCAAACATCATGTGACAACACGTAAACCCTAACTACCTACCTAGAGAATGATAAAGTGATAGTGATAAGTTATAGAAAAGAAAACTCATCCTTCTAGAAGGAATCTTATCTCCTACAAACATGGAAAGGCTAATGACCCCAATATTTATGATTCATCTAATAATGCAACCTAAGACTTAATTAATAAAAGACCTAAGTTAAAATCTAGTGTAATTAAATAATTAATTACACCAACACCCCACCATAAGTGCAACTTAGGGAGGAATGAAAAATGCAATGATTATGCAATGATGATGATGGATGATGGGTCCTGACTACATGATGGCTATTTTAGGTACCCATTTACAAAAGAGAATAAATCCAACTAATCTACTACAAATGGAAAAAATGGGAAAACCCAGTGGGAAGAAAACCCCTCTCTAAAAAGAAGATGAAATGTTGAAATGCAGATAAGTGAGGAAGGATGGAGGACTCCATGATACCCCGCAAGTACACCATCCATTGCATGGATACAATATAATAAATAGCCCCCCCAGAACATGTGATTACCTACAAAAATGGTAAGTCTCAGAAGACAAAACATGATCCAATGTCGACAAACGACATGTCTCCCTTTTGGAAGAAACAAAACCATGTGCAAGTGCAGGGATGCTTCCCATTCTGGATAGGAATTGAAGGAAGGTAGGTTGAAAGTGGATGTTGATGATGTCTCTTAAAACTACTCATGAATCTCCATATCCAAGGAAGATGAATATACCCCAATCAACTTAGGTACATGCCCAATCAATGAAGAAGGTGAAAAACTAGGACAATGCAGAAACTAATGCTGAGTAAGATCCAAATAATGCAATGCAATGATCCTTCCATTGAAGGAATAGATGGAGACTAGATTTCCACCCTGAATGAAGTCTCCTCAAAACCACTGAAAGAAGTTTGAAGCAACAAAGGTGTCCAAAACAAATGTCTCCTGCTAGGAAGAAGAAAATCCAATGGTATATGTTGAAGAAACTCCAATTCCATAGAGGGAAGAAGTCTTATACATGAAATCTCTAAAGAGAAAACAAGTTCCTCCAAGATAGTCTCAAGATCCCCAATCAAGGTCAAGACAAAGGAATGTGGAGACTCAAGGAAACTCTCCAAAGTAGAGTTTGAATAGAGGAGAGATATCCCCTCAAGCATGTCCTCCAAACCTGTAGAAGCAGCCAAGTCAACAATCCCTGAAACAAATCCATCCTATGATGTCAAGTTTGGAAAAATGAATGTGTCTTGATGAATGGGAATGATGGAAGCCTCAATCAATGACTTTGGAAAAGGAATCACTGAATGTGAAAGTATAACAATAGTCTCTGATGGAGAAGAAACACTTGTAGAACCCTTGACATCCTCATCTGAAGATTCAAAGCATTCCAAAGACATATGCTCCTGAATAGAAATATCATCACGGGGCATCTAATCTAAAGAATGACATTCTTAAACATGATCATCAAGGAATGGTGGGGTATCAGAATCTCCATATAGCTCCCAAATCTTATCCTAAAGGATATGAGGACAATCACAATGATCAATAGATTTCAAAACATCATAATCAACTTACATTGCATTGATCTCTAGGAAAATATATCTGCTATAACTCCAAGCAAATTCTTAAATACCTTCACTTGTGTTAGAAATATAAAATTTTGAAAATTTTATGGCTATTTGTACCCATAAGTTTCCTAAAAATTCCATGCCATAAGCTCATGAATCTACTTTGCATATCATGTTTGACCTTGTTTTAGTTTTTTTTCATCATTTGGTCCCATATAATTCATCTATCCTTGAGAATTTGAATGTATAAACCATATTGGCGTAACATGATGCAGGTCTCACCGATCCATAAAGCATTTCATACTAGCATGTGTCTTTTGCATTCTATCGGAAAGATACCAGGATTGTCTTGCTGATAAAGTTTCATTTGGTAATACACATCGAACAGACACAATTCAGGGTCTCGGCGATAGAAAGATCCTATCGGCAAGATAGTATGCATCGAGGTGAGTCATATCAAGTATATTTGTGTCTTACTGATCAAAGATATAGAGACATCGGCGAGACAACAATCATCGGTGTAAGTCATAATGAGATTATTTGTGTCTTCCCGATTGTGGTGCAATTTCAAAGCATCAAAAAAGGAATCTACAATATTCTCAACAAGTTTCCCATAAAAGTGGATCATGTTGGGAGTATGATGTCATCGGGATAAGCTCATGGAATCCTACCTACCCCCTATGTCACATCAACGGGATTATGTTGGTAATGACTTAGGAATATGTTTGGAGGGAATATTCATCAGTGAGACTGGCTTTGTTGAAGAGAGCTAGGAAGGTCACACCGAGTGTTTTTCCATCGGTAGGAAAACAACTGTCTTGGCGATCAAAATAGACTGAAAGAAATATTAGAAAAACATGATGTAAGTTGTGGAATGTTTTTCCAACCCCCTGAGTCACAACGATATTTTTCATCAATGAGAGTCATAGCGATTTTCAAAACTAAAGGAACAGAGTGTTGGTGAGACTCAAAACGTCGATATGACTGCATGACACCATAGTGACATATGATCTATTGGCTATCAGTGAGACTCAGAACATCGATGAGACTGTGTGACACCAAAGCGATATGTAATATGTGATAGTCAGAGAGACTCAAGGTGTCAGTGGAACTACATGACATCTCAACGAGTGTTTTGTGAATGTTGGTAAAGGCCTGAACAAATGGATCGCCAAGTTTTAGATACGAAAGGATGCGTCCTTTCAAATACTAATATACAAATACTCATTTTTGATAGCGAGGGAGAGAGTAGAGATAAAAAAAATACAGTAGGATACAAAATGTCTTTGTCTAAGACTATGATGCATGTTTGAAACGATGGAGATTTCAATTGAATTCATTTGATGTGATGACATTTTTCTGGTTTCAATTGTCTATTGTGTTAATTAAAAGTATTGTTGAAGTTGTCCTAAAGGTTGATGTTTTCTAATTGTTTAAACTGATATATCAAGGATATTTCTCAGTTTATCAGTGCACACTTGTTGTATCAGTATGATTGGATTAATTAGTTCTTTCAAGGAAAGATTAAGTCCTCTTAGTCAATCATAGTAATTAGGAAATCTCATTTGGATCATTAAGAAGAGCTTGGTAATCACATTCCTGCATGTTTATACCAGTTATAAACTTAAACCTATATGCCAAAAAATTCAAGTTTTTGCCAAAAAGAAGTTACTCATTTCAAATTTTCATTTGACTCCGTACACCCAATAAGGCACTAGTCTCTACTATTTCATTGTTTAATTTCATTCATTTTTTCATATGAACACATTAGATTTTAGCCTTGATATTTCTTATACAATTTATACCAAAATATCCATTTATCCATTCCTAATTGCTTGTGTGGGTAAATTATTTTGGGAAATAAATAAAGGCCAAGTTTGCCTCATTGCTATAGGTATACCCACCTAGGTCTGGTAGCACCTGAAGAGTAGAAGGTTCAATTCATTTGGCCTTGTCTATTACCTTGAAATGTTGTGAAAGCTTGGCAACCTTTCGTGGTTCAAACCTGGGTTTTTGAGAGCTAAAAAATTGGCGACTCCGCTGGGGACTTATTGTAGGATATCCGGTTGAAGATCATCATATAGAGTCCTTAAAGAAAAAATCATAATTTGAGAAGTTTTTGAAAAGGTGATTCTGCTGGGGGATAAAATCAAGAATAGTTTCTATGTGTATGAAAATATGTCAATTATAAATGAATTCAAACACATATCAATAAGACATTAGATCAAAGAAACTAAAAGAAAAATAGAAGTAAGCAAACTGTAAATGGCAGCTTCCTCGAAGTCGTCTTATTTCTCTCTATCTCTAGCATTTTGTTATTTCTAGTTGCTCTCAGACTCAGTAGATCAAGCTCAACAAAATGGACAACTTGAAGAATGAGATATAAATGAAATGCATACTATGCTACATGCAAGATTATGCTAAGATACGAATATTACTGAAATGCTAAAATGCAAGAATGCAAGCGTAATTGCATATATGTTCGTGTGTTCATCGTGTGTTGTAACCAATGCTTGGATTTGCACCTATATTTATAGAGTTTTTTGAGGATTTTGATTGGCTAAATTGACCAATGGCTATGATAATTCCTGACAGATCGAACAGTCGAAGATGGATGAGACTGAAGAGAAAAATAGAAGAAAACGAGAAAAGCAAGATTTTTCCATTTTCATGGAAGAGATAAGATGAGATGATTTTAAAATCTCATTTTTTTTAGAAGAAAAATGGAAAGATTCTGATAAGATAATTAATGAATTATCTAATCCAATTATTTATTTATGAGTGCATGTTGATTTTTCTTAACTAAATATTTAATTAAGATTTTAAGGAAATCAAAAAATTTCATAATTAAATGAAATATCTAATTATGATTTGAAGAAAGCAGATCTTTAATTAAATCAAATATTTAATTAAATTAGAAGGAATGACATGTGTTACGAGATTAATTAAATAAAATTATTTAATTAATTTAGAGGAAAGTTTAAAATAGAAAAAGAGATATTTAATTAAAAGAATTTAATTAAATTTAAGAGATGATAATTAACTTAAATAAATAAAATGTATTTATTTAATTTAATCAAGTAGATATGTGAAAAAATCAAATAAAATGAATTTATTTAATAATGGTGGGAGAATAATGAATGAACAATGTAATTAAATTAATTAAATTTAATTACCTATAGAAGACTTTAGAAGAATTAATTAAATAATAAATATTTAATTAAATGTCAAGATTATTTAAACATGACCAATTTTATGCACATACATTTTTCCCCTCTTTGAAGTGATGTGTGAAACGCATTGCTTCAAAGAAAATTAAATTTTTGTTGCCCCTGATATGTTTTTGATGTTAATGCTGATGATGCCCCCTCAGGAGGTAAATCACGGAGGATGATATGAAGTTCAAAAATCTAATGAAAATAACCTTCTGCTAGTGATTCGGTGATTTAGCTCTCGAAAAAAAATGACGTTTTAGCACATCCGCGGTTTTTTTTTAGCGTATTCACAAATTTTCGTAGCGCTTATAGGGTGTGTTTTAGCGCATATAGGGTGTAGGGTAAAACCAGGTGTTCTAGCGCATACACTGTGTAGATTAGTGCTTATAGGTGTGAGTCCAACTAGAAAACTTTGGCGCATCTAGGGCACAAAGTCGCACATCTAGGAATTGGTCACAATAGGGGTGGGTTAGCACAATGAGGTTATGGAGTGGCACATCCATTGGGTAGTTTAGCGCATATAGGGTTTTAGTGCTTCTATGTGATGAAATAGTGCATATGCTGCGTAGATTGGCACATCCAAGGTTTTAGCACTTATAGGAGAAACTTTAAAACTTTTGAGTTTTAGCACATCGGAGGCACATAATAGCACATTTGGGAAAATTTTGGCAGAATGCCATGATGAAAAATGATGGTCTATATTGCGCCCTTGGTCAATAGATAAAGAAATTATTGTGCCATCATGCTGATATGGATAAATGATAGAAAATATGATGATTAAATGATCTCTTTGCTTCCTTGAATAGAAGACAAAGAGTAAATGCCTGATAAGACTTCTGATAAATTTGCTTTCTGCGATAGAAAACAAATAGTAAATGATTGATATGACTCCTGATAAATTTTCTTTCTGCGATAGAAATTTTTTTGTAAATGATTGATGTGACTCCTGATAAATTTGTTTTCTGCGATAGAAAACAAATTGTAAATGATTGATGTGAAAAAATATTTGCATTTATGCTTTAAATACAAATAGAATGATGTTTTTGAGTGTTGATAAATTTGCATTCTTAAAAAAAAAAGAAAAAAAATAGTAATTGATGGTAGAGTATCATGATTTGATATGTAAATAGATAGATGTAGCAATGATTGCAGGATAGGATTGATTGTATGATATGGGTCACTGATATGGGTCACTTGATATGAGGCACTGATATGGGTCACTAATATGGGTCATTGATTAGTTGTCTTTGTGATGAAAATAGAAGGTGTTTGACAACCTCCAGATTAGAGAGCATTTTTTGATATGTTGGGATCAGATAGGAGAGCTGACTCTTGCAGAGGTATAGTGGATAGGTGCCTGTGGGTTGGGATCCTTATTGACCATCCCGCGAGGGATTAGAGTCAACAGGGCACTGTTGACTGCATTGGCCGAGAGGTGGCATTCTGATCATAACACCTTTCCGATTGGTGAGATGACCGTGACACCTGAGGATGTATATAGGATTCTAGGGATTCTTGTGGTAGGTGCCCTTGTAGTTAGATAAACGACAAGGAGATAGGAGGGACTAAGGCACTAAGGAGGATCTATGGTGATGTGTCTATAGATGGATATTGGGTGCCATGGGTGGATTTTAGTAGGTATCTAGCCTTAGTTTTGGTTCTGGCGACATTTATTGGAGGTTTCCTTGGATCAGACCATCGATTGAAGGGATTTTTAGTTGGGTGGGGGAGGATGCTAGAGTGGATGGTGACTCAGCTATGGAGGTACTCTTGGGGGAGCTACATTTTGGCTCATTTGTATCATGATTTACATCAGGTAGTGTATCGAGGGTCAACTAGTTTTTCCAGCAGTGTGACACTGCTCCAGATTTGGGCCTAGGAGCATATTGCAGTTACTAGGTCAGTGTGTGCTAGGGTGAGGCCACTAGGCAAGCCATATGTGGAGGCATATTTAGGTGCACTTGTCCAGCCCAAGCTAGGCAAGTTAGAGTATTGGTGGCGCACGTTGGATGATTGGATGCCATTACATGAAGGCCATATACAGATTATGAGCCTTGGGACAAGGATCATTTGGAGATGTTGTTTCTCTGCATCCCTCGATATCTAATAGGATGGAATTTGTTCATTATTGAGAATTTTTGGCCTTGTGGGTGCAGGGATAGTATGGATTCACATAGGGGATGCCATAAGGCATTGCTCATTATGGGCGGCGCAAGAATGATCTTGGATGGGGATGCTGCATTACATACTAGGTGGCGTACACATAGTATTATAGCTTGTAGTCAGAGGTATGGGCATATAGGCTAGAGGTGGTAGATGTAGGGATGTCAGATGAGTACCTAGTGTACTTCCACACTCATCAATTTCCATGGTTTACATGCCCAGATGAGCTAGGGCCTATTTTGGTGGTACAACAGCAGGAGGCAGAGAGACAGGAGGGTGCGGCCAGTGGAGAGCAGGCAGTGGGTGGAGGAGAGGAGGAGGAGAGTGGGGATGAGGAGGGTGGAGATGAGGAGGGGGGTGGTAGTGATGATGACAACTCTGATGATGGGGGTGATGGGGGAGATGGGGGAGAGGAGGTGGAGAGAGCAGTGAGGCAGAGGTATGACAGCCTAGTTAGTGCTCAGATTGTACAATGACCCAAATTTGGTGGCAGACCATGGACTATTATCAGGGTGTCATCACCTTCACAATAGGCACAGATAGCCACTTTGTAGGCCTAGGTGCAGACTATTCAGGGGCAACTAGGTCAGGTGCAAAGTGTGATAGCTCAGTTATAGGTACAGTTGACACAAGCTCAGGCTCAGGCTCAGGCTCCAGCACCAACATAGGTATCTCAGCTCGCCCTAGACCCACAAATAGCCCAACTAATCACGAAGAGAGATGCTTTGAGACAGAGGGAAATGGAGGCCGAGGGCGTTGCTCAGAGGCTCATGGGTACTGTAGAGAGTGCATCCTTGCGAGAGGCGATTGCAGAGGGTATGGAGATGGCGAGGGAGGCAGAGTACTATCATGTCAGATATGAGGAGTTGTGTCCTCCTGAGCACAGAGAACCATTTCCTCAGTCTTGTAGTAGGACTATGAGCAGATCATGAACACGTACATAGAGCATGGGAGTTATTAGGCCTCGGTGGGATCCAAATGCAGGTACCAGTGGCAGGCCACCTCCTTCCAGACCAGCTCCATCAGGGGCATTGACTAGCTAGTCCTGTGATGTATATCATTTTTGGAGCATGTATATGCCATTTTTTTATCATATCCTATGTATCTCTCAGTGAAATTTGTAGTTTCATTGGAAATTTGGACATTTGTATCATTTTTGATGAATAATGATATGCAGCAGTGATGATTTTTTTGATGATGTGATGTGCATTTATTTCTATATGTTATGGATTTTGGTATGCATTTGAATGATTTGATGAATAACATGATATGCATGATGATTTTGATATTATGTGTTTATTATGATGATGAAAAAAATGATTGATAACATGTACTAATGATGTTATGCAGGTGGATGACTTATGATGTGATTATGAAAAATATATTATGTGATACTTGATATGTTTATGAGAAAATGTTGTGTGAAAAATGATATGCAAATGTATGTATGGAACGTTTGTTTTTTGGATTTTCAAATGATAATATGATGGAGTGTTGTGTTTATGATATGTATCATGAATTCATTGATATTGAAAAATGGTAGGATGATAATGTGAAAAATGATAAAATGATATGAATAATGAGATGAAGTGAAATGATATGTGATGAGATGTAATGAGTAAAAATGAAATGATAAAAGGAAATGAAATGATATGAGATATGAAATGATAAACGAACTGATAATGAAATGAAATGATAATGATACAAATGATTATGAAATGAGAATGGAATGATATGAAATGAGAGATGATAAGCGAAATGAAATGAAATGATTGATAATGAAATGGTAAAGGATAAGTGAAATGAAATGAAATGATAAATGATAATGAAATATATGACAATATGATAAATGAAATGTGATGAAATGAAATGATAAAAGGAAATGAATTGATAAATGAAACGATAATGAAATGAAATGATAAATGATAATGAAATATATGACAATATGATAAATGAAACGTGACGAAATGAAATGATAAAAGGAAATGAATTGATAAATGATATGATAAATGAAACGATAATGATAATGAAATGATAATATGAAAATGAAAGTGATATGATAATGAAATGATGAAGGATATGAAATGTGTAATAATGAAATGGTAAATGATAAGCGAAATGAAATGAAATGATAATGATATATAAATGAATGATAAATGAGATGAAGTGACAATGATTAATGAAATGATAACGAAATGAGAGGTGATGATGAAACAAATGTCTGAATGTCCTCCACAAATAGTCCAAAGAGACATGACAGTCGTTGATGTTTTTGTTAGCCCTTCAAAACTCTGATGTGAATCCATTATGCAGATATGTACAATGAACTAAATGACATGCAACTAAATGAACTAAATGACCTAAGTACAATTGTCATGATTTTTGATATAGCAAACGAATACAAGCATCGAGGTATAATTGAACCGGGATGACCTGAGCATTTCTTGCATAAACAGAAAAAGACTAACTACCTTCTTGAGGCAAATGTGGAATTGTCATCAATGATATTGCTTTGGAAATCATGTCTTGCGACATATTTGCAATAGATGGATAGTTAACCTTAAAACAACAGACAAAAAAAAATCATCCTCTTTCCTTGCTACTCTAGTTCAGTACATCATCGAGTGTGCTCCAAAGAGATGATATTGAAAATTAAACAACCATTGTTCAAGATATAATACTGCTAGTTCAAATATTATTTAGATTTTAGATCATCCAGATATGAATCATGATATGGTATTTGCTCAAAATTGTTGTGATATGTATCAAAGATTGGATAGTTGTTCATGTGATTTGATTGTTTGTTTGTATGATTGGAGTTGATGTCATTGTCTAGCTATTTTGGTAAAACTTGAAAGTTGATTGCCCGCAGTATGTCAACGTTTGCCCCCAGTATTAACACAACTTGCTGAAATGAATATGTACAATAATCAAGCCATGGTAAGACATTATCGTTTTTAGGCAAATGAAGATGACATGATGCTGGTATGACTCTAAGATGATGGAAAGATGCATGAAATGAAGGCTGAGAAGCCAAGTGCCGAACATGAACTAATAGATGGAGGGCTACAAATAGCGTCTGTTTGCCAGATTTTCACTATTTGTTTTTATTGCATTTTTCTTTTCAATAGATTACCTATTGCCAGGTTTTCACCCTATGATGATTTTTTTTTTAGGACTTTTTCTTATTTTTTTGTATTTTTTCAAGACTTTTTTCTGATTTTTTGTATTTCTTTAGGACTTTTCCTAATTTTTTTGTATTTCTTGGGACTTTTTTTTTTTTCTTTAGGACTTTTTCTAATTTTTTTGTATTTCTTCATGAATTTTTCTATTTTTTTTGTATTTCTTTAGGACTTTTTCTAATAATGATAATTGACTTAAACATAATATTTCTTCAGGTGCATGTTGTTGATGGGTTCGTCAAACAAGTCCCCTTCTAGCGTTGATAGCTTGTAGGCTCTAGAACCATAGACGGCGATGACTAAATAAGGACTCAACCAATTCGGTTCAAAATTTCCTTTCTTCTCTCTGTCTTGCTGATTGCGTGGATTTTCTTTTAAAACAAGATCACCAACTTGAAAGGTACGCAACTTAACTTTGTGATTATAGCTATGAGACATCATCTGTTGGTATGCTTTCAAATGATCAGCTACTCTTTGTCTCTTTTCATCTAGGATTTTGAGCTCTTGGAGTCAGGAAACTCTGTATTCATCATTTGTTGTGAGGCCCTTCAGTGATACTCTAAGTGATGGGATTTCAACTTCTAGAGGTAGGATGGCTTCTACTCCATAGACAAGAGAAAATGGTGTAGCTCATGCTGGCATGTAGACACTGGTTTTGTAGGCCCATAAGGTAGGATTGAGTTGAACATTCCAATCTTTCCCTAAATCATTCATAGTTTTCTTCAAAAATTTTAATATTGTTTTATTTGAGGCCTCTGCTTGGCCATTCTCTTGTGGATAGTAAGGTGTTGAATATGTGTGTTGGATAAGAAATCTCTCACAAAGTTCATCAACATCCTAATTCTTGAATGGTCATCCATTATTAGTAATAATGGAGTTGGGAATGCCATACCGACAAACAATATAGTTTAGTATGAACGATGATATTTGTTTGCCAGTAACTTTAGTGAGAGGTACTGCCTCGATCCACTTAGTAAAATATTCTATAGCTATGATGATGAACTTATGCTCATTTGATGATGAAGGATGAATCTTGCCAACTAGATCTAACCCCCATTGAGAGAATGGTCAGGTTGGTGTAAATGTTTGTAGCTCCTATGCAGGAGTGTGAATGAGATTCCCATAAATCTGACATTTTGAGCATGTTTTTATAAAAGTGAATGATTCCCTCTCCATTGTAGGCTAGTAGTAACCCATTCTAATCAATTTTTTGGATAAGGTCAGTCCACTCGAATGAGTACCACAGATGCCACCATGAACTTCTTGTAAAGCTTTGTCAGATTCATCACATTCAAGACATCGAAGTAATGTACCATTAAGACCACAGTGATAAAGGTGTCGGCGATAAGGGTATAGTGAGAGGTTTGACAAATAAAATTTCATTTTTGGTTACAGGATAGATCAGGTGATAAGATATCGTCTTTTAAGTAAGCATAGATTTTTCCATACCAAGGTGAATCAGATCCTACCAAGTGGCAAATGATTTTGCTTTCAGGCGTGTCATAGGTAGGTGTAAATGATTGTTCCACTAGAAATTCATAGTGAGTCTGATTTTCTGGGAGTTGTAACAATGACATGATCATAGCCATAGCATCAGTTGCTTTGTTATCAAGCCTTGAATTTGTGTGAATTGGATGTTCACAAAATACTTCTTGAAGTCATCCACCATATTTTTATATGGCAACTGTGTGTATGAAATATGTGATCAATCTAAATTAATAAGAACACAATCAATAAAACATTAAATCAAAAGAAGCTAAAAGAAAAATAGAAATAAACAAACTATTTTATGGCAGCCTCTTCGAAGTCATCTTATTGCTCTCTATCTCCAGCGTGTCATCTTTGCTCAAGTTGCTCTCAAATTTGGAATGCCAAGCTCAACAAAGTAGGCTACTGAAGAATGAGATTAAAAATGCATACTGTGCTAAATGCAAGATTATGCTATGATGAGAATATTGTTGAAATGCTAAAATTGCAAGAATGCAAGCGTATGTTGTGTTCATTCTGTGTTGTAACCAATGCTTGGATTTGCATGTGCATTTATAGAGTTTTTCAAAGATTTTGATTGGCTGGGTTTGTCAACGGTTGTGATAATTCTTGACAGATCAAACGGTTGAAGATAGATGAGATTGAAGAGAAAATAGAAGAAAACAAATAAAGCTAGATTTTTCCATTTTATTGGAAGAGATAAGATGAGATGATTTAAAAATCATCTTTTTAGAAGAAAAATGAAAAGATTATGATAAGATAAATAATGAATTATCTAATTCAATTATTTATTTATGAGTGCACATTGAATTTTTTTAAAATAAATATTTATTTAAGATTTTGAGGAAATAAAAAGATTTCATAATTTAACAGAATATCTAAATTATGATTTGAACAAAGTAGATCTTTAATTAAATAAAATATTTAATTAAATTTGAAAGAATGATATTAATTAAATAAAAGTATTTAATTAATTAGAGGAAAGTTTTAAAATAGAAAGAAAAGAGATATTTAAATTTAATTAAAAAGATTTAATTAAATTCAAAAGATGATAATTAACTTAAATAAATATGTAGGCACTGAAAATTGACCTAGGCCTACAAGCTCCATTTCTCGACACTTTTGTCCTAGCATAATTAAGATACTTAATTATGTCATCCGGTCCATTTTTATCTATTAATTAAATAATTTTAATTATTTAATTAATTTATGTCTATTTATTTTATCCTGATCGATTAAATAAACTAATTGCGTCACTAATTTCTTCCTCTTCTTCAATAGTTAAATAAATTATTATTTATTTAATTATTTTGTCATCTTTCATCTATAGTTAAATAATTACCATTAATTATTTATCTATTCATGGTTCTTTAATTCTTCCATAGTTAAATAATTATTAAAATCATTTAACTATCCCACGCCACCTCCCCTAATTAAATAGTTAATTAAATTAATAAATTTAATTAAATGCTCCTCTTTTCATTTTTTCAAATAAATAATTTGAATAAATAATTTATTTTCCACTTGTCCATTTCCTTCATTTTCAAATAAATAATTTGAATAAATTATTTATTTTCCACTTGTCCATTTCCTCCATTTTTGAATAAATAATTTAAAATAAATTATTTATGCACCACTTGGTCAAAGATGCCCTGTCATAATCCCCTGTCATAACATTCATTTCTGCCATAGCCTGCATGTCTTTGCATGTTTGTCATAGCTTGCATGTCCCTGCATGTCTTCCTGTCATGATTCCTCCAAGAATAGCATATTCTTGGTGCATCAATTATGGACCATCGATCTTGGAATCTTTCTAGAAGATTAATCTCAACCGTCCATTCAAATGGTGGTTTGTAAAAGCAACCTTCCTTCTCCATTTTTCAGCTTAACAGCTATTCTTCTCCAACTTTCTACTTATCATTTGCAGGTATTTGCACAAGTCACACTACAAATATGAGGGCATATTTGCAAAAGGAGAAATAGGATAGCAAGAGAAGTGATTCAAGTTCAAGGATGAAGAGTATTTTAATTTAATGTTATATTTTTCTTATGCTTACTTTGTTTTCTCTTGTTTGGATGTGGTTTAATAGTTTAGAGGTGTTGGCTGTCACTTTGTCTATTCTATTTGATTTTCTAACACCATCTCACATTTGGTGAACCTAACATTTGTTTTCTTATAGAGAAATTGGTTTGTTTGTTTTTGTTGTTTTGCAGATTACAGCCAAGAATTTATGAAAAATCCTGTCATCTTCTTTAGAGTACAGAAAAATGGGCGCATGTAATCTTTAAAAATGATTATCTAGGTTTTGTAGGCCTCGTTCTTAGCTTTTCGAAACTTTAAACGGTTTGAAATTTTGTTAAGTTTTGAGAAATTTATCTTTGTTTTAATTTTTTGTTGTCATTAAACTTTTCTTTTGAATTACTAATCTTTTGTTTTTAGCATGTGGCATAGCTTGGAGGAAGTCTAAAAATTGTTTTTATAGAAACAAAAATCAAGCTTTTTCATTTCTTTAGGCATAATAAATTTTGTTTTCTTTCAACAACAACAAATTACATTTACACTCATGAGGATAAAATGAACCACAATTTGCATGTCACTCATTTGGTCTTAAAATGAACAAAAAATTGCATTTACACTCATGAGGATAAAATGAACCACAAATTTGCATGAATCACTCATTGGGCCTAAAATTTACAATTATAACTTGTATTTTCATGTCATTGGGCTAAAATGAACACAAACATGCATTGAAAATCATATGGTTAAAATGAACTTGCATTCTTATGACATGAGTTTAAAATGAACTTTATTTTTTATATTTTAAGTTAAACTTTTAAAAAGAACAAAGTGTCTTGTGTGTCCTCACATTATCATTTGGTAATTAAAATTTACAAGTGTCTTCAAATTTTGTCACCTTGATGCAATAATTGAAGTATCCTCTCCCCTTGCACATTCATGCGATCTTGGGTGTAATAGAAACGGTTATTGCCTCTAGAACTTGGGCTGAATTTGGTGGAAAAAAAGTACTCACCCCAAGGCAACTCAAACCGGCAACGGAGCTTTTTGGCCAAGCTACCCCCGACCGGTATATAAATGTGAATCTTAAGGGAAAGCCTAGGGTTATGAGTGCAGATGTGTCATACAGACCAAGTAGTACTCCCCAAAACCCTGTGGAGCTTAACCTCTTCAGGCTGGAGTGCCTCCTAAATGGAGCTTAATCTTGCACCCCATGTATGGCCACTCGAACAGGGGTCCCGAATTAAATACTTTTGTGTAGTAGCCAAAAACCTTCTATTTGCTAGTGCAGCACCGGTCAATGTGAAGGCATCCACATCTTCAGAGTCTGTAGTAGAGGTGATCAATCTGCCATGGGAGTTTCATGGGGGTTGGAAGCTTGGTTGGCCTGAGAAGAGAGTGCACTATAAGGGGGATCCCGTGCAGCCAAGCTTCTGGATTCACACGCTACTAATATGTGACTGGGGAAACCCACGTAGAATCTAGTGAATATTGTCCTGGCCTAACCATAGGATTGTGCTTGTCTCATGTGTGTTTGCATACACCAAAACATTGTGCTTGTCAAGTGCTTGCTGGATTTTCAAACAATATACACAACATTCACAATCTAGACACAAACAATCAACATCAGACAACTCAAACTTTTCAACAAAACATCCAAAACAACAGTCTCAGCCTGCTATCAAACATATTCTTCCAAAAGTCTTCTGTCAAAACCAAATCATAAAATTGCTCAAATCTCTCATTCCTTGTGCATTTTAGTTTGCATCTTACCATAGGGTCATCTTTGCAAATATTTAGCTTCATCCTTAGGCTTCACCATTTGCATTTTTGGTCATAAACCAAAAACTTAGGTCCTCATCTCATTTTGCATATTTTGGATTAGGACAACCTTACCTCACTTTGCAAAATCTTGACTTTCAAAATTAGGTTATCATTGGACTTATACATCATTATCTCCTTTAGTCATTGTCCTTTTGTGAGATCCTTCTGACTTAAAAGTCTAGTTAGGAAGACTCACTTGTCATTTTGTCCTTGTCCTTTAGTCCTTCAAACAAGTCCTTTGATATTCCAAAATTGAGACATAGATAAAGCATAGGGTGGTTAAGCAACCTTCCTCCAAATCATTTTAGACCTTTGCATTTTCATACCTTACACATTCAAACCATTTGAGTCCTCACCTTGCATATCTTTAAAATCCAAAATATTTTCATCATAGTCCTCATTTGGCATCTAGACTTTGCATTGGTCATTTCCTTAACCAACATTTTCACATTAGTCCTCACTGTCACCTTGGCATTGACATCCTTTCTTAACAATTTATCACCTTGCATTAGTCATTTTCCTTAGGCAAACGTCATTATCACCTTGCATTGACATCCTCCAAAAATTAGTGTCATAACTTGTCATCTTATTCTTCATTGTCCTTTGGCATTAGTCATTTTCTTTAGACAACATGGTCATATTGCATCCCTTATTATCAAAAAATTCAAAAACATAGTCTTGCATTGTCATCCTTTATCCAAAAATTCCAAAAACATAGTATTGCATCGTCATCCTAGTCACCTTGGCTTTTGGCATACTTGCATTATCATCTCTTTGCATTGTCATCCTTTATCACATAAAAAGAAAAAAACATAGGCTAGTGTCATACTTGCATTGTCATCATCTTCATTTGAGCAATCCCCTTTTATGGTTGAGACTGGGCTTTAAGACAGAGAGAACAAATGGAAAACTTTGGACAAGATTTCAATCCCAACATTGATAATAATACTTATGACACAACCCAACATTGGACTTTTTTCGACCCATTTCACAACATGAACATGAAATCTTCCATGAACATGCCACTTTCATCACGAAATCCTTCTAAACCATTCATACAAAGAGACCAAAATGGACGAGCATATGTAGAAGACTTAAAAGCTGCAATGAAAAATCCTGATATAGCCTCCTTTGTAGAAAAATTAGTCTTACGTGACTCTCAAAGGCATCTATCCATGCTTTTGGACCAAGGGGCTAAGTTACCACAAGGCTTTGACATAAATACTTTGGGACCTCCATCCATCTACCCTCACCATCAATAGTCACTTAACATAAATCCTACCATTAATTCACAACAAACATCTAGTTATCACCCTTATCCTAACCTTGACAAGGGAAACCAACTATCCACTAGTCCATTATGAGTCTCCACATTGTATTCTATTCCTTCACCTACCAATCCCGTCCAAGTCTACATGCCTTATCAACCATCTAACAACTCATGTCAAGTCTCCACATCATACCTTATTAATCTAGTCCAAGTCGCCATGTCATATCCTAGTACTTCACATACTAGTCCACTCTAAGTCTCGATGTCCTATCCTAGTCCTTCATCTATTAATCCTTTTCAAGTCACCCCCTCAAAAGCCACTTTTAGTCATGAAAATTCTATCATTGTCCAAAGTCAAATCCCATTGTCTAAACTTGAGGATACATGTCAAAACGAAAACCCAAAGCATGACCTTAAAATGTCACCCTCATGTCAAGAACAAGGTATTCCATCCCATGACCTAATCTTAAATTCCATCCAAGATGTCGTGCAAGACAATCATGACATCCAAAATACACCTACCATTCACCAAGAAGTCCAAATCCATGACAACCCCATCTTTGACCAAGACCCTACCATTGACCAAGAAATCCAAAATGATCCACTGCTTGACCTTTATGCCATTTATGATCAAACACTTGAAGATGACCCTATCCAAACTCCAGGCATATCCATTTTCCAAAATGAGACACTTTCCTCCATGGGACACATAGACGATATTCCTCCAAAAAAAGAATCTTCCACTAGGGACATGCTTGCATTTGATCAAGTTATAGCTGAAATCATTGGACTCTATGACACTAAATATAATGATGGGTTTGAAATTGCCTTGAATGCACAAAAAAAATCATCTTGACCTGACATGTCACAAGATTAGACCAAAGATATCAGTCAGAAATATGGCCAACAAGACAATGAAGCAAAGACACTTTATCAACTAGGGTCATCTACTCTTGTCAAAGCAGGATTTCTCATAGATGAGAACATTACAAGTGACAGTGCTCACATATACCATGATGGGTTAGCATCTTGCTTTCAAAACAATAAATACCCCATCGCAAATAGAATCTGTCAAAGCATGCATTATCAAGGCAAAGGACTAGGCATACTCGAGAAAGGCATTCAAGAACCAATACAACTTCAGGAAAATTACAGACATCAAGGTCTTGGCTATTCTTCAGTTAGTAAATCAAATGATGTTAGTGGAACCTCCTCAATACTGCGGGCAACCTTGTCAAATACAAACGTCAAAATAGAGTCCATGAGAAATCCTTGTCATAAGATTGTTGCCAACACCCCATCCACCCACACCATAAACCATCATTCTCAACATCTTAAACCTTCCCTTTGGAGCCAACAAAAACAAAATTCTTACAAAGTAAAAAATAAAATGTCAAAGGCCATCAAATTAGACAAAAAGACAAGTGGATAAATGAAATTAAAATGGATCCCAAAGAAAAGTGGATCAAGTAAAGAAAATATGACAAAAGAAAAAGTTAATCAAAATGTGGAGCCAGAAGACAAAAGGACTCCCACATATAACAAATGTCCACCTCCTTCAAAATGGTCATCAAAGAAGGCATCTAAGAGTGTTGGTTCCAAATGTTGTCCCAATCAAAATTTCAAAATTTGTCATCCACCATGCCAAGTTTGGAAAATAAAAAGTGATTCATCCAAACATACAAACAACCTTTCCACATCTACCATCATCTGTCATAATCCTACATCTCACCTAAAGTCCAAAAATCCCACGTCACAAATCCGTCACATCATGGCAGCAACTCTTTATCACAAGGACTCTCATGGCACTCTATTGCGATCTGCATATTTTGATAAGGCCAACTCTAGTATCAGAAAGGATCACAATGACATCGATCAGTTGTATAGAAGCACTATGATCCTGACAAGACAACTTCTTCAGCAAGGTCATTATTGGCATATCATGGCACCGGTCTCTACATTAACACCGTTAGTGAAATCAGAATAGTCAGTGGTCATCTAAAACATCCAGGCTATCCGCAAAATCAAAAATACAAAAGAATTGAAAAAATCAAAAAAATTGTCACCTTGATGAAAACCTGGCAAATAGGCATCCATGTGACATCAAAAAAAAAAAAGTCAAGAAAATAGTAAAGAGAAATTTCGTCAAATGGTGAAAACCTGGCAAATAGGTGCCTTAGATAAGTACCATGATGAAAACCTGGCAAACAGGCATCATGTGTAAAATAAATCATCTATGTGGACTTTTACACTTGGGGGCAAGTCGTCTCATTTTCCCATGCTTTCCTCATGACATCTACACCTGTCCATTTCATCTATATCATTCCCCTGCCCATTTTCCCAGCTACCTTGGTCTTGACATAAAATATGAAAACATAAATCATGCTTTGGGAAAAAATCTTGACATGTCAATCCTTTGGTCACAAACTATGCATGCAACATCATGTCATTGTTGTCATAACCTCATTACCCCTATGTGACATAGTCCTTGAAGATCATATGCCAATTCCTTTAGTTGCATGTCTCCTACCAAGGCCACCAATCAGTCTTTCATGTCTATCACTTATCTTGGTTTTCCCTTGTCAGTTGTCTAAGGATACTCCATCATCCAATTTAGTCATGAACACAAGCCATTCCAATCATGTTATGCAACCACCCATCAAACAGCGTCCTTATTATCACTTGTCAATTGGTATTCAACTTGACTAGCGAAACAATCATGTCTATCCTTGAAATCATTCACATGCATCCTAAATATGTCAAAAATCCCTAAAAATCAGAAAATGTCTTGAAAAAAGACCTAAAAACTAGAAAATGTCCTGAAAAAAGACCTAAAAACTAGAAAATGTCCTAAAAAAAGACCTAAAAATCAGAAAATGTCCTAAAAAAAGACCTAAAAACCAGAAAATGTCCTAAAAAAAGACCTAAAAATTAGAAAATGTCTTGAAAAAAGACCTAAAAATTGAACAATGTCTTGAAGAAAACACAAACTTCCAAAACGGAATCATGTCAGTCAACACAGTCACATCAATTCAAGTCTTGATTAGTCTTTGTCATTGTTGAACTACATTGTCTTTATGCATTTGCTACATAGACAAGGCTCATCTTTGAGCCCTCGAGACATTAGGTTAGTCCTATTAGGTTAGTCAAAATAAATCATGACTCAATCTTTCATCAACAATATAAAGTCTTTGGTCGTGTCGAACTACGAGGTCTCTGAGTGCATGGCATA
>VDFB02000002.1:85252714-85335630 GCA_007258455.2 Sequoia sempervirens | reverse complement strand
GTGAAATGATAAAATGATAATGAAATGATAAATGATGAATGAAATGGTAAAATGATAATGGATATGATAATGATATGAAGATGATAGATGATATGAAATGATTATGAAATGATAATGGGAAATGATATAAAATGATAAATGATAAGTGAAATGATAAAATGATAATGAAATGATATGAAATGATAAATAATAAATGAAATGGTAAAATGATAATGGATATGATAATGATATGAAGATGATAGATGATATGAGATGATTATGAAATGATAACGAAATGAGAGGTGATAATGAAACAAATGTCCAAATTTCCTCCACAAATAGTCCAAAGAGACATGAAAGTCGTTGACATTATTGTTAGCCCTTTAAAAACTCTGATGCAAATTCAGTATGCAGATATGTGTACACCGATCTAAAATGAAATGCAACTAAATGAAGTAAACCAATCATTGAGCCTGTTGGTAGCTTTCTTGGATCATCATAGAGAATTAAAATGTTGGAAGCATGTTCAAGCATCAAAGGGTAAATTAGCACCAGTGATGACCTGAGTACAACTTTCATGATTTTGATTTAGCAAGCGAACACAAGCATCGAGGTATAATTGAACTGAGATGACTTGAGCATTTCTTGCATAAAAATACAAAGAATAACCATCGTCTGATGCAAATGTGGAACTGTCATTGATGATATTGCTTTGGAAATCATGTCTCACGACATATTTGCAACAGATAGATAGTTAACCTCAAAATAGCAGACAAAGAAAAATCATCCTCTTTCCTTGCCACTCTAGTTCAGTACATCATCGAGTGTACTCCAAAGAGATGATATTAAAATTTAAAAAACTATTGTTCAAAATGAAAAACTATTATTCCAAACATTATTCATATTTTAGATCATCCAGATATGAGTCATGATATGGTACTTGCTGAAAATTGTTGTGACACAGATCGATGATTGGATAGTTTGTTCATGTGATTTGATGTCCTTGTCTAGTTGTTTTCTAAAAGTTGATTGCCCCCAGTATGTCAACGTTTTCCCCCAATATTGCCACAACTTGCTGGAATGAATATGTACAATAATCAAGCCATGGTAAGATGTTATCGTTCTAGGAAAATGATGATAGCATGATGCTGGTATGGACCTAAGATGATGGGAAGATGCATGGAAAGGAAAGCTGAAAATCCAAGTGCAGAATATGAACTAATAGATGGAGAGCTACAAACAACGTCTGTTTGCCAGATTTTTACTATTTGTTTTTTATTGCATTTTTTTATGTCAATAGACTGCCTGTTGTCAAGTTTTCACCCTATGACCTTTTTTGTGCCACCGATGCCCGCTTGCCAAAGCCACCTGTGGTAAATTGCCGTGACTTTCTGCTATTTTTGGATTTTTAGGACTTTTTCTCGTTTGTTTTGATTTCAGGACTTTTTCACTTTTTTGATTTTCAGGACTTTTTCTGTTGTTTTTGGATTTCTTCAGGACTTTTTCTACTATTTTTGGATTTTTTCAGGACTTTTTCTACTATTTTTGGATTTCTTTAGAACTTTTTCTGCTGTTTTTTGGATTTCTTTAGGACTTTTTCTGTTGTTTTTGGATTTCTTCAAGAATTTTTCTACTGCTTTTGGATTTCTTCAGGAATTTTTCTGCTAATGATAACCGCTTCATACATAATACGTTTTTAGGTGCATGCTATTGATGGGTTCGTCAAACAGGTCCCCTTCTTGTGTTGATAGTTTGTATGCTCCTAAACCATAGACAACGATAACCACATAAGGACCTAGCCAATTTGGTTCAAATTTTCCTTTCTTTTCTCTATCTTTCTGATTTCGTGGGTTTTCTTTCAAAACCAGATCACCCACCTGAAAGGTACATGTCTTTACTTTGTGGTTGTAGCTGCGAGACATCATCTGTTGGTATGCTTTCAAATGGTCAGCTACTCTTTGTCTCTTTTCATCTAGGAGTTCTAGTTTTTGGAGTCGGGAAACTCCGTATTCATCATCTATTGTGAAACCTTTCAATGATACCCTAAGTGATGGGATTTCAACTTCTAGAGGTAGGATGGCTTCTGTTCCATAGACAAGAGCGAATGGTATTGCTCTCGTTGGTGTGCGGACACTAGTTTTGTAAGCCCATAAGGTGGGATTGAGTTGAACATGCTAATCTTTCCCTGCATCATTCACAGTCTTCTTCAAGATTTTCAAGATTATTTTATTTGAGGCCTCTGCTTGGCTATTTCCTTGTGGATAGTAAGGTGTTGAATATCTGTGCTAAATGTGAAATCTCTCACAAAGTTCATCCACATCCTGATTCTTAAAAGGTCATCCATTATCATAATAATGGAGTTGGAAATGCCATACCGACAAATGATATAGTTCAGTATAAACAATGATATTTGTTTTCCAGTAACTTTAGTCAGAGGTACTACCTCAATCCATTTGGTAAAATATTATGTGGCTATGATGATGAACTTATACTCATTTGATGACGAAGGATGTATCTTACCTACTAGATCTAACCCCCATTGGGAAAATGGACAGGTTGGCATGAATAGTTGTAGTTCTTGTGCAGGAGTATGAATGAGATTCCCATGAATCTGGCATTTTGAGCATGTTTTCACAAAAATGAATGATTCCCTTTCCATTGTAGGCCAATAGTAACCCATTCTAATCAATTTCTTAGATAAGGTCAGTCCACTCAAATGAGTACCACAAATGCCACCGTGAACTTCTTGTAAAGCTTTGTTAGATTCATCATGTTCAAGAAATCAAAGCAAAGTACCATCAAGACCACAACGATAAAGGGTGTTAGCGATAAGGGCATAGCAAGAAGATTGGCGAATAAAATTTTTCTTTTGGTTATGGGATAAGTTAGGTGGTAAAATGTCATCTTTTAGGTAGGCATAAATCTTGTCATACCAAGGTGAATCGGATCCTACCAAGTGGAAAATGATTTGGCTTTTGGGTGTGTCATAGGTAGGTGTAAATGATTGTTCCACCAAAAATTCATAGCGAGTCTGAGTTTCTGGGAGCTGCAAAAATGATGCGATCGTAGCCATGGCATCAGCTGCTTTGTTACCAAGCCTTGGAATTTGTGTGAATTTGACATCCACAAAGTACTTCTTGAAGTCATCGACCATCTTTTTATATGGAAATAGTTTATCATCTTTGGTCTGATATTCGTCATTGATCTAATAAATGACCAACTGTGACTCACCAGACACTTGTAGTTCTGTAATCCTCCATTCCAATGCAATCTTTAGTCCTATGATTAATGCTTCATATTCAGCTATGTTGTTGGTGCATGGAAACATCAGCCTATATGATCGAGGAATGGTGTTTCCTTGAGGGGTGATGAAAAGTATGCCTGCTCCCGATCCATGTTGAGTGAAAGAACCATCAAAATATAAGGATCATGGTTGTTTGGATTGGGCAGTAAAGACATCAATATCTGGAAATTCAATGTGTAGAGGATGGTCTATTTGCAGTGGTGCTTCAGCTAGTTGATCAGTGATAACTTGTCCTTTGATTTCCTTACGATTAATATAATGGATGTCAAATTCGCTCAGAATCATTACCTATTTTTCTAACCTTCCTGTCAATGATGCTTTGCTTAAAAAATATTTGAGTGGATCAATCTTTGAAACCAAATTGATCGTATGAGTTAACATGTAATGCCAAAATTTTTGTGAAGCAAAGACTACTGCTAGACAAGCCTTCTCGATGGTAGTGTAGCTGAGCTCATGAATTGTGAGTGTTCTATTGATATAATAGATTGCACATTCTTTTCCCGTGGAGTCTTCTTACGCTAGCAATGCACCCAAGGATGTTTCTATTGCTGCAATATATAAGATCAATGGTTTTTCCAGATTCGGTGGTACTAGAACTGGTGGAGTCATTAAGTATTGTTTGATTTGTTGAAAATCCAATTCACACTTGTCATCCCACTTGAAAGGAACATTCTTATGCATAAATGAGTGAACGGTAGACTCTTGTTAGCTAGTTGTGCAATGAATTTGCAGATAGACTGAAGCCATCCCTATAATGATCTTAATTGATTGATGTTCTTTGGGGGAGGCATTTCCATGATCACCTGAACTTTAGCAGGATCTAATTCAATTCCTTTTTTTGACACGATATACCCTAAGAGCTTTCCAGATGTGACCCCAAAGACACATTTCTTGGGATTGAGACAAACTTTGAATTTTTCCAATCTTGCAAATATCTTGGACAATATTTCCAGATGTCCTTCTCTGGTGTAGGATTTTTCCAAGATATCATCTACATAATCTTCCATGAATGTGTGCATCATGTCATGAAAAATCATAGTCATGGCTCTTTGGTAGGTAGCCCCAGCGTTCTTCAGACTAAAAGGCATGATGTTCCAACAATAAGTTCCCCATGGACATGTGAAAGTTGTTTTCTCTTGGTCTTCAGGTGCAATCTTGATTTGGTTGTAACAAAAAAAACTATCCATTAATGAATACATGGCATGGCTAGCTGTCAAATCAACTATAGTGTCAATGCTTGGAAGTGGGAAGTCATCCTTAGGACATGCTCTATTAAGATCTCTAAAATCTATGCACACTCTGACACTTTTATCTGGCTTGGATACATGAACAATGTTGGAGATCCACTCTACATAATCGATCGATCTTATGAAGCCCACATCAAGGAGTTTTCTCAGTTCTTCCTTAACTAATAATGACACATGGGGGTACATCTTTATGAGTTTTTGTTTGACAGGATTAACTCCTAGTTTGAAGGACAAGTGATGCATGATAAGGTTAGGATCAAGATTGGGCATGTCAGTGTAAGACCAAGCAAAGTTGACTTGATTTGTTTTTAGAAATTCCATGAACTCTGGTATTTATTTTTCTGTCATTGATGCAGCCAGCTATAAAATTCTTGGTTTGTCTGAAGTTTCAAGATTGACGGCATTTGTAGGCTCAATCAAAATAGGCGATCGCTCATGATAATGCTCTGGGAGAGTGTCAAGATTCCCATCATCTAGAGCCTAAAAAAGGTTTTCACCATCCGATATGCTCTTTATTTTATCTTTTGTTTGATCTACTACTGCCAGATTCTAGTTTTCACCATTAGATCTTTCTTTTTTATTTTTGCTTTTGTAGCTAGGAGAATTGACACTCTTCTGATCAAAGACTTTATGCTGAAAATTGCTAGTGAAACAATTATTTACGTCTTCTACGGAAAGGAAGTTTACAATAGCTTCATCACTTGGAAACATAGGTATATTGATAGGTTCAAATGAATCCCAATCAATGAGATCAGGATAAATCAAAGGTATCGGGTCATCAAGTTGTATGAAATCGGCTATGGTTATGGTAATAATAGAGTTGATCATAGGATCCAAGGTATGAGGTGGATCAATGATGATACCGTTCTCGCAATAGTCTTGTTCATTTAAATCTGACTCAACATAACTAGAATCATAGTTACTTTGTAATTTAGATTCTTGTGGTTGGGACCCTGACCATTCACCTTTGATTAGAGTAGGGGTATACTTGTGTATCACATCAATCTTTTTATCCCTCCAGAACTCATTATTGTAAATGGTATCCCATTTATATTCTATAGATTATGTGTCAGATTTATTATCCACGAAGTTCTGAACTGTTGCTAAACATGCTTCTCATGAATCTGAACCTTCTTGCAATGTGAAGACAGTGTCATGTAGTTGTTTATATGTTCTATCTTTTGAGGTAGTATTGTTGGTGTAATTATATGTCTTGTACCTTGTCCTAGGTTATGATTAGACCTTAGTTAAGTTTACTTAGGGACCACATAGGAGGTTGTTGGAGATTTTCCACTTTTGGTGGACTTGACATGTCATTACCTCATCACTTCCACCTTTTGTGGACACATCATGTGATTATCTCTCCACCTTTTGTGGTGATTATCACATTATCCCTTCCCACTTTAGGTGGAGTGATAACTTTTCATTGTTGTCTCATGTCATAAGATTACGACACTTGTCATAATCTTATGCCCTCCTATGTTCTCACCTTGGCTATATAACCAAGGGGTCTCCTATGTACATTTGTACCATTCTATTATCTCATATTATTGACATTGAATACAGTTTATTCTTGTCATATTCTTTTCTCTCTCATTTGTGCTTTCTATTAGGCCTCTAGATCTTGGGTGGCTACCTTCATAGCCAATTCTTACAAGTATCATAACCTAATTTGGTTTTCTCTTTTGCAACAAGTCCTAGAGGATTAATAGGTTCAACTACTCCTTTTCTTTTCCCGATGGGACCCTTATCATAGCCCATCTTCTGCATGATAGAATACCCTTTTCCATATTTCTCTGTTGGTAATTTGCATTAAAAACTACTTCATCTTCATCTTTATAGAGCCAATTTAGAATTTCCCTATCATTAGGATCTTCCATGGGGAATTTTTCTTTGATGAATTTTCCATTAAACTTTGTAATTGGATATTTTGGTGGTTGTGTTGACGTCGATGCTGTTGATATTTGATGTTGTGCAATGGAAGGTTGTCCATGTGACCAAGGAGATGTGGATAAATTAGCGAGACAGAGAGAGTATTCTCCGACTCCATGGTCTTTGAATTTCAATTTCTTGTCAAAACTATTGGCTAACTTACTAATTTGTGTGTCAATCTTCAGAGAAGTACTAGCATGAGCTTCTTGATTGTTAGGAACCAAAGTATCTTGACTAGATTTGATATTAGCACAAGTCTGAATATTTGAATTGTCAACTGATATTGTGATTTCATGTCCATCATAAGGAAATTTAAGACATTGATGATATGTAGATGGGACAACTTGCATTTCATGGATCCAAGGATGACCCAACAAGATATTGTATGCAAGATCACGATCTAATACTTGACAGAAAGTATTTTTTATTACAGGTCCTACTTTGATTGGCAGCATTATTAGACCCTTGGATGCTCTTTCTTCATCATCGTAGGCTTTTATGGTAATCTTTCTTTTGAAATCAATGGAGTCCTAAGAAAATCCCAAAGCCTTGACCAACTTCATAGTACATATGTTTAAACCAACGCCTTCATCTATTAGAACTCGTCTGACACGAAACTTGTCAACCATGACCTCTAAATATAATGATGAATTATGAGGATGAGTTATGGAAATGTCATCTTTTTTGAAGAATGAAAGGTATGTGGGTGAAGACAAGTGTCCTACCATAGCTTGAAATTGGTCCACATCCAAATCAGTGGATACAGTTGTTTCAAAGAGGGCCTTTTCGAGAATTTCTTTATGTGCTGGGGAAATCTTCAAGAGTTCTAAAATATAAATCTGAGTAGGAGTTTTCCAAAGTTGGTTGACTAAATCATATTGATGTGGAGGTGTAGGTCCAATAAATTTTGAGGAGGCACCCTTTAAGACAACTTTAGCTTGTGCCCTTGTTGTTGCGTTGACCTCTCGATATTCCATTTTTTCCTTGACTTTTATAACATTGATCCGCTCGTCGTCAATGTAGATATGATTAATTATCAGATCCTCAATATGATTCACATTTTTTTCAAAAGACTCACCCTTTTGGTAGTCAGGAAAAGGATTGCAAAAAAGCTTGGTGGTCTTCATTTGATTTTTGATGTCCTTCTAATGTGATGATGTCATTGTCGATTAAGTCTTGAATAGTATTCTTCAAGGCTTGACAGTTATTTGTACAATGACCTTTGCACCGATGGTAGTCTCAGTAGTATGCCTCATTCCATGATGGAGGCTTCACACTGGGTTCATAGTTTTGCTGAGGTGGCAAGGTAATGACATTTTTGACCAAAAATTCTTTGAGCACAAATTCCAATGATTGACCTATTCAAGTATAAGTTCTTCTATGAGAGAAGAATGAAAAGCATTGTGGATTTGTGTTTGAGGTATTCCCTAAGGAGTTATGATTGTTATTGGTTCCTCGGTAACCTTGAGTGTTGGCAGTCGCTTGATTGGGAGTAGAATAATGATTTACATTGTTCCTCAGAGGAGGAGGGTTGTTCCCTTGATTTGTAATCAAGTTGATATTGTTGTTGTGAGTGCTTGGAGTACTAAGAACAAATGGCTTGGTCAAGACATGAATTTCATCAACAACACCATCATTCACCACGTTCTTGTTGCGAGTCCAAAATTTAGATTTGTCCTGATTGTTGTGATGATTAGATGAGCTAGGATTGTCTTTGTCATGTTTGATTACTCCTCTTTTGACCAAAGCACCTTCAATGGTTATGGCATCTTCAATCAATTTCTCAAAAGGAGGACAATGTAAGTTCAAATGATAGCTCATTTCTGAATTCAAGCTGTTAATGAAGGTAACCATCTTTTCTTTTTCAGGAACAGGACATGGATATCTATTGAACATTCTTCTCCATAATTGAAGAAAAGTGATAAAAGGTTCACCGAGTTTTTGCGCTACTTTGTAGAGATGTATCATAGTGATTTGGTGTTGGATTTTGTATGCGTATTGTGATATAAATAGATTGATTAATACCTCAAATGTCTTGATAGGAGGTGCAATCTTTGATAGCCATTCCATAGAATGAGCTCCAAGACTCCTAGGAAACAACCGCATTAAGTAAGTGTCCTCATGACCAAATTCTAATGTCATGTTTCAAAAGTCTCTAACATGATTGATTGGATCCGATTTCCCATTATAGCAATCAAATTTTGGCATTTCACAATGTTTGGGAAATAGAATCATGTTGAGACTTCGATGGAAAGGATAAGGAAAAATGTCCTCAAGAGTATATTTCTTTGTGGTAGTTCCCCCTTGTAACTCTTTAACTTGTCCTTGAAGTGCCTTAATTTGTTGATTCAAAACACTAAGATCAGATGGGGGTGTTTCTTCAGGTTTGTTCTTCAAAATCTCAGTATCAAAGTCATGTGGCAATTTAGCTCCTTGGTCAGCTAGATAGAGGAAATATTTTTCGTTATCGCATTGCAAGATCTTTTCTATGGCTTTGTAAAATTTGGGGTCTTGCTTAGCTTCTCTAAGGTGGCATTCATCCTCATGTTCATCATCACTATCTACAAGAGTATTGTTTATGGCTTTGTACTTGTGGAAGGGATTTTCTTCTCTGTTATCCATGTCATTGTTGAAAAGTGGATTATGACTTATACTGTAGAGAGGATTATTGGTTTCACCTTCTTCTTGAGTGTTTTTAGTATGACCTTCTTGTTGGATTTCCTCCCTCGATTTGATGTATTGAGATCTTGTGAAGATAGGCATGTGATTTTGAAGAAATCTTCTAAACTTAGATCATAGTTTTGATGAGTGTGACAATGATTATATCTTGACCTGATAAGATGGGGATCTTATGATATGATCAATGATGTTTCCTAATTTTTTATTATGGCTTTCAATGATGAAGGATGTCAGAATCTTGTTGGGGAAGGTGAATCAATAATCAAAAAAATTATTTTGGAAGGTGCACTCTTAGAGATTTGATTTTTGTTTTTGAAAGAAGAATTCAAGATCACTGGAGGATTTGACTAGGATGTGAGGGATACTCAATATATGGTTGTTGTATATTATCAAACTCAAGAGGTTGATTAATATTATGTCGTTGAGATAGAGCTAATCTCTGATAATAAGCTCAAGAATCCAAGGGATCTATAACATATTCATCAGTGAATCCCCTAACAAAGTCTTGGTATCTATGAAGAAATCCACTGAAATGAAGCAATATGTGTCAACTTTTGTATAAAAATTTTCTTCTTTGCAATGTTTTCTTGTACCCTAAACATTTCTTGGGTTTCTTGATTCTATTGGAAATTGATTTCTTGAAAATTTTTGTTGAATTCCAACTCTAAGCATGGGAGAGATATCAGAAAGTCAGAAAGTCGGGTGTGTGAAAGATTTCAGTTATTTTTCATGTTCATTTCAGATGATCTTTTATCTGAATTAATGTAAATGAAAACACAACAAACACTCTGAAAATAGTTGTTTTTAAAACCCTATACTAACATCAAGCGTTTGATCGAGAAAATGTTTTCAACAAATGTTTTCATAGGTTTAGCACATGAAAGACAATTCAGACAGACTCACTCTTAGTACTCATGTAGGTCATTCTAGTAATCAACAGTCCACATCTTAGAACTGCGTCGACTCACACAACCGTGTCACCCCCGAAGGGGCACCCATGTTTTTGTCTTTTCTAGGCGTGTACTCAGAGTGACTAAAGTGGATACCAGATCCCCTGAGCAAAAGGTCCTTGGCAGTTATATGGTGAGTGTCTTGGGGGCAGATTCTTCCCTCCCCTTGCACTGTGATTATTAGAATATTTGGAAACTGACTTCAGCTGGCTACTACACTAGGTTCGTAGTAAGGGTTTCCATTCGGTGCGGAAATAATAAAATCCCTTAGGAGACCTCCCAAAATTTAGAACAAAGGTTTTGGGGATGGTTATCTACCGAAAAAAGAGGGTTTCCCCAAAAAAATTTAAAATTTTATAGTGGGGCGGAATAGCCTGGCTTTGGCTTGAACCCACTTGAGCCATTCCCGTAGGGTGAGTACTTTTTCCCACTACGACAGGCTCTCTAAAGGATGTAATTAAAGCAGTAAATTTTCATGAAATTGAAAAGGAAAGTCTGGTATTCTGATCACCCAGTTAAGGGGAGAGCATAGACCTATTGCCACAAACAAAGCAAACAAATGTTCTTTTTTAAAACCAAAATCACAATGATCTAATCTAAGTGAAGATATTGCTATGTGTGTATGAAAGTATGTCAATTATAAATGAATTCAAACACATATCAATAAGACATTAGATCAAAGAAACTGAAAGAAAAATAGAAGTAAGCAAACTGTAAATGGCAGCTTCCTCAAAGTCATCTTATTTCTCTCTATCTCTAGCGTTTTGTTGTTTCCAGTTGCTCTCAGACTCAACAGATCAGGCTCAACAAAATAGAAAACTTGAAGAATGAGATATAAATGAAATGCATACTATGCTAAATGTAAGATTATGCTAAGATACGAATATTATTGAAATGCTAAAATGCAAGAATGCAACCGTAATTGCATATATGTTCGTGTGTTTGTCGTGTGTTGTAACCAATGCTTGGATTTGCACCTGTATTTATAGAGTTTTTCAAGGATTTTGATTGGATAAATTGACCAATGGCTGTGATAATTCCTGACAGATCGAACAGTCAAAGATGGATGAGACTAAAGAGAAAAATAGAAGAAAACAAGAAAAGCAAGATTTTTCCAATTTCATGGAAGAGATAAGATGAGATGATTTAAAAATCATCTTTTTTTTAGAAGAAAAATGGAAAGATTATGATAAGATAAATAATGAATTATCTAATTCAATTATTTATTTATGAGTGCATGTTGATTTTTCTTAACTAAATATTTAATTAAGATTTTAAGGAAATCAGAAGATTTCATAATTAAATGAAATATATAATTATGACTTGAAGAAAGTAGATCTTTAATTAAATAAAATATTTAATTAAATTAGAAGGAATGCCATGTGTTACGAGATTAATTAAATAAGATTATTTAATTAATTTAGAGGAAAGTTTAAAATAGAAAATGAGATATTTAATTAAAAATATTTAATTAAATTTAAGAGATGATAATTAACTTAAATAAATAAAATTTATTTATTTAATTTAATCAAGTAGATATGTGAAATAATCAAATAAAATGAATTTATTTAATTATGGTGGGAGAATAATGAATGAACAATGTAATTAAATTAATTAAATTTAATTACCTATAGAAGACTTTAGAGGAATTAATTAAATAATAAATATTTAATTAAATGTCAAGATTATTTAAACATGACCAATTTTATGCACATACATTTTCATTTTTCTCACTTTTCACAAAGTGAGTGGAGACTTTGACAAAAACATTACATCAATTCAACATGAATGTTAGAAGATCCCAATACAAAGGAGGTCTTGCTAGAGGTCCTAGTGGCAAGAGTAAGTGGACACATAAGGGTGATAAGGATGATAAGGGTAAGAAGAAAGAGGATGACATGTGCATAACGAACAAAGACAAAGCATCAAGACCACATTGTGAGACATATGATCATTATGATACATGGAGAGATAATTCAAGTGCAGAACCATGTACCCCTGAAGAACAAAGAAATCCTTTTTATAATCCTCAGAAACATGCAAAGTTCAATGCTAAACTCGAAGCTGAATGAATTAGATATCAACAGGAATATGATCAAAGAATGGAGGGTAATCAAAATGAGCCTATTGATCATATAATTCCTCAAGAAAATTATTAGTTCTCAACTCGTGAAGAAATAGAAGCACAATTAGAATTTGATAAACAAGAAGTAGAAAGAGAAAAAGTTGAACAGGAGAGGGCCTAAATGATAAAAGCAATCCAATACTTCAAATTGTAGAAAGCCCAAATTACTGCTCAGACAGCTGGTTTTTCAAAGTATATACCACCTCATAAGCAGGGAAATAATAATGCAAGGCCTTCTAATCCATCCAAAGCTCCTCAGAATCAGATAGGAGATCAATACAAGCAACCAAACCATCCACCGTATATTGCATCACAACATACAAATGCACAACCACCTCATGGTCAACAATATGTGCCATATCTTCATACATAGTACAATAATCCAATGTACCAGTATCAACACGTGCATAACCCTCCCCCTCGGCAATATACAACAATGATCAGACAATTTGAATTGACAAGGTTTCAATTATACCCTTACCCTATGGATAACAGTTGGAGAAGTCTTGTTCCTAAGTTTATAGGGAGTAGTGCAATTACTGTTGAAGATTATTTGAGGAAATTTAATGCTTTTATTCAGGACTTGGATATAGCATATGAAGATTTACATATGAGGTTGTTCATGATGTCATTCACCGAAGAAGCTAGGGATTGGTTCAATGGCCTGCCAACAGCTTTTGTTGATTCTATACAAGAATTTTAGGATTGATTTCTTGAATAGTATGGAAATCCATGTGCACTAGATGCTACTTTACATGAATTAGTATAGATTCAAAAAAATTAGAATGAGTCAATTTATGATTTTAACTAGAGATTCACCAAATTGTAGAATAAGATACCACCTGGGTCAAAGTTGCCAGACTTTGCAGCAATGAGTATTTATTTGAATGCATTTGATCCAAAAATAGGGTATGAACTAAGAAACAGGTTTCCACGAGATTTAGCTGAAGCCCAGAAGATAACATTGACCATTGAAAACAAAAGGAAAGTTGTTGGGATGATCAATAAGAGAGACAATCCTAGGGTTCCCCAGCAAGCCAACAATTATCAGTACAAATAGGAGAACATGTACAAAAATGAGAGGCCTAGGTTACACGACATGCCTTACAATACAAATTGGAAGGATGGAAAACCTACAATGGATAGACCCAGGAACAAAGAAACACCTAATCCATTAAGGAAGAAGGGGGCGTATATGGTAAATAATAATCTCTTGTGTGAAGGCTGTGATGGGCCACATTCCCCAGATCATTGTGTTGTAGCTCAAAAAATGCAAGAAGAAGGAATGTCAGTGGGTAACAGTGGAGAGGATCACATAGTGTATTTGACTTCAAATACTTTTCACCGTGTTGAGGAGAAATACTTATCTTCAGAAGATGAAGGTTATGAGTACGATGTTTCAAAGCAAAGGTGCAATGTCCACATGGCTGAACAACAAGTTTTTTTTTATTCTGAAGAAGATTATGCAAAACAATACTTTGTTGAGGTTCCTACTCAATGCGATATGAGGAAACCCACTGAAGAGGAAATAAAGAGGTTAACCATTGCTGCAGTTGAGCAAGAAAAGAGCAAGTATTGGTTAAGAAATAGGATAGTGAATGAAAAGGAAGGTTCTCCTAGGGGAACATTTATGAAAGATAGAGAAGTAACACCAAGAGTTTTGAGGAGAATAGAAAATAAGCAACATGATAAGAACGAACAAAAGATGGTCCAAAAGGAGGAGAACAGAGAGTTATACAAATAAAATCAGAAGTATCTCTAGAAGGAAGAAAACAAAGAAGAAGCATCAAAGCAAAAGAAAACAATTAAGGCAAAGGGTCCTTCTTTTGACTTCTCTCAGGCTTTATCCCAGGTAAAAATGTATGTCCCATTGCTCGAGATGATAAGAATTAAGGAGTATAGGGATAGTGCAATTCAATTGATATCAAATGGAAATGAGAAAAGTATAAGTTTTGAAAATCAAATGGCCACTAAAATGGTTAATAAGCAAGAGAAGATGACTGTCCCAGAAGTGTGCCTAAATGATGTATTGGTAAATTCTCCACAAGTTGAACCTTTTTTCACCACATCGCTTATAAACAATAGATTGTTGAGGAATTGCATGAGAGACTCTGGCACTGATATCAATATCATGCTAGTTGGAGTTATGAAATAGCTAGGCATGTGGGTAGATACTAATGAAGGGAAGTGCCATGCAATGGATAGCAGTCATGTTTCAGTAGTAGGTGTGATGAAAGATGTTGAAGTCAAACTAGCTGCTTATCCTCAGGTAGCCTATAATATAGATATAATTGTAATTGATACCCCTCCTCAGTTTGGGATGATTTTATCAAGACAATGGACAACAGTTGTTGGGGGAAATGTCCAATTTGACTTGTCTTATGCAACAATTCTAGTGAATGGCCAATAAGTTAAGTTATACAAGGAACCGAGGATGAACCAAATTGTAGATTGTGTGCCTCAAAATCAAGTCAATTGATTTTGTGATATGGATCTTGAAAATTTTAAGATAGAACCAACCCAACCAGAGTTAGTCAATTGTGATCCAATTGATAAGCATGTTGCCAAAAAATGTGATCGCATGTGGAAAATGCACTTTGATGGAGCTTGCAGCCAAGGAGGTAATGGAGCAGGAATAGTGTTTGTTTCCCCTAAAGGAGTTACTTTTAAATATTCATTTTTTTCTGGCATTTGAATGCATGAACAATATAGTAGAGTATGAAGCTTTACTAAGAGGATTGAATATGGTTGTAAAACATAAGATCAAGCTGCTAGCTATTCTAGGGGATTTTGAGCTAGTTGTTTCTCAAGTTAAATCAAAATATGCAGCAAAACATAAGAGGCTGAAGCAATACAGGAATGTTGTATGGGACACAATTGAGTTGTTTGATGCTTTCTCCATTGAATGGATTGAGAGGTCGAAGAACATAATGGTAGACTTTTTAGCCAATGTAGCACTAAGAAGAGATGACATCAGATTGGCTGGAGTGTCTCAAATCGAGTTTAAAACAAGACCTATTGTTCCTGACAATATATAAAATTGGAAAGTTTTTAATGATGATGCTGACCTCTTGAAATTTCTTCACTATATGGATCAATATGAAGCTCAAGAAGTTGATTTCAATGACTTTGTTGAAGAAGTAGATGGAAAGCAGACAGTATTTGGGAAGGAGGTCTTACAACTTAAAACTAATAAGTTTCCCAAAGGGATAGTAGCATTGGAAAGGGTATATGATGGAAATGATCGGTCCTTCATGAAACAGATACTAGTCAAGAGAGAGGATATTGAAGGGGTCAATTTAGGGACTGAACTGGCACAAAAAAAGGTATACATTAGAAAGAAAATAAGCCCAATAATTTGAAGAATGTTGATTGCACTATTGAGAAAATATAAACATGTGTTTGCATGGTCTTATGAAGATCTCAAAGCATATAGGGAAGATTTGTTTCAACATGAAATCTCGTTGAAGCTAGATGCAAAGCCATTTAGGCAAAGGCAAAGACCTATCAACCCAACATTGGAACAAAAAATGCAAGATGAATTGGTAAAGCTTAGAGATGGAGATATTATCAAACCAATCAGGCATTCAACATGGTTTTCAAACCTGGTTCTTGTGAGGAAGAAGAATGGGGATATCAGATTATGTGTGGACTTCAGAAATCTAAACGTGGTATCTCTCAAAGATAATTATCCTCAACCTAATATGGAGGTTGTACTACATAAAGTAACAAGGTTTGAGTTGTTATCTATGATGGATGGGTTCTTTGGTTACAACCAGGTCAAAGTCAAAGAATCTAAGCAGTACAAGACAATCTTTACAAGTCCATGGGGAATGTATGTTTATGTGAGAATTCCATTCGATCTAACAAATGTAGGTGCAACATTTCAAAGAGCTATGGACGTAGCATTTACAGACTTGATCAATGCTATCATGGTGGTATATAAAGATTACCTTACTACGTATTCAAAAAGGGCTGAAGATCATGTAGAACATTTGGAAGAGGTATTTATTAAAGCTTTAGAATATGGTATTAGTTTGAACCCTAAAAAATGTTGTTTTGTTGTCACAGAAGGTAAACTCTTAATAAATATTGTGTCAAAGGAGGGGATTAGAATAGATCCTGAGAGGGTTGAGGCCATATATAAAGTTCCTATTCGTAAAACTATCAAGGCCATCCATTCATTTTTTGGACAGATCAATTTTGTTAGGAGATTTGTGTCTAATTTTGCTAAAATTGTTAAGCCCATATCAAAGATGTTGAGGAAGGGACAAAAGGTAGATTGGACTGTAGAAGCATTAGAAGATTTTATATTAATCAAAAAGGCCATCAAGGAAGCCCCTATCCTTAAATCTCCAGATTTTTCAAAACCCTTTCAAATATTTTAATTTGCTTCATTGCATACTATAGCTACTGTCATGTTACAGAAGAATGAGGAAGGTCATGAGCAGCCTATGTCTTTTTTCAGCAAGTCATTGCAGGGGTCAAAATTGAAATATGATATAATGGAGAAACAAGTGTTTGCATTGGTGAAAGCCATAAAATCTTTTAGACCATATCTTGTTGGAGCCAAAGTGATAGCTTATGCCCCTCATGCAACTGTTAAAGATATTTTGACACAGTCAGAGGTAATTGGAAAGATATGTAGGTGGATTAATAAAATTCAAGAATTTGATATGGAAATAAAAATCACCAAATTAGTAAGAGGTCAAGGTTTGGCCAAGCTAATGGCAAAAACAAATATTGAAGCAAATCAAATTTGTAATGTAGAAGATGAAGGAAATGCAATTGCAAGTATTGAGCATACTGCTTGGTATACAGACATCATGTATTACCTCATATACACGAAGTTCGCTGAAGGATTAAGTGACAATCAGAGAAGAACCTTGAAGCTACAAGCATCCAAATATGTGTTCATGGAAGGTTATTTGTTTTGGAAAAATAGGGACAGGATGTTGTTGCTATGTCTAGATGAGTCACAGGCCAAGCACATTATAAGAGAAATGCATGAAGGGGTTTTTGGAGGCCATTATTCTGCAAAGACAACTATAGGTAAGATTCTTAGGGCAGGTTACTACTAGCAAAAAGTCTTTAATGATTCTTTTTCATATGTAAAAAGATGTGAAGCATGCCAAAATTTCTCAGGGAAAATGAAGTATCACAGAGCTTTACCACTCAGACCTTTGCAGGTTGAAGCCCCTTTTCATTAGTGGGGAATTGATTTTATTGGGGAGATACAAGATAAATCAAGTGGAGGACATAAGTGGATACTGGTAGCTACTGATTACTTCACTAAATGGGTAGAGGCAGTCCCAACCAAGCAAGCAACAAGTAAAGTTTTAATGAATTTATTAATGGATAACATCATTACTAGATTTGGTACACCATTAATATTGATCATAGATAATGGGATGTGTTTCAGATCTAATGAGTTTAAAGATTTTTGCAGTACATATGGTATCATTGTTTCTTATGCAGCTCCTTACCATCCACAAGCTAATGGTAAAGTAGAGTCCAACAACAAAAGTCTTCTAAAGATCATAAGGAGGATGCTAGGTGGGAATAAAAAGGCTTGGGATTCAAAATTGAGGTTGGTTGTATTGGTTGATAGGATAACTGTGAAAAAGGCAATTGGAAAATCCCCATTTGAATTGGTATATGGAACACAAGCTAGGATACCTTTACAAAATTTGTTACTAGTTTACAAATTTATCCTTCAGGAAGATATAGATATTCTAGAACCAATGGAGGAAAGAATGGAACATCTGGCAGAGCTTGATGAGATAAGAAGAGCAGCTCAAAACCAAAATGTGAAATTGTAGGCACAAATGAAGTATTTATTTGATAGAAGAACAAAAGATAGAAAATTCAAAGAAAATGATATGGTATTAATGTGGAATGCAAGGTGTCAAGAGAAGGGAAAACATGGGAAATTTGAAGCTTTGTGGCTAGGACCCTTTGTTGTTTTTGGCAAGAAAGGTGAAGATTCATATTATTTGAAAAACATGATTGGTGAAGAATAGGAGTTTCTTGTACATGGGAAATTCTTGAAGCATTTTTTCTCTTGAAGCAATACAAAGGTTTAAAGGTTTCTAGTGCATGGACAACTCTTGATAATCCTCTCAAAAATTCCTCTTCCATGCACAATAGTCTAGGAAATAAAAGGAACAGGAATTGCCAGTACATGGACAATCCTGATATTCCTTCTTTTAAAATAAATATTTCCATGTATAGTAGTATAGGGTCATGTTCATCTCCATTTCCATTCATTCCATCTTGCTCACTAGTCCATCACCTTGAGTTTGGTCTGCTCACCCAGAAATATGAATCCTTGCAATGATCTCACAATCATTCAACCCCAGATGGAGCCACTATTAGAACTGTAAAATTTTGAAATTTTTATGGCTGTTTGTACCCATAAGTTTCCTAAGAAGTCCATGCCATAAGCTCATGAATCCTCTTTGCATATCATGTTTTCCCTTGTTTTAGTTTGTTTTCATCATTTGGTCCCATAGAATTCATCTATCCTTGAGCATTTGAATGTATAAACCATATCGGCATAACATGATGCAAGTCTCACCGATCCATAAAGCATTTCATACTAATGTGTGTCTTTTGCAGTCTATAGGCAAGAGACCAGGATTGTCTTACCGATAAAGTTTCATTTGGTAATACACATTGGGTAGACATAATTTGAGGTCTCAGTGACACAAAGATCCTATCAGAAATACAGTATGCATCGGGGTGAGTCATATCGAGTCTATTTGTGTCTTACTGATCAAAGATATAGAGACATATCGGCGAGACAACAATCATCGATGTAAGTCATAACAAGCTTATTTGTGTCTTACCGATCATGGTGCAATTCTGAAGCATCAAAAAAGGAATCTACAATATTCTTAATGAGTTTCATTTGACTTCGTACACCCAATAAGGCACTAGTCTCTACTATTTCATTATTTAATTTCATCCATTTTTTCATATGAACACATTAGATTTTAGCCTTGATATTGCTTATACAGTTTATACCAAAATATCCATTTATCCATTCCTGATTCCCTGTGTGGGTAAATTATTTTGGTAAATAAACAAAGTCCAAGTCTGCCTCATTGCTATAGGTATACCTACCTAGGTTTGGAAACAACTGAAGAGTAGAAGGTTCAATTCATTTGGCCTTGTTTGTTACCCTGAAACATTGTGAGAGCTTGGCAACCTTTTATGGTTCAAACCTGCATTTTTTAGAGCTAACAACTTGGATGGGGAACTATACCATACAGACGTGGAAATAATTCAAGTGATTGGAGATGGTGTATGATCCCATCTTTCCATTTTTTATAGTTTCCCTTGAGCAACATAGTTAGAGAAGGATAATGTGCAAACCCCATAATATACTATGATTTTTTTCCAAAAAATACAAAGACAATGACCTTCAACAACAAATAGAAACTTCCAAATATGATATGAAACTGATGAGATGCCACCCAATTTTGAAATAATGGATGTTGAATCATCCAATGAAGTTGTGCACACTTCAAAGGATCTTTTCCAAGAAGAAGTTCACCCACACATAAAGTGTTGCAACAAGGGCATGCAAATCAAGATTATTTGATTGATCTAGAATATGATTACAAATGTACATATGCCCTGATTATATAGGCATGGTTGAGATACAAAATGAATTAAGATGTTTCCATGTTTCTTGATCAAACATCATGTGATAACATGTAAACCCTAACTGCCTACCTAGGGAATGATAAATTAATAGAGATAAGTTCTAGAAAAGACAACTTATCCTTCTAGAAGTAATCTTATCTCCTACAAACATGGAAAGGGTAATGACCCCATTATTTATGATTTATCTAATAATGCAACCTAGGACTTAATTAATAAAATAACTAAGTTAAACTTATGCTAGTGTAATTAAATAATTAATTACACCAACAATAAACATGTCCCTATTGTACGTAGTCATGCTCAAGCTTTGGGGTATACTCAAAGTTAAGGTGGAATTCTAATTCCTACTTCCACAACTATAACCTCTATTCTATACAACCTACTAACAATGTCAATGCTTCCTTAGGTATTTCCACTAGGATTCCCTTTAGCTTTATGCATTCAAATCTCATATATCCTAATCCATCTCCCCTCACAAACTTACAAGTCACTTTCCCTCTACATACATATACACCTCCACCTCATTCACCTCCATCTCACAACATTAACAATGATCATGTCCTTAACACACTCTTGAAAAATGTTTCAACACTCCAACAATAAATTGCTACATTAAGTAAAAATCAAAATGGCCAACCTTCACAATATGTCAAACAAAATCCCATGTCCTTGGAGATATTGAGAATAAAAATGCCACAAGGTATAGGGATCTCTAGATTTGAGAAATATGGTGGGAAGGGAGATCTAGTTAGCCATGTTTTTGCATATACAACCTTATGTAGTGACTTCATTTTTTAGGATAAACTCTTGGCTAAACTCTTCCCTAGATCCTTGAAGGATACTATTTTGGAATGGTTTTTCTCCTTACCGAATAATTCAATACATTCATTCAATGAACTTATTGATGCATTCTACAATCACTTCCAAATACATATGTGGAACCTAAGATGACCTTAGCTGATTTAATGAAATGCAAAAAAAAGGATGATGAAAAGGTCACTAATTTCATAGCATGATACCAATTTCTTTACTCACAAATAAACATTAAGGTTCTTGATGATGACATTTAAAGAATGTTTATTTCCAATTTGCAAAACAAAGTCCAAACTAATCTTGAGATTTTGAAATATCCCTCCTTCACATAGTTGTGTACTACCCTCTGTGATTATCAAAATTTACTGAGCAGTTGTAAAGTGAAAACTCCTAACCATCCTAAAAAATCTGAATATGTCTCATAACAACTATTAACCATTCAAGAAACAAAACAAGGTATTTTTAAAACTTAATCCCCCTCTACCAACTCAACATGTTTATAACCAAATGGTTGCTATAAATACAAAAAATCCATACACATTTGCCGATAGAAATAGACAATTCACACCTCTACCTAATACCCTCTGTAATATCATGTTACAACTCTTAAATAAGAAACTAATTTCCTTACCTCCTATTAGAGCTCTTGATCCTACTAAACCTCTACCTTCTAACTATAGACCAAATTCCTATTGCCATTTTCATCGACAAAATGGACATGATACGAAATAATGCAAGCATCTTAAACATCTTGTGCAAGACCTAATCGATTCTAATCATATTCAAATTGGTAGTGTTAATGATCAAGGCAATAAGTCTATAATCCCTCCTAATCAAAATATATAAATCTTTACTAATCCTATGCCAAATCATAACATTTCATTTGTCAAAGCTAGTGAAACAAATAATTATGTGATGAATGTTGACACGAATGATGAAAAAATGAAAAAAATAAAAAATGTGATTAGACATATTGAAATTCAACCTTGTAAGGGCCTAAATAAGATGTCGCTTGGCATTGCTTTCTCACAACATGACATAATAAAACATACACTTGATGGTACTCTTTACATAGCTGGAAGAATCAATGGAAAACCTACTAATGGGATATTAATTGATCCAATCTATGTAGAGAATGTCATAACTAAAAAATTCTTATTTGTGCATGAGATTTATCAAGATACATGAAAAATAGCAATCATAGATCAAAATGCATAATGGTTTTGCTTTCCCTACAATAGGTTTGATAACTCTTTAAAATTTGGACCAAAAACATTATGTGTCTCATTTTCCATTATCCCATCATCAAACCATTTTCATGTGAAGCTAGGCTATTCATAGCTTCTCTCCATGAATGTCATCCTGTCGGCTGTGCAAATGCTTAAAGTTTCCATTCGGCAATGAAATATTTACTATGTATCATAGTGGCTTTAATCCTATGTCTTCTTGTGGGAATTTCTCATTGGATTTCTTTTGGCCTCAACATATGGAACCTATTAGGCCTCGTGAGGACTTCTTTTTCAAATCCTATCAAAATTTTAAAGCAAAGTGCATAGAAAAATTATCCCTTAGCAATATGCCTCAACCCTTGATTGAGCCTCCTATCCTTGATGAAACTATGATTGAACCAAAATCCCTTTCGAGTAATCAAGACATAAACATACAAAATTCTCCACCTATTTCCTACAAGATACCATGAGATAACCAAATAAGTCTCATTTTTCCTCCTAAAATCAAACAAGTTTATAGAGCTAAAGAGAAAGTGGTTGAACAACCTCTCATGGTTCCTTTTGTTCCTCCCTTAAGGGAATAAAATAACCTATGGTTGATAAACTTGTTCCTACACAATTACAACTTGAAAATCGAGCGAAAAGAAACTAAAATGCTAGAGAGAATAGGAATAGATGTCATGCTATTGCTCATTTATTACAAGCAAAAGAATAGAAGAACATAGAAAATCAAAATCCAAACTTACCTCAAGAAATGCATGATGATTCTCCTCCTTCACCAAAACAAGAAAATCCTAAACCTTGAACACAACAAGAACAAGAACCTTCAATGGTTATTATCATCATAACATCTATTATGATTAACTTAGATGATGACAATGAAATTACAAAAAATTATGAGGAAGTGCATAAAGAGTTAAATTTATTATTTTCCTCTTCCATTAGCTTAAATGATAACAATTGTGATGATTCTCCTACAAAGAGTGTTTCACCACATGTGGGAACTTGGTGATCATCCTAGTTTGGTACTTGATGTTGTCCCTTTGGCTAGTTGTTCACCTTCTGCATATGATGAACAAGATTGGGATTCAAATGACATGCTAATAGGTTGACTTGCATGTGCCTTTCTAGTCCTGTATTTTTTTTATTTTTCATGTTCTTTTTGTGATTGGATACATTGTGTAATGTGATCCCCCGTATCATTTTGTTTGATGTATCTTCATGTTCATTCCTCTATTTGTACCTTCATTCTTATATATGCCGTAAACCTTTATCTTTTTATTTTGTCTTGTGTTTTCCTTTGGGGATGAAGTGAGGCGTTGAGACATTTAGGTCTCTTCCATGTTGACATGAAAGTATTTTCTTTGTTTTCACTCTCTATGTGTCATTCTTCCTATTTCATGAGTTATTTGGGGAATGATGATGTTTTCAAGATCTATAATATCATTGTAGAAAAGATATACACTGACTCTGATTATGTGGATCCCTTGTGTCTTTGGGATTTCATTTTGGGGGAAACCCCTCCCTTTTTATGACGTAGCTTCATTTGGAAACATATGACTTGGCATAGGGATTTCTAGATAAGCTCTATTGTCTTCTTTATTGTTAGAATTTATCATTTTCTACTTTAAAGTAATTTCTCATAACGTGGTGTCAACAATTTCTTTAAAGTGGGGGCATACATTGGCATTATCATTTTGAAGATCTTTGGAATATTTCTTATGTTTCATTGTTGTCTTCCTACTTCTTGTGATGTGTCTTCTTCTTGGTGATTTCATTGGGTTTGATGTCTTCCAAGAGTGTGATCTTTCTTGGAATATGACATTCCTCTTAGTGGTGATGCTATGCGTTGCATACCCTAAGTTGCAAATATTTTCTCCTAGACTTGTCCTCTCTTGGATACATTAGGCACGATGTTCCCTAAGAGGAGACCTTACATGAACTAAGAAAAACCCCTTTTAACATGTCTTATCCTATTTGAATTTTGTTCATAATTTTTTAGCATAACACAACTTGCTAAACTTATGAAGCTCAAAGTTACAACCCTTTGCCATGGTCACCAAGCATAACACACTTTGCTTACCTATGACACCTTGTTTGTTCATAAGTGTTTAGCATAACACATCTTGCTAGGCCTTATGGATCTCAAAGTTTGTATTGTGTGGTGCCTTATTAAAGTTATCGAAGGTATAAATTTGGTATGGTATGGGAGCCTAATAAGATTCTCTCATCTACCACCCTTGGGGGCTCACCTAGTGGACAATAGATTTCACTAGCCCATGTGAGCATGCATTGTTGTTTGCATAGTGGACAATGAGTTAAACTTGTAAATTTTTTTGGACAAACAATTGAGCCATGTTCCACATCATGTTGGATAGTTGAGGTTTGATCATTTAGCTTTTTATTTTCCTTTTTCTCTTTCTTTAAGTCTTTGGCATTGTATGATTGAGTATCTTGTCCTTGTGCCTTTGTTGGATTTTCCATGAGATCTTATATCTTGGGGGCTTGACCATCCTCCTTGACCTTTTTCATCTTATCTTTCCAATGATTATACAATTAGACCTCTCTTGATTTTCTACTTTAGTGTGAGTTTGACGTAGGATCATCCTCTCACTAAAGTGGGGGCTAAATTTAATGTTGAAAAATGTAACCCTTTACATTTTCTCACTTGTTTGGGCCCTCCTATTTAAATTGGACTGAATAATGTCTTAATTTAGTGTTTTTAAATATACCTCTTTTACATTTATACACTTATCTGGACCCTCTTAATTAATTGAGCTTAATTATGCCTTAATTAGACCTTTACTTCATTTACAAGACTATTAAATTACATTTTCTAAAGGGGAAACCCGACAATAATTAATGCCTAAACATACAACTTTACATTGAACAATGTGTGTTCTAGGTTTATGGACCTGGGACCCATTCACCCATGGGAGAATGGGCCCTCCCTAGACCTTTGGACATAAATTTAAATTATGTTTTTGAAAATATTTTAATGTTTTCAAATCTATAATTCAATGTCAATGTCACGACCCCTAATTTTACTGTTCGTATTTTACAATATTTAATTAAAATAATTTGTGGCTAAATAAAAGTGTAATGAAATAAAATGAATTTATTATAATATAATTATAGCTTTTATTTATTTATTTATGTATTTTCAAATAAACGATAATGTTTTGTTATTTAAAATAATTATTATTTTTATTATTTTACAATTGAATGATATTCTTTAATAATTATCTGGGATGAATATTTAAATTACAATTAAAAGGAAATTCTTTATTATTTACCAAGGATAAATATTAAATATGAAAAAGAAGTATTATTTATTTTTATTTTTAATTTATTTTCAAGATCTCATTACTTTTATTACTTTCAAGATTCGGTTATTGGAAAAATTTGGGCGGAAAATCTTTTAAAAAGGAAGGGAAAAGCAATAACGAGAACACAATAGCTTACACAATTGATTTCACAATCTTCATTATTTTTCTCTACAAAAAGATAACAGAAAATCAAGAACTTGGGAAAAAGGAAATCGCTTGTAATCATTTTAAGAAATCCGAGAATGAGAGAAAGGGGAGGCATGGAAAAAAAGAAGAACAAAATTGCATGATCAATATAAGTTGCACAGACTATTTGTGAGAGGGATTCAAAAAGGAGCGAGTTGTGAGGTACTGTTTAATACATTATTTTTCAAATTCTGGTCTTTTATTTGCTTATGTGACTGGATGGTAATGAAATCTTATCTTTCTTTGTTACATTTTGTTATTGTTTTAAAATAAGACTCTTTGTCATTGTCTTTGCGCACAAGATTTTGAAATGGATTTATTTATTTATTTTCACCTCAAAATACATGTCATTGTTTCTGCAATATTTGCGTAATTTCGGTGACTCTTGTTGTTGTATGACTCTTACAATCCAAATGCCCTCTGTTGAAATTGGATTAAAGCCTTTTATTTCTAAATATTCCTTACTGATGTGGGAAATGGACATGGGAATCATGTCATAGTTAGACATTTCATTTCTAGACAAGAGTAAACATCTGGAGTTATTTTCTGCCTGAAAATGAATAGTCCTTTCTTTCATGTTTGTTACTGCTAGGAAAATGCAGCGAAAAAAATAACTGTCATTTAGGGTTTTGGTTACATGTTTTGTGGTATGAAAATTCAACGAAATACATTGAAATCTTCATCCACCACCATAATCTCTGTGAAAATACCTCCTCTAAGTTGGAATCACTTGTGTACACTCCTTGACGACTATAAACAAATTCACCCCGTAAGAAAGGTATCCTGCTTGATTCCACTAGTGTTTGGTATCTGAATCCGATTTCTGAAACAAATCATACCCAGGTGAGCAGGGTTTTTCTACCTATTTGGCTACATAGCTTGGAAGCCATGGAAAATAATTTTTGAGGCTTATTTAGCATGCACACAGAGATATTATTGATAACCTAAAAGAAGTCATTTCTGCATAACCTTTTTATGTCGAATATGATGAACAAGAACTAGCATAATAATTTGTTAAGCAAAGTGAATGCCTTTAACAGTCATTCTTTTGATAGTGATACAAGTTTTCTCTTTAGCATCTCATTCCAATTTTTTTTTACTCAAAACATAAACTACATTGAATGATTACTCGTGAACATTATGCTCAAAATTATCCGAAAATTTCCATTTTGCAGGACTTAAGCAAACTTTCAAATTTAACTATGAATGCATTTACTGTCGTCGTGCTTTGCATTCTAATGCATGTACTATCCTTTGCTGCCTTTTGCCTTGTTGATTCATTTATGTGAATGGTAGTTGGTGTAAAAAAATATCTGCTTCGTGATATTCTTCCTGATTTTCTTCACTTTCATGGCTACATTTCTCTTCAGCGAACAAGGTATTCATTTATCTCTAAAATCCTCTTAAATGTGTTGTGCTTATCTCTAAAATTCTCTCTCCTGATCAAACCTTACGCATTGTACGGTTGGTTGTAAATAGATGAATTTTCTATGAAATTGTAGCCTTGTATGTATTTGCGTACACAGTCCCTGCCACCATGGCTTTCGGCATGGATTGTGGCATAGATTTCAATAGGGGCTTGAACTTTGAAGAGATCTTTATTTGCATCAGTGGTTATTGGTCCCTATCTGTAGCAAACCATCTATGTCTTTGACAGAAACTAATGTGATCATTTTTCACAATTATAATGATATTTGTGCAAAGAAAGAATTGCAGTGTTTTGTAAGATGCTTTGCAACATCTGCACATTTATTGATATTATTTTTTTTGTATTTCTTCATTTTCCATTGTGGACAACAACAATTACCTAGGTGGAATTTTTATTTTCTGATTTATAAAAGAAATTCATCAGAATAACTAAGGTCGAAATGTTTGATTAAAAAAAAACTAAATGGTTTTGGGATTTTTTTTGCTCATTTCAGATATTGTTGAGTGTGAATAGATAAATTCTTGATGAAATAATAAGTATGCTGAATTAAGTGATCAAGTTTAATGGAATGAATTTGTTAGACTTTGTGGAATGTGTTAGAAAGAAAATGAGTAGGTCAATATGTTGTAAATGTAGTTAGATGGAATGTCTTGAATAAGAGGAAGCCAATGGTATGTTGAATATATGAAATATGTTGGAAAAGATGGTAAATTGAATAGGTAAGAAGGATACGATGATTAGGTGAATACATTGAGTACCTTAAAAGTATAGATTTAAGATCTTATTATATCAAAGAAAATTAAGGGAACTTGTTAAGTATGCATTTATTTCTATATCTCATCACTTGGAAGTAAAATTAGGAATCTTATTTATTTGAAAACATTGACTATTGTTACCTTCTATATAGTATTATTTTATGAGTAGAGATTCTTACCGTCATTGTATAATATTATCCCACAATGCATAACCATCATTCATGTATTGTGTTTGTATTTGAGCTAATATTAGTGGTAAAAAAATTCATAAGTAAAGATCTATCACAATCAAGCAAGAGCTTAAGTTTGAGTTATGGTAGGATGTGACATCATGATATGTTCATTCTTCATTCATTTATTTTTCATTTCAAGGTTTAAATATCAAATGGGGTTTGACTGAGGCAAACCCCTATTCACTAACATTTTTTCGCAGGTCTAGGTGGTGGACACAAGAATGAGCAAGACTTACTTATGTTTGCACCATTAGGTTGGTCAGTTATTCTGTATCTGTAAGTTACTTACTTTGAGTAAAGTTGATGCTTAATTATATTGACAAATAATTTATCTTATTTGATATACCTTGATCCCCTTGATGTGCATGTTATCCTATTCTTATAAATGATGTGAATTGTTCCTGTTAATTTCCATTAGTATATACTTAACTGGTTCTTTTACAATGCTTTCCCAACAATCTCCATATATTGCTTGAAACAACAAAGGCAGAAGTAGTTGTCGGAAGGAATGATGAAGCTCTTCTAAACTTTGAAAAGGATCAATCTCTTGATCCATACAATTTAACAGGATGGATGAGTATGCAATGCTCTTGCAGACAAGAGCAGACCCTTCTGAATTAAATAATTATTTCTCTTAATTTTAATTACTGTCTTTTGTGTGGAATGGAAAGTATCGGTCCGTTACAACCCTCCCTAGACCTTTGGACCTAAATTTAAATTATGTTTTTGAAAATATTTTAATGTTTTCAAATCTATAATTCAATGTGAGCTTGCGATATTTGAATTTCAAGAAATTAAGGATGCATACCTATAAATACAAGGTTATTGCACTAAGTTTCACCTAGAATTTTCAAGTGAGGAAAAGTATAGAAAATTTTATGATCAATGGCATTAAAGAGCATATATATCATAGATTCATTGCAACATTCAAGATATATTCATCATGTCAAATTCTTCTTGCATCATGCATGTTTTTGGAGCTAACATTGTGATGTAGGTTTCAAGATATATTCAAGTATTCAAAGTATCATTTCAAGCAAGATTCAAGTGTCAAGATCCACATCCAATTCAACCATCTCATGCAAGTTGCAAACCTCCTAAGATCTCCATAATCAAGATTCCATTCAAGATTTTGTGAATGGTAACATATCTTTTTTCATCCTTCATTCCCTCTTTCATACATTATTTCAATTCAATGTTTGATTACCAAAACAAAGTTTGACCAAGGCAAACACCTATTCACCCAAAAACAAACATGTTTTTCTCTTGTATGTGTGATTACAAATTTAGGTTGAAGAAGACTTGAAGAATTTTTGAAGAGAAATATTTACAAAGTTATCAAAGTTACAAAAAGTTGCAAAGTTATCAAATCATAGAATCTAACCTACAGATCGGATTTCTGACTTTCTAGAATTGAAACTTGGACAAATCAAAAGCTTTAGATCTACACCAAAGGCTCAAAAAAATTGTTGAAACTCTTGTACTTGGACCCATTCACCCCTAGGAAAATGAGTCTCAGATCAACTTCTGAAAAGCACTTTTGGTTATTGGTACACATGTTTCTATCCTTCTCAAATCTACATTATATTTTATGGTTATGCAAATATTGAGTTTAATATTGTTGTTTCAAGTGTTAGATTTCATTTTGGTGTTAATTTGCTATTTTTAGTTTTTCTTCCCAAAGTGTTTATTTGACCTTGACCCTTATCCTTCAGTCATAAGGAAATCTAAACATTCTCACTTTGATTTGATTCACGTAAGGGTTGATAATCAATTCATGGTGTGGATCTCATTTCCTAATGAAATAGAGGAGAATAGATCTCTCACCCCCACATTATCTTTCACTTCCCAAAAACACACCTATTTTTTCTTTCATTTCACAAAAGCATATGTCAAAGGAGAGAATACCACTTGAAATTCATCTTTGGCTCCTTACCACTTTTCCTTCTCTTAATGTCCACCAGCTGATTGTGAATAGCCTCAGCTAAAAATCTGGCATAGTCAAAGTCACTATTGACAAAAGGATGTTATATATCAACAACCATATACATAAGAGGTACCTGCATTTTTGAGCATGCATGTTTTCCCTAAAATTGGAATAATGCCCAATATGTTGCTCTAAAATAGTCTTTAAAAGACTTGACATTAAAAGGCTCATGTTCATTATCAGGGATTCTCAATGACTTTCCTTTGAAGTCTTTTTGTCTAAACCTAGGGATCCATTTCACTTTGAAGATACTTATATCTTGGTGTTATTTTAGTCTGAAAGAAGCAAGGTATATAACCTTATTTGCAGCCACATTGAGTCTAAAAACCTTGAAAATAAAATCCTTGGTTATATCCATTAGGACACTTCCATCCAATGCCCTAATTACTTTGATATTTTCATCATACCAAGAAGCAAGGTGTCTGATGAGTTCCACATTTATAAAGAAATTAGGAATAACCAACTTCCCCAAATCATAGGTCCATGGATTAGATATAGGGGAATGATGGTTTCTTATTCCATACCATTGTAGGAACAATTCCCACCCAGTGACTATCATCCTAGTTCTTCAGCTCAACATCTCTACAATTTCTGGCTATGTCTACCATCCCCTCTACTACATTAGGGTCAATGTTACATTGATGTTGAGGCTATTTTGAGGAACTCAACAACTAGGTCAAAATATCCTCCTCAAAGGGTCTTTTAGATGTAGAACTAGAGGGTTGGGTGTTTGACCGACTCATAATTCCAAAATGATTTTAAAATTAATTTTTATAGTATCTTGGTTCAATAAAAAGCAATACTGATTATGAATTTCAAGACTAACAATGGTGAATTTTTCCAAGAAGGGTGTACTTACTTTCTAATTGTTCAGAGCTCAAGTTGACATGGAATGGATGCACCTCTATAGTTTTTTCTACTATTTTAGACCAAACAAATGAGACGACCAACCTACATTGAACTAAAAATTTATGAAGGAAATTAACTAAAAGATGAGCCATCATTCATCACATCCACCATTACTTCTAGTTCATGTGAGGCAGTTCATTCATCTACTTTTTTATCAATTTTAAATGTGGGTCATCCATTTGGAAGGGACATATAAATCTAAATGATGAGTAAGGCCTTGATTTTCTTGAAAAGGACGCAACCATCTCCTCTCTCCAATAGGATTTTCCCACCTCCCATGTGAGAATATCATCACACAGTGTCCTTCCATGGTTCTACAACCAAGAAAAGAACATTTTGCTATGGGACCATGGAATTGCATAATCCTTTATCTTCTATAATGTGCTAACATTTTGTGAAGCCTTGATTTTCTTGAAAAGGACACAAATGTCCCCTCTCTCCAATATGATTCTCCCACATCCCATGTGAGAATATCATCACATAGTGTCCTTCCACTCTGCCACATGCCAACATTCCATGGAGCCTTGATTTTCTTGAAAAGGATAAAACCTTCCCCTCTCTTCAATAGGATTCTCCCACATCCCACATGAGAATATTGTCACATAGTGTCCTTCCATGGTTTCACAGCCTTGCAAAATCCTTTAATCTTCCACCACATGCCAAAATTTTTTGGAGCCTTGATTTTCTTGAAAATGATGCAACCATCCCCTCTCTCCAATATTATTCTCCCACATCCCATGTGATAATATCATCACACTCTCCTTCTGCAGTTCCACAACCAATAAAAGGACATGTTGTTATGGGCCTGCAGACTTGCAAAATCCTTTAATCTTCTGCCATGTGAGGGTTTGAGACACGTGGAAAGGCATTATTTTTGAGATCATATTCCAAGACTATCATTGACAATATTTTATATTGTATTTCATAAATTTATGAATCATATTGAATAAATTAACATACTATTATTTTCCACTATTTCAAATTTCAAATGTAGAATCTAGATTTTGAATTTTAACTGTTATCTAAGGATTTAATAGTTTATAAGTATTTAAATTTTATAGTACATTTTATATTTCAAATTGTAGTTGATATTTTATATTGTATTCCATGAAATTATGTATTAGATTGAATAAATTAACATATTATTAATAATTTCATATTTTGTGTTAAAACATGTACTCAATGATTCATCACTCAACTCAATTCTTAATAACATATTCAAAACAATAGCATACACACCAAGGAACATTAACAATCATTTAATGTGTATCTGGTAGTTGAAACCATAGTTTTTCTTCAATTGATAAAATAAATAATACAAATAATTGAATATCAACACATTACTGAATTTGAGTTTTTTATTGATTTTCAAATGAAGGAATACATAGAGGCAATGCAAAATATTTCTCAAATACAACTTTGCACAGAGTTGAGTTGGAACTTGGAAACTCATATTATCAAATATCAAATCATTCCATTAGCTTTTCTAGTAACTTCCACTATTCATTTGATGGAAGTGTCATTTTGATTTGTTCTAATTGATGTTGTTTGACTTGAGAATTTTTTAACAATGAATTATTGAAATTGGAACCCGACTTGAATGTTTCAGTCAAAGTTGCATTCAATATTATCAGTGGTTTGATGGAATCCAAATAGTTCACCTCATCTAGGTTCTAAGGAAACTGCTCCAAATCAATCTTCCTTGTCCCCTCTATCTTCTTTCTAAAATCATCCTTTCCAATGAATCACTCATTTGTGTCAAAACCCTCTAGAAAACCATGTTATGTCAAGTTCCTTACCTTTTCATCCAACTTCATCTTTTTTGTAGCTAGATGCAAAAACTCCTTTGTTTCGCACATTCTCAAACACTTTTGAATGATAGATGACAACTTCATTGAGGTATTAATTTGATTATTAATTCCTTTTGATTTCAATTCATTGTCACTAGATTTATCGCCTATTTGATGAACTTGATTTGAAAATTTCTCTATTGTCATCATATTTTTCTTGTCCATTAAATATTTCTTGAGATTCCTATAATGTATTCTCATAGTATCAATCAATTGAAATAATTCACACAAATGTTCAATCCTCTACATTATTTCCTCCTAGATCTTTTATTTCATATGCCTCATTATTTCTCTACAAAATGCAGCTAACTTATTTTGACAAGAGTTTATTTCATTTTCTGCTTCCCTCAACTTTGTTGCCAATCTTTCACTTTTTTCTCTCTTTCTCCAATTTTTGTTCCCTCTATTCATTTGCTTTCCCCAAGTTTTGTTTTAATTTTTCAGAAATGGATTTTTCCTCATCATATTTCTTTTTCTCTCATCTAACCTTTGCTTTAGTTCATTCAATTCCACCTCTATTTGTTTATCCTCTTCTATTTTTTTATCCTCTTTGCTTGTAGATCTAGAGACAAATTTTTTTATTCTTTTTTCTAATTCATTGGTCTTGTTATCTGTTGCTTTCCTCTTTACTTTCTCATTTTCTAGTTCTACCTATAACTTTTTTATTTGAATCTACAACCTTCTCTCTCTCTCTCTCTCTCTCTCTCTCTCTCTCTCTCTCTCTCTCTCTCTCTCTCTCTCTCTCTCTCTCTCTCTCTAGCAATGATGTGTACATAGATTCATTGTTCTTCTTTGATACATTAATTTTGTTAGAATTTTTGTATCCAAAATAAATCCAATTGAAAACTGCTCACCTGAAATTCAGAGTGATCCATCTAATTTTTTGGTTTATTTTGAACTATGAGAACAAAAAACATGTACTCCATGATTTCTTTATTTGGGTCAAATGTGGGTAATACCCTAGTTGTTGTAGGCTCTGAAGTTACAGTAGATCAACTCTCTATTAGTTGCTTCCTTTTTTTTATATACAATTCCTATTTCTTTTTAAACTCATCATTGTAATCAAAACTTGGGGATGCAAAAATAATGGAATGCTTGAATGGTGAAGGACTAGGAGTACTTGCAGTTGTTTTTGCAACCAATCTAACTAGAGGAGTGCTTGGAAATAACTCCTTTGGGGTGGAACTGGTAGTTACACTTGGACCTATCATAATCCTTGCCCTTTTCAGTATGCCTTGATCACTAGGTGTTTGTGTGGTATCTTGTATTGTTGGCCTCTTATGTGTAATTTGTTGTTATAGCACATGTTGACCACTACTATTACTACTACCCATACCGTCACCACTAGTGGCATTGTCAGGTGCATTAGTTTCTCTACCATGGGCATGTCTTAGTTGTGATTGTATCTGACCATGAGGATTAATATTTGAAGCTTTAACAAAATGAATTATTTTAGTTGTACTTGTATGCCCTTGGTCTATTTTATTTGCTCCAAGGCTTTGTTTATCAACTACTTTTCTAGGGTCTACATCCATTTCCATCCAAATGCCTTGTCCTTGGGACCCCAAAGGACCACCTTCATAACCAATTTTTTCGGCTATGACTGCTCCTAAAGTAAATGTTTGTTTTGTGGTCTCACTTATACCAAATTTTACTTTTCTTGCATCATCAGTTTCTTCACATTCATCATCAATTTCTTCATGTTCATTGGGATGCTCTATATACCATAAATTGCTAAACTCAAAATCTTCTTCAATCTCTCCAAACTTTGCACTAGTTTTTGGTTCACTTAGCTCCTTCCTATAGACCAAAAGTTAGTATTTTTTTATCGTGACCAATTTTTTTTTGTACCAACATTATCTAGAGAATCTAGCATTTTTACTCTACTAGATGGTTTACCAATTTTTTCATAAAAATTATTGTACTTCCTAATTTGATTCTCGGCTTCTATCTATTGGTGTAATGCCATAATTTATGTTGACAATTGTTTAAAAGAAATACCTTTCTTAGCGGAAATTTTCTCCATTGGTATTTTGACCTCATCCCAAGAATCCTTATTTCTTAAGTTTTCAAGCAAGGGTTTACTTTGATGTTGAATTCTACTTGCAACATTCTTATTGGCCACAATCCTTAATTTAATGGTGTCACATGGATCATACTATAAGTGATAGACAACGTCAATTTTTTTTAAAAAATTCAAAAGATCATGTGCCACACTAAATGATTTTCTCTCAAATGTGAACCCTCCACATGAAAAAGGTAAATAAGGAAATAAGGTCTTCTTTTGCTAATTGACAAAGTATAGTTGATCAGTACTCTCCATCTACCTTACATATTCCAATGCAAAATCCCTTTCTATCACATGTATTGGAAGTTTTTATGGCTCTACTCTTGATCCATAAAATCTTAGCACAATATATTCTTCCATTAAGTACCAATCATCCAATTCTATTTATTTTCCTAGTTGAATGCAATTTCTACAAGACAGGCAATCTAGGCATTGGAGTATTTGTAATTTCTTGATACAATGGAGCCAAAAAGTAGTCTACAAAATGATTTTAGTTCCTTCAAGAATCATGCATCCTTATCTTATTGGTCCAATCATATAATGGATCCATTTTCTTTTCCTCGGCATTTGTATAGGATTGAATTTGAAGCTTGTTGATCTAAAACATTCCACTAAATTTGAATAGAAAAAAAAACACAAGTCGGTTGTGAACCTAAATGTCTTAGTAGAACCTCCTTTAATCGTTAAATTTTTTTATGCATGGATTCTACAATGTGCTCAAGAAAGTTATATTTGGTAGGTTTTACATTATAATGGATATTAAATACCATTTCAAGGAGGCTTGCACCCACTTCCCGATTGCTATCCAGTTTGAGGAAAAATGCTAGAATGGAAATAGTATCCTGAACCCGTGGTCTAAAAATTATGAAATCATAAGGAGGCTTATGATTATTTTTCAATAAGTTTCTATGACAATCCTTAACTATTTTATTTAGAAAATTATTTTCTCCCTTTCATCTACCGCTTCATAATCACTAGAAAGCTTTTCTAGGTCAATGTGGACATTTCCAAATTCTTCGGTTGTAAACCTAATCACATTTCCAAATTATTCTATAGAAATGGATAACATTTCTTCTTTTCTATCTTTATTAACAATTACTCTTTTTTTATCATCAAATTGTGGGCACAAACCATGATAAATTCTAGGCAAGGGAAAACCTCATCTAACATCATGCATCCTAATCCACTTACCCACGATGCACTGACACTATTAATTTGCATTCGGTTTGCAGCCTTATTCTCACATGAAAATCTAAGATCTAAGGTAAGCCTACCATATATTTCAGGATCATAAATATCATGGTATTCATCAATGAAACCTAGGGTTTTAAGCACTCCAACATAATCTATTTTTCTATCTGATTTTGCTTTACCTTTCCCAAAAAATTCCAACAACTTTGGCTAGTCTACTATTGGTGGTAGACATGTTTGTACAGTGTGAATTCCCTCTTAAATCCTCCTTAATTTTTCTTAAGTCTCTCAAGTTCTCAACCCTAAACCTAAAGTTTGACAAAATAAGATTTTAAGAAACAATGAAATGTAGGAATTTTTTCTTCCACTTACTCATATTTTGATTCTTGAAAAGATTAATGTTAACAGGTGTGGACTAGCTTTGTTGGAACCCAAAATCTCCCTAGTGCACTGCAATGATAAATTTGAAACCTACCTATGTACTAACCCTCTCACTTAAAAATAAAATCACTTAGCAGTAGAAAGTTCAAATTTTATTTTATTTTTTAATATTAAATTGAATGAAACATCAATGTGTTGCCTCTAGACTACACAATTAGTACATTGCATTTCAATATAGACACTTAGAAATAAATTAAATAGTTTTCCTGCATTGATGAAAAATTCTCAACCATTGATATTTGTAAATCTAATGATTATAGGGTGATTCTAGAGGTTTAAGTTTGCAAGCCTAGTGCTCTATGCATTTCATTATGGAATGCAACTATAGCCATCCATCAAACATTCATCAAATGATCGAGTAATCTATGATATAAATAATAAACATTTTTTTTAAAGTTGTTTTGATGTACCTTCTATTAATTGATCACTTTTGATGAGAGGCATTGTCAATATCATTCAAATGTTCCATCTCAAAAAAATTCTCAGCCATTGATCTTTCTAAATCTAACAAATATAGGGTGATTTTGAAGGCTTAAGTTTCCAAGCGTAGTGCTCTGTGCATTTCGTTCTAAAATGCAACTACAACCATCCATCAAATGTTCATCAAACAGTCGAGCAATTTATGATATAAACAATAAAAATGTGTTTTAAAGTTTTTTTAAACTTTATTGCACTGGGATACACAATCCTCATGAGATTTTCCTTTGATAGAAAAATCGTTGGAGACATTGAGATGAGTCCACCTATCCATTCCTTGATTCTGTGTCACATATAGATATACTTGAAGCATCTAGTGGACTCACGGAGTCCCTTTAAAAGCAAGACATTGATTGACACCTGTCCCCTTTCCGTAGTTATGTGGAAATTAATTTAACCTTTATAAAACTATTTGTGGACTCATGAACCATAAAGTGTGGGTTCATATAAGCCATTTAATTAAGCACATGTGGAATCTTCTTCTTAAGTGAGTGCCAAGTAAAAGGATAAAGCCTCCAAAATATCACTTATCACATAAAAGACGGATAAATATTGATTTGACAACATTTTATTTCCATTTTAGTGTTTTTTTTCAATTTGATGGCAACTTTATTTTTTCATTTGTATTGCTTTATGTTTTAAATCTGCATGCAAATATTTCATAAATAGATAATACTTAATTTCTTGAAGGAAAAATCTAGATTTACCTAGGTTTATTTCATTCCATTATTTAGCACTTGTTTAATGGTAAACCTATTGCCATTTAATTGTAAAAGCTTCCAAAATATCACTTATCGTGCATAAAAGCAAGATAAATATTGATTTGACAACATTCTATTTTCCTTTTTAGAGTTTTTTGTCAATTTTATGGCAACTTTCTTTTCTAATTTGTATTCCTTTATGTTTTAAATTTGCATGCAAATATTTCATAAATAGATAATACTTAATTTCTTGAAGGAAAATTCTATATTTTCCTAAGTTCATTTCATTCCATTATAATTTAATTAGTGCTTATTAATAATTATTTAATCCAGCCACATGCAACTAGAAATTTCAAATTGAAGCATGTGCATGCACAAACACATACTCTATAATATATTAACATACATAGAGTTTTTTATTGGTGTAATCATTGAACCTCCCTTAAAGTTTATTGCAAGTTCTATTGCTAGAAACATTAATGTTATTTATAGTTACTTGTATAATTTGAATAGACACTTAACACATAAAATAATTCTTTATTGTAAATGAATAACAAAGAATAACACAACCATTTATTTTATTACAACTGAATTACAATGTTACATTATTACATAGATTTTAAAGATGAGTAGAGCATGCAAGCTCTTGTTTTGTATAAATGATACATCTCACTTTACATCAAACATAATTGATTCCAAGTTGGTAGTGGTGGCAATGAGATACAAACCATATTCTCAAACCATGCCCACAAGGCTTGTCGACCATGGTTTGGATCTTGGGATCTCAAATATGGTTTTTCATTTATAAAAAAATTGTAGTCTGGTTCTGCATCCCACTATGGTGAAGTAAAATCCAATAGTTAAAAAATATTTTATAAAAAATATATTGCATAATATGCTAAATTTGATGCACCAAAGCAGCCCAAAATGACACAATTGATTCCAAGCTAGTAGTGGTGGCTATGGGATCTAAAACATATAACCAAACAAATGACTTAGAGAATCCATAAGGATTTCCTACCATGTTGGGGAAATGAAATCTATGAATATAGAAAATGTACCTATCTTAGTTACCAATTGGAATTATGCAAAAGATAAGGGGTAGTAAATCTACTCCCACCTTCTTCGGGCAGCTCAAAGGCACCAGGATAGCACAATATGACTCTAAAAATCCACAATTCCTCTTTGAGGGCCTCTATCAAAATGGAGTATGAGAAGTCACTAGATTTGAATGAAAACAAGATTAAAATATTTATGTGGGCACACTCTCTATGAAAGCACTTATGTCTATCAGAGCTCCTCATCCTGGTTCAAAACCCATCTCAAAAGTATAGTAAACAAAATCAACTTCCTTCCAATTCCATCCATTTTGAACTTGAAGGAAATTGGTCTTTTACTTTGTAACTACATAATTGGAGGTAGGAGAATTTACAATATCCCCAGTAATATCACATCATCTTATTACTTATTAACCTTGAAAAATGAAAACCCTTATCGAAATTCAAAACATTGCACTCAATAAAAAACCCTTCTACGAAAGATTTTAGTTGTGATCACTATCCCTAATACCTATTTATGGGTTGTTTATGAGCTCTCAAATCACCATCTTGATCCCTATTTAATCATGATTCATGCAAGGTATAATTTCTCTTTTTGGTGCTAACTAAGTAACCAACATCAATCATGTTAGAGTTGCCTGCACTAACAATTTTTATTTTGATTGACGGTTGGCTACATGCACACAATACCTCAAGCTAAAAAGTTATCAATCATGTCACTCAAACGATATGAAATCATTAAAAATATTATTTCAATTGATCACAGGATTAATGACATCATCATGTATAGTAGGGTGATCCCACAATACTATTTTACAATTCCCCTCACAAAGAAAATTTGCAAAAATGCCCCAAAGATTTTTTTTTTAGGTTTTTAGGGAGTTTGTTTGAGGGGGGTTCCCATGAACCCAAAAATGGGTTCGTTCGAAACCCTTGAGTGAACCCCTTGTGATTTCATCCACTTTTTGCACATTTTTTAATTAAAAAAGGAAAATTCAAAAGGAGGTTTGAGCAAACCTCCTTCAAGAAAACCCCCTTCACTTGAAGGGGTCTGGGGGGTTCACTCAAACCCCCCTTTTTTTCCCTTCTCCCTCTCCTTTAGCAATTTTCTACAAAAAATTTCCTTTCCAAGCTTGGGTTGAAGATGAAAATGGAATCAAGTTCATAGAACCAACTGGATGATGCTAGTCCTCAGAACAAGCTATCCATCAAATATAATTTTAATGTAATTTGGTTTCATTACATTTTTTTTTAGTTTAATTAAATATAGGTTTTCATCGAAAATCAAGCTCTTTGTTCTTCACATGTGGAAAAATAGTAGATTATCGAAAAAAATTCCAAAAAATATGTTTGTGTAAGGTATTGATGTCTTTGATCTAGTAAGAAAAAAATGAATTTTGATACATAAAAAAAAATTATGTTGTATACGGTCCGCCTATGTCTAAATTGTAATTGGTGTGACTTCAAAAACTTTATTAAGAAAAAATTATTCAATAGAAAACTATCAAACCAAATGAACATGCTAGATATCATAGTTACAAAGCTACATTAAAAAAAAAATTAGAATTTTATCCTTCATAGAAAAAATTTATGTTGTTTACGGTGAACATCACTCTTTAAAGGAGCAAGCGCTTCTGAGTGGGAAAAGGAGCAGATGAGCAGGTTTGAAATCTGTTATTGGTGATGGAAATGGGGACTCTGATTCAAAGGAAGATGTAGATGGTTGATGGGTTGTGGTGGCTCACGGTGTTGTTGGGTACTTCTAGGTGTCTTCTCCCTACCTTGGCTAGCTCTATGTTGTTGCATTTCCTTCTACAAGGGTCATTGGTTGTGTCTATTTGTGGTGGCCTAGCTACTGACAATTTTTGGCTTAGGTTGCTACTGTGTGGGTGTTTTCTTTTGCTACGACCATGGTGGTTGCTATATTTGCTCCTTTTTGAGTCATTTTCTCTTTGGGGCCTTGGTTTTTGCTCAGAAGTATGGTTCCTATCATTGTCATGGATAACCATGATGCCTTGCTTGCTTCTGCTTCGTCGATTGTTGTTATTCCTTGGCATCTGGAGGTGCATCACAGCGTTGATCTATCTCTACAATGGTACCTAGTGGTGTTTGTGGGTGGGGTTGTTTGGGTGAAAGTGTTGCTTCCTTTCCCATCTCCTTTATTGTTTGATTCTTTGCCTTTGTGGCGGTGGTCTCCTCACCATTTGGGCTCAATTTATACCAAGGTTTTATTTTTTAGAAATGCTTGTGCTCTGTTGTGTTTGGAGGCGCTTCACTATGTTGGGTCCTCTCTAATTTGGGGTCTCCGTGTTGGTTTCTCTTTACGCTTAATGTTGCTAAACCTTTTTCTTGTTCTCCTTGATGAGGACTTGATTTTTGTGGTGGCTAGTGGTGTTTTGAAGCTATGTTATTCACTAGAGATGGGGGTTTTGCTTTTCTCTCCCATGTTTTCTTCACTTTGGTGATTGTGCTCAGTTGGTGGTACTCTATGTCTTTTGGTGTATTTGGAGTGTCCTCTTCCTCTGCTTGTTTGAGGAGTTTGGGTTCTACTTGTAAGTTCCTTTGGTGGTTTAGGAGATCCTACACTATTTTGCTGTGGTGGGGTTTGTGCTTCAAGAAGGCTTCCTGGTCGATGGAAGAGGTTCAATTGGTACTTGTGGTTGGTTGGGGGAGGAAGTTGTTGCTCATCTCTATGTCTAGTTCCTACTACCATGGTGTGGCCTAGAGATGCCTTGTTCCCTCTTCATGCTTGATTATTTCTTGCCTTGGGTGAGTTCCTTTGTGGCTTGCTATGGGATTTTAGTTTGTGGGGGTTCCTTTGGTTTGTTGGTTTCTGCTTGTGGTGGATGGAGCTTTTTCTGAGGAAGGATTTGATGGTTATACAGTGTTTTAGGCTAATGAGGTTGTTGGTTGGGAGGTTATTGTTGTGCTTCCTATTGTTTCTTTTTTCAAGATTCCTTGGGAGGAGGTGTTTTCTTGTTCAACTGGAGTTCTTGCTTGCTACCATGCTCTACAAACATTGTATTTGATATAGGTGAATATTGATCCTATTAAGGTGGATCACTCTCCTATTGAGGTGGAGATGGAGGTTGTAGATATGTTGGGAAGTGCTTCTCTCCTTTTTTGGTCCCTATTGAGGTGGTGTGTGCTTTCTCTTTAGGGAGGTTTCTTTGGTAGTTTTGGTCTCCACTTCTTCCTCTCCTATAGAGGGGAGCCCCATCCTTTTGAGGTGATTTCAAGGTTGGTGTCTGGTTGGTTGGTGTTGTAAATAAGGCAAAAAGTTAGGTTAGCATGAAATAAAATGCATAAACAAAACCCTAGCTAAACAATGAAGTACAATGGAGTAAAAATTCATAAAACAAAGAACAATCTCACCAAAAGTCTTCATGCCCTCCCTGATTGACCTTCATTTCCCTTCTCCATTTGCTACAAAATGGTGTTTTCCCTCAGATTTTTGATGAGAAACTATGACCTATGACAAGCCCTAAGAAAATATTGAAGGATTGTACTATTGTTGTAATGTGTTCAACAAATTCAAGTATGAAGTAAGCCTAAAGTCTGAAGCATAAAATAGTCAAGCATGAAGTGTCTCAAATGAGGTAAAAATTATCTTTTTATAGAAAAGCCAATTTGAGATGAATGGCCAAGATTATCAGATGAGAGATTCCTTAAGATCAAAGGTTGAAATGAAATGTGACAACCATCAATTAGGGTTAGGGAAACATTAGGGTAAAATTTGAAATGAAGGGCTGAGATATTTTAAAAAAGAGGTTGCTAGAAAATTAAATAATAATTAAAAATTAATTTAATTCAAAAGTGGTGGGGTCATGTGATAGTAAATAATGATTTTTAAATTATTTACTTGGTGGGAAAAAGGAAAGTGGATAATTTTAAATAAATGATTTTATTTAAAATTAGAAAAAGCCAAGGTGGATAATAATTAAATAAATTATAAAAATATATTTAATTATAATAAGACATAAGAAGTTAATGACGTATTTAAATAAATAAATAAAGTTTATTTATTTACATAATCAAGAAGTAGTGGACAAGTAATAATTAAATAAATTTAGTAATTTATTTAATTATAGGACATAGGAAATTAGCGATGAATTAAAATAAAATAAATATAATTTATTTATTTAAATAGCCAAGAGGAATAAAAGATATGAATTAATTAAATAATTGAGAATTATTTAATTAATAGTCAAATTTGGACTATAGGACATAATTAAATATTTTAATTATGTTAAGAAGAAATGCAAAGAAAATAAAGCTTGCAGGCCTAGGTCAAATATATGTGTCTACATTTTTCCCCTCTTTGTCATAATATTGTTTATTGCATTGTGACAAAGAAAATTTAGTTCAAGACATGCCCTAGCAAAGGTACGAAGTATCTATGACCTCTAGGAAAATTTTCAAATTTTTGCCCGGTGCTAGAAAAATTTGGAAATTGTCTTGATAAGTCAATTTGATGTCCAAAAAAAAAATGGTGCAATTGATTTTGAGTTTTGACGAGTTTAAGGTAGTCAAAAGAGTGGTCAAAGATGGTAAAATGTGCATCAAATAATAACCCTTCAAGAAAACCCTAATTTTCACCCTATAAATAGGCTTGATTTGGGCAAAAAGGTAATTCATTTACACATTTGCCTTTTGGAGATTCAGAACTTAGAGCTAGAGGACCTTACGCAAAGATGGTGATTCCAGTGACAAATCATCACAGATATCGAGTACAAACCTATCGACCGCCAAAGGGCGTGGAGCCACCTATAAGTACCCTATACCCACTTTGTACTTTTCTCATTTTACATGCTTTTTAGGGCATTAAAGTTAGCATAGCATATGCGTTGCGACACATCTGCATTTGTGAAAGATGCAAATGCATTCGTCTCACATGCATTTGATGGTTCATGATGCAAATGCAAGGGATGGGCTAGGTTTGGGTTTAAAACAGAACATTCAAGAGCTGGTGTAATACAAGTACCAAATTGTGACGTAAGTGCCACGTATTGAGACACAATCGCAAATTTGAAGCACAAAACGAGATGATGCAATGTAAGTGATTTAAAGTGGCACAAATAATTAGGGAAAGGATGCAATCACTATGGAATGATGCATGTGCAAAGCCAAATGACACAATCGTCGTGGAGAGATGCATTTGCAAGGTGAAATGACGCATTTGACTTGGCGTGATGCAAGTGCAAGGTAGAATGACACAGTTGATTTTAGCTAGTGTTGACTCAGTTTAGGCTCAGTTTACTTGTGTACTTTTGATTAGATAGATGATAAGGGTGATTTTCAATGATGTGCTAACTTTCATTTCTATGTATGCAGAAACAATTACCACCCATCTACACACGAGAGTTTAGACCAATGACATACACGTTTAGAGATCACATGAGAGATGGTGAGTAGAGGCAACTGATGTAGTTGGGAATATTCCAAGTCACCTATATGTCCATCATCCAAGAAAATAGGGGTCTACTGATAGCACTTGTGGAGATATGGCACTTTGAGACCCGTTCATTTCATTTTCCAACTAGAGAGGCTACTGTGACTCTTGAGGATGTGTACATGATCTTGTGGATTCCTATCAGAGGAGAGTGGGTTATCTATGATCTGTGATGGGGATGATAGTCCATGACCAAGTACTATGTGCATGATGACATCATGCAACTAGGCATCAATGGATATGAGATTAGGTGGGAGTTTATGGCTGATGGGATGCGATGTTGTGTACACTAATTTCCAGGGTGCTGATTTCAGATTGTCACAGACATGGTTTCCCTATTGGATGGGGAGATTTACTTGTTAGGATGAGGTGAGACATGATAGTATAATTTACTTGGGGACCATGCTTGTTGGGCATGTTATATCATCAGTTGCATAATGTTGTATGCAAGCATTCATCGAGTATCAGTTGTGGCACTACACTTCTGATGATTTGGGCATGGGAGCATATTCCTATATTCCGATCGCTAGTGTGGGTAGTGGCCAGGAGAGGAGGACCATTTTTCATTTTGTAGACAGTTTAGATACTTGATTGGTTGGAATGTATAATCACAGTTGATTATTGAGATGTAATTGTCCTAGCATGTATTATGAAAATTTGAGGAGCAGTAAGATGTTCTCGTAGGCACAACAAAGTAGGCCCGATCATCTCGAGAGATAGTGTGGAGACCACCTATATTGATTCCACTAGAAAAGCAATAGATTGATAGTTTGGTGGCACAATAGTGGGCATGGAGCGGGGGTCTAGTAGATGTGGTGACCACCCCAAACTATGATGCATGGTCATAGACACACAGGCCACTTTTACTAATAGATCCAAATCAACTCACACCAGTTGATTGTCGAGTAGTGATACCACGGGTTCACCAAGGAGGGTGAGGAGGTAGGGATGGTGGCAGGGGGAGAGGGATGGATGGAGGAAAAGGAGATAGGGGTGGAGGTGATGATGGAGGGGACAAAGGAGATGGTGGTGATGGTGGTAGGAGGAGGAGAGGAGGAAACAACAGGAGGGGGCAGCGATAGAGACAAAGGAGGAGGAGCGAATCACTCTCACCTATTTGAGAAGAGGGAGAGGAGGAGGAGATAGAGGAGGGACAACAGGAGGAGGGTCGTCAAGAGGAGGTCAGGGCCAAGGGAGAGCAGTTAGAGGGACCTTGTCAGGAGGTAGAGGTAGAGGCACATCAATAGGAGATGGAGGTGGAGGTGGAGGCTGGGAGAGATGAGAAAATGTTGGATGTTGGTGGAGAGGAGGAGATAGGGGGAGATGAGTAGATTGATATTGCTGGGGAGGATGATATGGATGATGCAGAGAGACAGCTCAGAGATCAAATAGTGGATGGTGAGGAGGATATAGCTGGGAGGCCACCATTGTCTCAAGATGTGATAGTCGACCTGCAACTAGCCAACATGCAAAGCAGGTTAGATGAGGCTTTGGCATGAATTAGGACCTTAGAAGTAGAGCTAGAGGTCACCAGGGTGGAGAGGGATCAAGCGGCGATCTGGCAGTAGGAGGCACAAAGTTGGTACTTGAATTTTGTAGAGATATGTAATGGGCCAGTGGGAGAGGTGGTGAGGGAGCTGGCAACGGTGAGCAATAGTCAGGCATAGTACAAAATTATTTATGAGAGGGTAGTGTCAGTAGAGTAGCAAGATCCTAGTTTGACTCGATCTCAAAGCAAGATAGGTAGTGGCTCAGGAAGCAGTAGTAGGAGCCATAACAACATGAGTCAGAGAAATGTGGGGGAATCCACTTCATTTGGGCATTCTTCAAGACACATATCCCACCACAGTCATAGGTATTCATCAGGGCACAGGTCCAGCCACAACCACACATCATCAAGACACAGATCACATCATAGCCAGCCACCTGTCACAGTACTAGGGTCATCGCCAATCCAACCTGTCGGGTCCCCACAAATACCATCAATTCCTATGAGAGAGAATCAATCACCCCATTCCTCACCTCGAGGGGATGAGGAGAGTACTATTTATGGCATGCCATATTGTTGTTATGCTGGGAGATTTTATATATTGACCATCGAGCCTACAAGCTCTATTTTTGGGATTCCTCAAGACTCTATCCCGTGACATGATTTTGAGATATATATATATATATGATGTAGTTTTGGCATGAATTCTATTCTGTGTTATGTTGATAATACATTATGATTTTATTATGTTCATGTGATGTATGCATTTATGATGGTTATTTATGATGAGATGTCTTAGTACTAACGATGATGTTACATTATGTATGATGGTTATTTTATGATGATGATAATGATGTTCGATATATGCTTAATAGATGTCATGTTTATGATGATGGATGCATTGATGTATGATTATGTATGTATGTATTATGTGGTATATGATGCTTTATGTTATGATCCTAAATGTGTATTCATTAATGATATGGATGACGTATGAAAATATTTATTGCACATTGCACATATATGTTATGTGAATGCAAATGAATGAATGAAAATGATGTATTTATGTTGATGATGTAAATGCAACTATGTAAATGGACTTATGTAAATGTGTAACGTACTAATGCAATTTCTATATATGATCATGTATGCAATTATATTTTGTATGTCACCGGATATCATCAGGAGATGGAAGAAGAGAAATGACCAGACATAAGGAGAAGATGGATGTTAGTGCGGAGAAAGAATCCTTCAATATATATTTCCAAAGTGTTAATAAGTGTTGCTCTAATCATCATTGGGTGGATTATTCTAATGGGCAACAAACACCATGATATGGCATAGATCAATGGTGTGCATGGTCATACCATCACATAAAGCAAGCAGTTTCAGACAAGGATGATCATGACTCGTATGAGGAGCTCAGTTGCCCCTAGGATTTTTTTCCAAAACCAACCACAAACAAGAAAGACAAGCCATGAAACATTGTTGCTCCTCTAAATCCTGATGCCAAGACATCCTCGAGGAACGAGCAACATGACTGTTTGAAAAGAAAAGACATGACAATCATCATGATACATTGCTACTCCTCTAAATCCTAATGCTAAGACATCCTCGAGGAACTAGTAGCATGATGAAACATCAAATGAAGAATGCCAAGATAGTGTTTTCCAAGTGTATTCAAACGTCAAGTGTTTGGATGTTGAGATGCTAGTTTTGACGAAGTCTATGTTTATGTGTGACAAATGTCAGGTAATGCCAAATTTAGGAAGGACACATCCTAAATGATGTTGATGTCGAGAGGATCGATCCTTAATGTCAAGAGAATCCATAAAAATGCTAGATGATAGTGTTGATGCTTAGGAAAGACATATCCTAAAGCATAAATAAATGAAAATTTTTGTTCTTCAAAAAGACATATCTGAAGAATAACCAAGAGTTTGGTAAGTTGACTAGATGACATAATTGACCACATGCCAATGTAGTTGAAATGTCAATTAAATGATTGTCAAAGTTTCTATAAGACTTCTCTATTTTGGGATGGAAAATAATTTGTCTAGTTTTGAAGATATTGAGGTGTGTGAAAGTGAATGTCATGAACCCTAATGGACTAACCTAGTGCAGCCTTGAGGGCTCATGGATAGATGGTCTTGCCTATATCATACACTCAGAGACCTCGTAGTTCAACACAACCAATGACTTTGTCCTATTGATCAAAGATTGAGTCATGATTTTATTTGGACAAACCTAAAAGAACCGACCTAGTGTCTGGGGGCCCAAAGATAAGCATTGTCTATGTAACAAATGCATAGAGACAACATAGCTCAACAATGAAAAGGACTAACACAGCTGTCTTGATGGAATTTGACTCTTTTTTTAGGATTTTTTATGTTATTTGGATGTTTTTGTTTTTTTTGACATGTTTTTATTTTTTGGAATTTGAAATTTTATGACTTTTTTGGAGTTTTTCATGACATTTTCTAATTTTTTATAGATTTTGTCAGGACATTTTCTAATTTTTATGACTTTTTTTAGGACATTTTCTGATTTTTAGGGATTTTTTCATGACATTTTACAATTGTCAGGACCATGTGCGAGACCCACTATAGTCAAGTGGTAAGAGGGTTGCCCCTAGTCAGGTCGAGGACTAGCCAAGTTAAAGGGGATGGAAGAGGATGTGCTCGAGGTCAAAGATGGACGGTATGCAAGATCTGATTTCAACCATTGTCAATCATGGAAAGGAATAGTAGGACTTTATGGCAGAAATTGCAAGAATTTCAAATGATTGGGTATTTATTAGGGACAAAGGAAGATGGATTTATAGTAGATGGCGAAGTAAAGACTACTTATGCATGGTGCTTGTTTGCTAGGTTTTCACCATGGTACTTATCTAAAATGCCACCGAAGTGGTTTTCACTATTGGACAAATTATTTCTCTTTACTATTTTTTTGATATTTTTTGGTGTCACCAAGATGCCTATTTGCCAAGTTTTCATTAGGGTGACAATATTTTTGTATTTTTATGGTTTTCAGCCAAGATCTCTGATGCTATGTGTAGAATTTGTGGAGATGTGGACTATTAATGGGTAATGTCAATTGTTCACCATATGGAGTAGCTAGCTAGTAAGCTCTAGAACTAAATGTAGTAGTGATGATGTATGGGCCTAGCCAATTAGGCTAGAACTTGTTGGACTTCTTTTGGTTAGATTAATTCTTTGGATTTTGCATTAAGACCAAGTCACCAATGTAAAATTTTTGGACCATAACTCTCTTGTTATAACTAGGACGAAGGTGATCTGATATGCCTATAAGTGATTCAAGGCATTTTGTCTATGTTCTTCTAACATTTCCAACTCATGTAGTCATGATTGTCAGTACTCTTCGTCATCGATTGATCCCTTCATGGAGACTCTGAGAGAGGGGATTTCAATCTCGATAAGCAAGATGGTTTTAGCTACAAAGACCAACGTGAATAGATTGGATCTAGTAGGTGTACAAATGTTGGTGCAGTAAGCTCACAAAGCAAGGTTAAGTTGTAAATTCTAGTCACGACCAGCATCATTGATGATCTTAAGAATTTTGATAATTGTCTTATTAGAAACCTCAGCTTGACCATTACCTTGCGAGTAGTAGGTCATGGAGAAGTGGTGTTGAATGTGGAAGTGTTCACAAAGCTCACGGACATCCTATTTTTTTAAAGGACAACCATTGTTTGTGATGATGGACTATGGAACACCATATTGGTAGATGATGTAGTTGAGAATGAACTTGGAAACTTGCTTTCCAGTTATGTATGTGAGGGGAATGGCTTCAATCCAATTGGTGAAATATTTAGTGGTAGTGATAATGAATTTATGGCCATTGGATGAGGTGGGATGAATTTTTCCCAGGAGGTCGAGTCCCCATTATGCGAAGGGCCAAGCAGAAGTGATGGGTTCAAGTTCTTGTGCTGGTGCATGAATCAAATTAATGTGTATTTGACATTGATGACATGTTCTTACAAACTGAAGAGCATCCTTTTCCATTGTCAACGAGTAATACCCAAGTCTCATGAATTTCTTAGCTAAGGTTGGGCCACTCGAATGAGATCCGCATATACCCTCATGTACCTCATGTAAGGTTGTTTGTGCTTGGTCAGTGTTGAGACATCGAAGAAGGGTATTGTCAAAGCTATGTCAGTATAAGGTGTCACTGATGATGGCATAATGGGCGGCTTTGCGGATAAAGGATTTACATTAGTTATTGGGAAGGTTTGGGGGAATGGTCTGGGAATGAAGGTAATCATATATGTCTTGATACCAAGATGAATTGGGACCAACAAGCTCACAAACCATTTTTTACTTAGGCATATTATAGGCTGGAACCAACATCTATTCCACTAAGAACTCAAATTGTGGCATGTTGCTAGGAATGTCTAACAAAGATCCAATCATAGCCATTGCATCTGCTCCCTTGTTTTGTGCCCTAGAAATTTTCTCAAAAGCGAGTATGTCGAAATATGACTAAAAGCTATCAACCATGCATTTGTAGAGTAGCAACTTTTCATCCTTGATGTCATATTCATTGTTAATCTAGTTGATGACCAACTGAGAATCTCCAAAGACCAAAAGTGTTTTTATTTTCCATTTGATAGTCATTCGAAGTTCTATGACAAGTGCTTCATATTCTGCAACATTATTAGTATAAGGGAAGGCGCTTTAGAATGACTAAGGAATAGAGTCCCCTTGTAGTGTGATAAACAATATACTAGCTCCCGAGCCATGACCAATATGAGACCTGTCAAAATAGAGTATCCAAGGTGATTTAGGGTATGCATAAAAGATAGATTCATCAAGGAAGTTGGTTACCAGTGGATGATCACCTTGTATGGGTGCATCGTGAGTTGATCAGCTATTACTTGTCCTTTTATAGATTTTTTTCCATGTACTGTATGTCATATTCACTCAGTATCATAACCCATTTTTCCAACCGACTTGTTAATGTTGCCCAATTGAGAAGATACTTCAAGGGATCAATATTTGCTACTAGTTGTGTCCTATGGTTCGACATGTAATGTCTTAATTTTTGAGCGGTGAAGACAACTTCCAGATAGGCATGTTTGATGGGTGTGCAATTGAGCTCATATCTGACCAATGTGTGAATAATGTAGTATATATCCCTTATTTCTTATCATGGTCATTTTGTACAAGCAATGACCCCAATGTTGAAGTGGTTTCTGAAATGTACAGGATCAAATATTTTCCCTCAATAGGTGGCATTAGGATAGGTGGTGTCAATAGATAGTCTTTGATCTGTTGGAAAGCTGCCTAACATTTGTCAATCCACATAAAGGGGATGCCCTTGCACAACAAATATTGGAATGGTTGGAATTTTTCTACTAGCTATGCAATGAAGTGCCAGATAGACTGTAGTCTACCTTGAAATGTCCTTAGTTCATTGATTCCTCTTGGTGGAGGCATGTCCAATATTTCTTTCACTTTAGCGAGGTCCACTTCAATGCCTCGGTAAGAAACTATATACCCAAAAAAATTCCAAAAGTCACATCAAACACACACTTCTTTGAGTTGAGATGAACCTTGTATTCTTCCAGCCTTTTGAAAAAAAATTCTAGCACTTTAAGATGATTGTTGTGCCAAAGAATTTTCCAAGAGGTCATCCACATAGTCTTCCATTAGCGTTTGCATGAGGTCATGGATCATTGATATGTAGCACCTGCATTCTTGAGGGAAAAAGGCATCACATTCCAAGAGTATGTACCCCAGGGAAAAGTGAAGTTTGTTTTGTGTTGATCTTCTAGGAAAATCTGAATCTGATTGTAGCCTGAGAAACCATCCATGAGAGACATCTTGTACCCTACTACGAGATCAATGATGTCTATGTTTGGAAGTGGAAAATCGTCCTTTGAGCATGCCTTGTTCAGATCGTGGAAGTATGTATAGATGTGTATTTGACCATTCGGCTTAGTGACAAGTACGAGGTTGGATATCCAATTTGCATAGTCTATTGATCTTATGAACCCCACGTCTAGAAACTTCTTGAGCTCAACTTTGACTAATAAGGCAATCTGGGGGTGCATCTTTTGCAACTTTTTCTTGATTGATTTAGCATCTAGAAGCAAGGGTAGATGGTACCAAACTAATGGTGGATCCAACCCTGGCATATTGGCATATGACCATGTGAAGTTAATCTTACATTCTGAGAAGAACTTTTGAAACTCGAGCTTTTCTTCTTTTGTCAATGATGTTGCAAAGAGAACTGTTTTAGGATCTTTAGGTGTGGCTATATTAACTTCTATTGTGTCCTCAATGAGCATTGCTGATTTTTCCTATGTAATAGGAATAAATTCCAATCCTCCATCCTCAAGCACCTTACAGAGGTTTTCACCCTTGGATACATCCTTTATTTTTACTTTTGTATTTTCAGAAGGTGCCTTGTGGTTTTCGCCTAAAGACATGTATTTTTTTGTTATTTTTGCGACTGGAGGATTGCAAAATCTCCTTGAAGTATGCTACTAAATCTATATCTATGTCTAATCCAACCTTATGATCCCCAATTGGTATGCCTTCATGGAGACCCATGAATTCTGCAATAGCTTCGTCATTGTGAAAAATGTCCATAGTGGGCGGGCCTTGTTGATCCCAGTCAATAAGTTATGGGTATACAAGGGAGATACCATCATTAGTGTTGGTGAAGGGTAGGGAGGATTTGGAAAGCATGCAAAAAAAGGCTGAAAGGGTGAAGATAGAATTTTCCTCAAAGTCCCAGTTGGATTCCATCCAGTCATCATCTTCATTAGATTCGGGAAAATTTCATCAGCAAAATAGGGGACAAATGGATCAAAATCATGGTCAATAGTGTTAGGTGGCCAGTCAAACAAGTTGGAATGATGGTCAATAGGGTCAGATGGCTAAACAATCAAGTCAGAATGATGATCAATAGGGTCAGATGACAGTTTAGGTTTGTCATCATTACAAGGCCAAAAAATTCTTACCCATTCTTCTCTTTTCAATGGGACTTTAGGTGGATCTTTAAGAAGTCCAACTTTGAAAATTTGTCTGAATCTTTCATCAAAAGAGGGATCACCTGGTTCTCAAAACATTTCATCAAGCTCATAATCACTTAGGGATCTTTTAGAACCATATTCCCACTCATGGGAGTTAGTCTCAGTATGGGAATCTTCGATTGTCTCAACACATTAAGAAACATTCACACCCTCACCTAAAAATACATGGGTACATGGATCATCAATTTTGATTAGCCCAAGCCCTAACCCCAGATACTTTGGTCTTCCAGAAGGAATTATGGGTTCTCTTCTTCCCATCTTATCTTTACCAAGGCCACTAGTTCCATCATATCCTTTTTCCTTCATCATTTCATAGCCTTTGCCATATTGTTGAACCGGTAGCAGAGGTAGGTCTTCCATCTCTTTGTAGATCCAGCCTAATATATCCTCAATATCTTCTTTATTCAATTCCCCCCATTTTGTGAAAGTCATTGTAGGAGGAACCTTAAAAATTTCTTTGGGCTTTAGTTTAAAACAAGTTCTACCATAATATTTTGGAGACATGGGTATTTTAGTGATACAATAGGTCATGTTCAATTTGTATTCTTCGTAACCTTGGTCCTAGATCTTGATATTAGGGTTAGCACTTGGGATGATGGTAGAAGATGGTATGGTGGAGGTCAAAGAAGTGAGCGTGGATGGTTTGGTGAGTGTGGATAGATTGATGTATTTGGAAGAAGTGGAAGTTGAAGCTTCATAGTTAATTGGCACTTGGTGTTATGAAATACCTCTCAAATTGGTACAATAATGGAAGGGATCAAGATCTCCAGCTATGGTAATTTTAGTGACATTAAAAGGAAACTTCATACATTGGTGGTAAGTCAATGGTATGACTTTTAAGGCATGGATTCAAGGTCGACCAAGCAAGATGTTATAAGGTAGTTCAAGATCTAGGACTTGACATGTATCTACAATGACTAGCCCCACACGAATAGGAAGTGTGATAATTCCCCTAGAAGAGCATTCCTCATCATCATATGCCTTTATTACAATGCTTTTGGTAGCGTCTACACAAGTAATAGAGAATCCTAGTGCTTTGACCAGTTTTAGGGAGCATTTATTCAATCCTGCTTCGCCATCTACTAAGACTTGTCTAACCTTATGTTTATGGATGAAGACTTCGATATGCAGTGTGTCATTGTGAGATGGTTTAGGTGACGAATAGTCTAGGTCTGAAAAGGTGATGTGATGGGGAGTAGTTATGTATCCCACCATGGCTTCGAATTGGTTAATGTCCATGTAATTAGGGATAGAAGATTCCTATAAGGGATAGAAGATTCATGTAAGGTTTTATCAAGTATGGCTTTGTGTGCAGGCGAGATGCGTAGTAGCTCGAGTATGGAGATTTGAGTGGGCATTTTTCCCAATTGGTCAATAAGATTAAATTTTCCCTTGGGTTGTGACTATTTGGTAGAGGGACTAGGTATTGTGATCTTTGGTTATCTAGTAGGAAGACCAGCTATTGTGACTTTACCTCTATGGGTGGTGACATTACACTCCAAAGTTTTCTTAATGGTGATGGTATTAACATGTCCGTCAACAACTCAAAGGTGGTTAATTATGGGTCCACTGGAATAGTTAAAGGTAGTGTGAGTGTATTTGGCTTGATTGTTATTATTTGGACCTGACATAGAGGGGTTACTAGAACCATGATCTTGCAGTGGGTTTTTATGAATTGCATGGTCCAAGTTTGAAGCAAATTTTTGACCGTCTAGTTCAATGGTATGATTTTCAATAAGATCTTGTATAAGATTTCTTAATTTTCTATAGGAAGAAGTTTTATTACCTTTTACTTGATGACAATCACATAATGCATTATCATCCCACCATGATGGCTTAAACTATCTTGGGTCATATGGTTTAGACTATGGCAATGTGATGACGTTTTAGAGGAGCTTCTTGAGGAAAACTTCAATCGGTTCACCCAAGGGGGTGTATGTGCATCTTTTTGAAAATTGTTTGGTTTGAAATGGTTGTGCTTGATCTTGATTGTTCTAGATGGCATTTACGATAGGTGTCAGTGTGGTCAATGGTGTGTTTTGGGCTTGAGTTCCTCTGAGAGTGATTGTAGCACCTGTCGAGTTTACTACTTTAGCATCAACAACGCCATCATTGGTGATATGTTTTTTTACCCAATATTTGTTCTTTTCATTAGGTGGATTTGGGCTTGTGTGATTGTTTCCATATTTGAGTTCTCCTTTAGAAATAACGACTTTTTCAAGTTGGACTCCTTTTTTGACAAGATCTATGAAAGTGGTGCAACAATGAACTTGCAAATTATATCTCAATGGGCCAATGAGGTTTTGAACAAACATGTTTACCTTCTCCTTTTTTGGTATCTGGACAGGGCATCAACTTGCTAGACCTCACCATCTTTGGAAAAATGGAATGAATGTTTCTCCTGTGTCTTCTTGGGTTGTTGTACATAAATTAGCAATGGTAATGTCAGTGTCAATGTTATAAGCATAATTTTCTACAAATTTATCAGCAAGTTCCTCCCATGACTTTATTCCTTTGGAAAAGTAGCAAACCATTCAAGTGCAGGACCTGCGAGACTCCTAGGGAAGAGTCTCAACAGATAGGTATGTTCATATGCAACATCCACACAATTGGTTGTAAATTCTCTTATGTGCTCAGGGGATTAGTCTTGCCTTTATATTTGGAGAAGTTGGGTATCACATATCCTAGAGGGAATGGTGGCCTATATAAACTCATGTCAAATGGGTATGGACATAAGTCATATGGCGTGTGGGTCTATTTGTTGTAAAATTGCATGTTTTCCATTTTTTTTGTAGGACAACGAGTTGAGCCATGATTGCATCAATTATAGGGTTATTTGTGGCATCACACATGTTGGTAATGGGTATTCCATGAGTTCCCATTTGTTGTAATTATGTGTTCTGATTTGGGATGTATTGTTGTGGAATGTATGATGCATTTTTGTTTGGAATTTCTTGGTATTGAATGTTTTGAATGGGAATGTGTTGTTGTGTATGGATGTGTGACACATATGTAGGAATGTGAGTTCCAATAGTGTTAGTTTTTATTTGCAGAATTTGTTGTCCTTGAATGTTTTGATGCCCAAATGGAGTCATGTGTTGTGTTATTTGGTTTCCTTGTCCAAATTGGTAAATGTATCCATGTGGGATATTTTTTTTTTTCCTTTGCTGGATATTGGTGTTGGTATTGATTTGTGACAAAGTATTAATATTTGGTTGAGGTCCTAGAATGGTAATTCATCTTTTATTTCTCCCAAAGGGGTTTGATGATTTTGTTCCCATGGCATTAGTTAAGGACCCAATTAAAAGGTTTGATCTTGCCATTCCCATAGCACTAGATGAATATCCAAATAAAAGGTTTGATGAATTTTTCCCTATTGTATTAGTTGAAGACCCAAATGTAGCTCCCACAGTTTGTGATGGGACTGTTGATATTTGTGGGATAGATTGTGATATGGCTTGTGATATGGTTGATTTTCCCACAATAGATGTTGTGTTGACCACGTTAGATGTTTTTTGAGTGGTAGTGCTAGTGGAAGTAGCATTGATGGTGTTTGTTGCATTTTTTGTGGTGGTCCAAATGAAGGTATTGTTTTCATTATGTTGTGGTGTTGATTGGGGTTGACTAGTTTGTGTAGTATGATCAGAAGAAGCTACTATCGAGGTATTAATATCGAACCCTCGTGGAAATTTAGCCTCTTGGTGTAAAACCATGGCTAGATATCTCTCTAAATCTTGCAAGAGTAATTCCTCTACAAAGGAAGCCACGTCGGGGTTTTGGGTGACAACTTCTAAGTCTTCCATGAAAAATTGTCCATTTTCATCTCTACATATAAATTGTTCAAATGGATTGTGTGAGGAGGATGCAATGTTCATGTCACTGAAAGGGTTGATGAAAGATGTCCCCATGTCTGTGTTTAATTTCATGTCATTAGAAAATTTGTAGGGGTTGTTTCCTTGTCCAAAAGGGTCCATTTGTCTTCTCTTTCTTTGTAACCTAGTCTCAACCATATAAGGATTTTCTCAAATGAGGGAGGATGAAAGCTAAGTAAATCTATGAATGGAAATGATATGACACTGTTTCTTTTTTGGATTTTTTAAATAAGGGATGCAATCAAATGCAAAGTGATAATGAGGACTAAAATGAATGGTATGACACTATGTTTTTTGGATTTTTGGAATAAGGGTGCACTCAAATGCAAAGTGATAATAAAGACTAAAATGAATGGTGGAAGACTAAAATGTTTTAAGGTATGATAATGCAAATGCAAAGGTCTAAGGTGCAATAAATTTTGGTAGAATTTTAAGAAAGGTTAACTTACTATCCAAAGTTTGGTCAACGTGTCAATTTGGATTATCAAAGGACTTTTTGGTAGGACTAATTGAAAATGACAAGGTGACAAAGTGAGGTTTCCTAACTAGACTTATGAGTTGGAAATATCTCACAAAAGGACAAAGACTAAAGGATTGATTTTGACTTAGTCCAATGATAATCTACTCTTGAAGGAAAAGGTTTCACAAAGTATGGTAAGTTTTCCTATTCTAAATTCTGCAAAAATGAGGACCTAAGAGCTTGTTTATGCTGGAAATGATGATGGATCCTAAGATGCAACTAAAATTTTGCAAAAGTGGACCTATGGAAAAAGTTAAATGCAAGCTAAATGATTTGTAAAGCGGAAGGGATCTATGAAAAACATTGTTAAGTGATTATGCTCAAAGGTGTAAAGACATCAACAATGGAGTAATAGGAACATTAAACAAAGAGAATTCAAACTATAGAACCAAGATAGAGAAAAGAAGACACCAATTTGATTATGGAGTTCGTTTGAGTGGACTACGTCTCTCGGTCTAACTCAACTGAGTGACCAATCTATTGAAATGTTCTAAATTGGCAGTACAATCTCCAACGGAGCCTCTTGCATATTGATTTACAAATATTTGTAGCCTATCCACAAAGTCCCAAAAAGTCTCTCACTCAAACCCCTCTCAAAAGCTCTCCAAGCTAGGGATGATTAATAAAGAGTAAGAAAATTGACTTTGCCTAAAAACAAGACTTACTACAGACTCATAAACATCTTTACATCACAGCTCAAATTCTCCTAATTCCCTCTAAAAATACTCTCACAAAAGGCTCTCAAAGGCCAAGGGAATGGGATACAATGGAGAATGATCAATTGATGGATGTGATGATAAATTGATGAGGAAGGCTCTCCTAGTCTCCCTTTTTATATTTGAATTTCCCATATGGGGCTGAAAACTACCAAATTCCCCCTTAAAGGAAAAATACAAGGCAATTTCCCCATTTGCAAAAATAAATAAATAATAATAACCTCCCCCTAAATAACAATTAATTTTATTTTTTAAAGCCCTTTGTCTCTATATATTCACGGGATATTGAAGGGTTTGGGGTTTGTTTGTTTATTTGTTTAAAAAGACATAGATTTAACGATTTTTTTTTTTAGTTTAGGCTTCGGCCTAAACAACTATAGTTATACTATCGACCTCCACTATTGATCACATTATCGATGGTGACACAGCGGCAAATGCTTTTACCCCCAATGATCGGTCACGGGTTCAAACCCATCAATGGCTATTTTTAGACCTTAATTTTCAACTAACTCATAACAAAAGAAACTGACAATCGTTTGTAGTTAGAATCACCACACTTGGTGCGATGCTGAGTTCAATGGCTTGTTACGTGGAGATCATGGGTTTGAGACCCATAACAACTTTTGCACAATTGAACCAAACTGCAAACCCACCGGAGGAGATAGCAACACGGGGCCACATGTCTGCATGAAGAGATTCCATGCATCTACTGAGGAGAGGTCCATGTGTCAAGCTTTCATTCACCGAAGGAACTAGTCAGTTGCCAAGTCATCATCCAATCACCATGCCACGTAAGTGTCCATGTCATTTGTCGTAATGATGACATCATATTATGAATGACACATGTCACACACTGGTTGGTCCAACTCATCTTTTGTATGGCATGGACTAGCTAACTCATCATGTTGATGTCATCAATCGTACCACATGGTACCCTTGGTCAACTACAAGCTTTGACCGGCTATAATCTTGCATATGTGCTCCATTTTTGACAAAATGAACGCTATTGGAAAGATCTCGATGAGCTCTTCATGATGACGCTGACTTCGATCAATTTGGTGATGATGAATTTTCCACCTTTTTTCTCATCCCTGATACCTGAGTTGACCAGCCTTTGACCAAACTTTGACCGGTGATATCTGGCACGTATGGGCTCGAATTTCAACAAAACAAACATCATTGGGTTCATGTCATCGATCCCTTTTAATTCTCATCACTTTCGACTAATTTTGAGTCAGTCAACTTTCTCACCTTCTGGACCTCTTGGTCCAAGTTTGACCAAACCTTTGACTGGACGTAACTTGAGCAAACAGACTCCTTTTTCACCCTTTCAAGTTGCGTCAGATTCAGGATTATGAGCTCTTCGTGATGGTATCACTTCTGGGAGAAACTGGAACACTTCAACTTTCAGGTTCTAAAGATCCACCTAGATCACTAAAGGATGCAAAAATGGATGATTTGAGCAATTCCTTTTCTAGTTTTGAATAGAGGCCACTGAGGAAAGATGTCTAGAAATAGATTGAAAATTTTTGGTCTCGGGTTTGGACAATGACAATGATTTTTCTAAATGATAGGAAATTGCGTTGTTTTAGATATCAAATGTGTTGTAGAGTCTCAAATGTGTTTTAGTGTTGTCAAATGTGTTGTTTTAGATTTCAGATGTAGTTTGACAGGTCAGTTGCATTGTTTAGGGAAGCAAATGCATTGTAGAATAGTCAAAAGCATGGTTTTATATTATAGATGCGATTCAAAAATTTGATTGTGTTTTTCTATGTAGCAAGTGTATTTCAGTACAGGAAGATGTGTTTTTATGTTTTTCAAATGTGATTTAGCAAGTCGAATGTGTTGCAGAGAGTCTAAAATTTGGTTTCCTTGCAATTTTTGGCAAATGTTTTAGATTGTTTTAGTTTGAATGTGTTGTTCCATATTTGTGAAGGATGTTTTTTTGTTCATTGGTTCCAAAAACACTTAGAAAACACATGGTTTTATCTTTGAATGTTGAAAAATAAGCACAATGAAGACAAGCACAAGCCTAAGGATGGCAAGGACTATATCCACTGGATTCCCACTTGGATTTCTCCAGCCGCACTTATTCTTAGTAGGTGACTTAGAATCTTGGCCACAATTGCTCCCCTCCACAACACTCACTTCTCTGGGTCAACCAAGCTTTGAGCCCTCATGAATATCCCATGACAAACTCTTCACCTCTACTAAGAACTGTGAGAATGTGGGATGGCTTGGCAACGATTGTTGTTGCACCAGCAAATAGAAAGGGATTTTGGAAACTACACAAAACGTTTTTAGTTCAAGAACCCATTTAGGTGGCTATGCATGAGGCAAGATAAACTTGTTTGCATAACAAATTTGCACCTATAATCCTAAGTTTTCCATTAGGATTCACATTTGTATACTGTTTGATAGTAGCTTGGCTAAAAAGATTCGTTGTCGGTTTGAGTTGCCTTGGGGTGAGCACTTTTTCCCACCAAGGAAGGCCCAATTCCTAGAGTCGATAAAAATTTCTTTTGCACCTAGGATCGTACAAGTGCGCAAGGGGAGAGGATACTTTTATTATTGAATCAGGGTTACACAAATTGAAAACACTTGTTCATTGTAATGCCCAAATTGAAATGTGGGAGTGGTAAAGTAACAACCTTCAAGTGTTTTTGTTTCTCAGAATTGCACAAGGTGCAAGAGGATTGCATACACACTTAAGAAGCTATTACTACACCACAAGACACACCAAACACTTGTTCATTTTTAACCCAACTTAGTGTGAGACAAAAAATGTTCATTTTAAGCCAATGCTATGAAGATGCAAGTAAATGTTAGCCTTGCTAAGTTTCAATGCAAGTTGTTTTCATTTTAAACCCATGAATGAATGCATGTTCATTTTAAGCCATGAAATGAATGTAAGTTGTTTGTTTGTTTGATTTAGGATTGTAAAAGAGTTATAAAATCATCAAAAAACAAAGGTTAGCAACTCCTTCTAGCTTGCCACATGCTACAAACATTAGATTAGTAAACCAAAAGACCTAATGTACTAAATTGAAAAGTGGAATCTAAAAAATACTCTCAAAAACTGAAAACAAAAATTTACCAGGTAGATGTGTCGTTTTATCTGTCAGATGCATCTCAATAGTAGATGCATAGCTTGGGTCCAACAAATGCCTCATTTCCAAAATAAAATGTGTCACAATGCATCGATTGTGGCTCAAAAAGTTTTGATTGTGGAATTTCATACTTGTACCTACAAAAACGATGAAAAGTGGTAAGGAAATCTAAAAAAAAAAGTGTTTTGGTGTCGAGTTCACCAATGTAACTAAGACAAAAATTTAGGTTAGCATGAAATCAAATGCATAAACAAAACCCTAGCTAAACAATGAAGTCCAATGGAGTAAAAATGCATAAAACAAAGAGCAATCTCGCCAAAATTCTTCATGCCCTCCATGATTGACCTTCATTTCCCTTCTCCATTTGCTGGAAAATAGTGTTTTCCCTCAGATTTTTGATGAGCAACTATGACCTATGACAAGCCCTCTAAAAATATTGAAGGATTGTACTATAGCTGAAATGTATTCAACAAATTCAAGTATGAAGTAAACCTAAAGTCTGAAGCATAAAATAGTCAAGCATGAAGTGTCTCAAATGAGGTAAAAATTGCCTTTTTATAGAAAAGCCAATTTTAGATGAATGGAAAAGATTGTCAAATGAGAGATGCGCTAAGATCAAAGGTTGAAATTAAATGTGACAACCATCAATTAGGGTTAGGGAAACATTAGGGTAAAATTTTAAATGAAGGGATGAGATTTGATTTTAGAAAAAAGCAAAGCAATGGACAAGAATGCATGTGACAAAGAGATATTGGGCATGGAAAAAGAGGTTGTTGGTGTTAGTTGATAGATTTTTCCTTCAAAATGAATGAAATACAATGACTCAGGATTCCCAATAAGAAGAACAAATAGTACTAACAGTTGTGCCACTTGTAATGGTATTTGCAAGTGCTCTCTGCTTATTTTACAAGGTGCAACTACCTTTAAATGATTTGCAATGAATGAGACCTCAGGGTATACTTTTAACCAAAAAGTAGAAAAGGAACACTACCATTTACTCACAACCATGAAAGTAAATGTAATGAATTGATTCAAAGTGAAGTGAATGCAAACAAATGATACAAAGCCCATTTATTCCACACCCACAATGAGAAATAAGAAAAAGAACGAGCAGTGAATTTCCTTTTCAATAGATGAATTATTCTGCATTCAAGGTTCTAGAAATAATTGCACATACAGTTTGCTATGATAGAATCAATATTGGGAGAAAAATTGCAAGAGCCCAAAGTCTATTGACAATTTAAAGAAACATTTACAAATGCAAAGATCTGAAAATACTTTCTTTATTTCTCCAATATCAAAATTATGAGCACAAAGGCCCAACACCCTACACAACCAACCAAACCAAAGAAAACTCAAGACTACCCTTACTTCCCCTATTTCTGGGAATAGCCAAAAAGATCCCCCTTCATTAACTTGTAGGCCAATATATACATGCACACCAAAACTATTACATTACAAAAAGTAATGGTCTTTGAAAATGACCAACGACAACCATTTTTGGGAAAAACGTTATTATTCTCTGTCATGGAAAGATTCCATGCATGTTGCCAAACTATTGGCAGTGTCAAAACTCTATACAACTCCAATTACATTTCCATAACTAAATTGTTGAATTCAACATGTTTTTCTTCCTCCTTGAGAACCTAGATTACCCTGTTGTACTCGATATAGCTAGTTTTCTCTTTCCAAGCCAGTGAGCGGAGCTGAGAGATTATGTCGAATTGTTCTTCCTCTGGCCAATTCACATCAAGTTGAAGAACAAGGACAATTTCATCTTCCCATTCCCTAACATCACCTGGAAGTACGATTTTAAGAAAACTCTGAAATCGAAAACACTGCCACCTTCTCTTACATGTAGACCTATTTAACCTCGGTGGTGGAAAGTGGTCACTTATTTGCTAAGAAAAATTTGTCAAACTGTTTTACCAAATTCCTTATTAAAGATATGTCTTTTTAGAGGATTTTTAAAGTTTACATTTAAACTTTTTGTTATCGTTTCAAGAAATTGGAGAAGACATTCCTTAAAGCTATCGTACACTTCATTAAATGCACTGAAACTTTGGAAACAACATATCCTGTTGAGGTTACCCCATCACTATGAGCTAGAACCTTGTAACCATGAGTCAAAAGTTCTTGAGTTTCTAGAACTTATGATATCCTGACAACAAAAACATCATTTCCAAAAGCTGCAAAAGGTCGGGTGATTCTAAAACATCAAAACTTAATGACTTGGTTTAGGAATTTAACGAGACTGCAATAGTTATAAGATTTGTCGAAGCTGTGACTTTCTCAAGCTTACCATGAACCGATGAGTTTTAAAACTTGTCTTGAAATAAAATTTAAGGGGGGTAACATTGGCTCTGACTGGGGACTATATTTTCATAGAAAATGTAGAGAACTTCCTAAAGCTTTGGGGTAAACCATTCCAAATCCATTGGGTACAAAGTCAAAAGAAATAGCAGGGGAATACAAGGAGCTAGAGCAAACCAAAATCAGAAAAAAGAGGATATGTTATGTTGCAACTCACCAAACCCTTGTAACAAATGTTGTAATCTTGTATGAAATGGATAGCATGAATGTAGATCTTGACTCTTAATTGTATGTCATGAATCTTGATCTTGAATGCTTGCTTGAATCATGAAAACTCCACATCACATATGTTAGCTCAAAAACACACATGATGCATGATGACTTTGACATGATGATTGAATCTTGAATGGCCTTGACTTAGGACTGGTTTTTGTCCTAGTGTTCTATTGCTCCTAGTCGTGGTGCCAGGTTTGGGTTGTTATTTTTTCATTGACTCAGGACTTCTATTTGTTCTGAGTGTTTTGACACTCCTAGTCTAGTGACCAGGTGTTGTTTGTGTCTCTATTGTGCTACAACAATGTCTCCATTGGTACTCTTTCATTGCCAAAGTTTGAGACATTTTTTTTTAGAAGTGCCTTTATCTTAGCTCTATAAAAGGTTCTTGGTCCTTCAAAACCTTGCTTACCTTATCAAAATCATCACCCTTTAAAAATGGTGTATAGTGTTAAAAACTAATTTTCAAAGGAGATGGAAAAAAAATGCAATTTGATTCCAATTTTTTTTTAAAATATATATTTAGAATCTATAGAAAAAATGTCACAAACCACTAGTTTGCATCATCTTCAAATTCCTCATGGTTTAGCAGCTATAGGTGCCCAAAAGTAAAGATTTAGATAAAAAAAAATTAGTTCAATGTCTAGTTTGACCAAAAAGTGTAAACCAATATTGTGGGATCACATAGTACAGTTTCTAATAACAAGTTATCCAATCACTCACTTCAAATGTACATATGGAATTAATCTGAGGTACTACAACCACATTTTCTTCAAGGAAAGAAAATACAATGTATATGCAAAAATCGATATAAAGAAAATATATGCCATACTTTCTACCATTTTTAGTATCAAGTTATCAAATAAAACATTTCGCTCACTTTAGATGTACATATGGAATTAATCCATGGTACCACAACCACATTTTCTTCAAAGAAATACAATTTGACAGATATGCAAAAATAAATAAAAAGATTGAGTATTAAATGGTAGGTAGAGTACTTCAAAGCATTGAAAAGATAGAGAATTAACTAGCTTGTTGTAGCTTAACCATTATCAATGTCCACTTGTATTGGAGAAAATTTGCACCCATTATGCAAATTACCCTTTCACATACCCTCACCTTGGAAAATAAAATCCGAAGGAGAAATTCCATATCACCCAACTACTTTCCTTCCACTTGGCATCTGTCCTTTGTGTCAGTGAGAGAATATTTGTTGGGGATGCACGTGCGATGCACAGACGTCCATGCATCATGTTGTCATCCCTGGAGTATTCCTACATTTGAAGTTGGGAGAGGTGTTACACTTCTAATAGGGGATGAATTGTAACATCCCTCTTCGACCAACCAACACAAAAATTCCTTATTCTTCCTCATTCTTCCTTCAAATTCATTCATTCTCACTTAATTTGATCTCTACACACATTTTCAAGCCATCTCTTAGCACTTTGAGCATTCACCTCACTCTCAAGTAGCACTTTAACACTCCATTGCAGCAAAAAAACTCCATCAACTCCACATAGCAAGTGTGAAGCAAGCCATAAAAGTGTGGGCTTGGAGTCTTGCGAGACCTCCTTCATCACAGTTGCAGTTGTGGTGACCTTGCCAAGTCCATATTCTCCTCCATTGGCTAGTGAGATTTTGGGTGGAGGTGGTAACTTTTCACTCCTCTCCTTTGTGATTTTATAGAGGTACCATAATATTATTTGTAGCGTTTTTGTTCTCTCTTCTTTTCGTTATCACATATTTCTACTTCGTTGCTTTCTAGCTATCTGCGGAGGTAGAAACAGCAAAACAGGGGTCTAACTGAGGCATGCCCCTATACAAACCCAAAAAATTTCCCTCTTTCTTATGTGTAGGTGGATGTACGTGTGGAGATATCTTGCGAATAAGAATTTTTGTGAGATTATCTTCATCACCCTAGCTTTCATTTATTTGTTTTATCATCTTTTCCTCTATTTCTCATACTTTATCATTCTATTTTTTCCTGTCAAAACCAACTAGCTAGGATGCTATTTAGTTTTTGAGCAGTTTATATTGTGTTTACTATTTTTTGACTATATGGACACTAGCATGCCCAAGAGATGCCAGTGTGTCGCACTGTTGTCCCAAAACCATATTGTTTTCCTCAGATAGAGAGTTGTCTGAGACACAATACTGACTCTAGAAACCAGCTCGCCTAGCCCAAACCTAAGTTCAGGATTTGTAGGGTGGTAGAAGTACATTATAGTGCACATCATTCTCGATCCTTACCCTAAGACATCTTTTAGAGTGAGGTATGTTAGGGAAACCCTCTGCTCTTAGCTCTTTGTGACCTGGAGCCTTGACGTGGTTGGTCCCCATCTCTTACATTTTTGGTGAACCTGATGTGAAGCAACATCTGCACATTCATCGGTGTTGAGACTTTTCCCTTGTACATTGTGATCATTGTACCCCTGAGAGTTGTGAAGGTTTATGAGCATCACAACCTAGTCCACAACTTTTGGGTACATTGTTAGGAGAAGTGTGTGACACCTTCTAATGGAGAGGATGAAGGTCACTTCTAGTTTCTCTACAGGCCTTTTTTCCAGATCTACTATTGGTCTTGCTACCCAAGATTAGTTGTCGAGGGGTGAGGTAGGGTTCTCTGATGATATCGACCACATCCCCAAATCTCCATCATCTCCTACACCATTGTCAGTAAACAAGCACGAGGTTGTTCACATTCCTTCAAAATATATCTCTACCCTTAGCAAAGGGTTGGGTGACTTGGACAATCACCTAGAAAAGGAACCAAAGTTGGTTAGAGCCACTTGGGTTATTAGTGAAATAAAGTATATGGTGGGAAAAGACTGATCATGCATAGAACTCTTGGCTAGTCTCTCTAGTCTAATTTAATTGTGTGCCCTTCCAAACAACACTAACATTATACAAGGGGCCGCTCTCAAAGAACATGAGAGATAGTTGGGAATGTCAATGCCTCCCACGTTTGTGTATATGGCCAACACAGTCTCATTGATCAACATCCCCTCTACCTCAGAGAGGTTTGAAACTATCAAAGCAAACAAAATACCCTTAGGTTTTATTTTCACCTCGACGATCACCTCTAGTAGTGGAGGTTTTGGCGGGTTGAGTGGTGGGGGATTTGGTAGTGGTGGTGGCTTCGACAGTGAGGGTGGCACTAGTGGAGGTGGTTCCAATGGAGGCCATGGTGGTGGCTTTGGAAGCAAAGGTGGCTCTGGTGGAGGCCCTGTTGGTGGTGGTGGCTCCGGAAATGGCTCCAATGGTGGCCACATTGGTGGTTCTGGAGGAGGTCCCACTAGACATTTTTCATCCCAAGACCCTATTCTAAACACTCTTCTTTAGAATATGGGTAAGATGCAAATCCATTTGGCGAGTATCTCCCAAGCCTCTACTCGCCTCTCTTTCAACCCTTCTAAAATATCCCATTGTCGATAGAAATCTTAAGTACTCCCTTCCCACAAGGAATGGATATTATAAAATTTGAGAAGTATGGTAGCAAAGGGGACCTACAAACACAGATGTCCGCCTTTAATTCCTTGTGTATAGACTTCTTCCATCATGATGTGTTGATGGAAAAATTATTTCCTAGATCTCTTAAGGATACAACGCTTGAATGGTATTGTTCCTTACCTGACAACTCTATTTTCTCATTTGATCAACTTGTAAACCAGTTTCTCTAATAGTTCCAAGCCAACATCGGATTGAACATGACCTTTTCAGATCTTTCCCATTGCAAACAATGGGATAATTGGAAGATTATTGATTTTATAGCGTGATATCAAGTGCTTTTCTCACAAATCTCGTACCTGCTGCCTAATTCTAACATGCAAAAGGAATTCATAGGGAAACTATAGAGACCTTGGTAGGAAAAGTTTGCCCTTATTAAGTACCCTTCTTTCACACATTTGTGTGTTGCACTATGAGAATATCAACAAACGGTAGTCTAGTTTGGGGGATCCTCCTCGTGCTCCCATTCAGAAGGAAAATCCATTGTATTGGTCTCTAGAAAGGGTAAGGTTGTTGCAAATGTAGTAGTCACAATGAAAGATAATGGCCTTAGACACAACAGAAAGTTCACAAAGTTAGTAGAATCTCATTCGTCCATCTTATAGAGATTGTTGAAGGATAAAATCATAACCTTGGAGAACCCTAAACCTCTCAAAGAACCTTACCCTAGTTGGTAGGATGTGAATAGCTTCTATCAATACCATCGAGTTTTAATGGACATGATACCAAATGTTGTATGTGCCTGCATCACGAGATACAGGACCACACCGAGGATGCTACTATTAATCTGAATGGAAATAAAAAAAAGCAAAAAAATCGGTGGCGAAAGTGAATAGTAAGTTGAAAATATACATGGACCCATTTCCGTCACATTCTACTAACTTAATTATCAATCCCTTCTATTCTACCACTCAGCTCGAGGCATACATCAACATGGTTGTGGTTACTCCTACCATGCAACCTATGACCAGATCATCAGACATGACCTTCACCTCATAGGATATTCCCTTAAACAACAAGCCTTCCCCCCTCTACATTCCCACTAGCCTCAATGGAAACATTGTGATGGGGGTCTTAGTTGACCCCATGAGTCGAGTGAATGTCATTACAACAGAAACGTTGTTGTTGAATTCATTGTAGAGGGAAGAGTACGAAGAAACAAAGTCTACCATCCATACACATGATGGTCTTTGTCTAAATTTGTATGGCTCAATAACTATATCCATCCTAGTCGAACCTAGGTTGTAGACACATTCTTTGATGTTATTCCAAAGTCAGATTTGTTCAGGCTAAAATAGGCATACCTTGGCTAGCTTCCATGAATGGAATCACGTTTTTCCTTCATAAGTGTTTAAAATTCTCCCATGAAGGTGTTGTGCACGAGGTGCATGACAATATATACTAGTCGTTGGTGTCCCATAGGGGCTACTCATTAGATCATTTTTGGCCCTACCCCAGTCAGTCCACTCCCCCCAAGAACAGACCTACTTTACATGAACTATGTGAAGTATAAGACTGAGGGAAAGGGAAAGCCAAAATTGACCCTTTTGGTAGGGAAACAACTAGCTAACTCCTCTTCTTGAAAGGGAAATAAGAAGCTCGCTTCTCCTCGGGATGCCTCATTCACTCCTCTTTCCAAAGAAGAGTTTTGGATGAATATTCTTGGCTTTTACCCATTGAGTCTGATGGTGCTTGCTTAGAGTAGACCCAAAATTAGGATATCAGATCTCCCTACCAAACCACCTAGACCTTGGTATGACTTGTATGGAAAGAGAAAAGGTCCCCATGGGGAATCCTCTATGTCTCGGCCACCATGGCCTCCTACTGCGCCTACTCCTAAAGCAGTAAATGGGAAGAGGCCCACTATTGAGGCATTAGAGTTGACTACCCCTATTATTTCTTAATCTACTCCTCTTGCTCCCATTTAGGAGTTTGTTCCTCTGCCAAAAATGGTTGTAGTGGACACTCCTATGGCTGAGAAAGATCCTTCTATCCCTTCGCAGCTTCTGACCTCTAGCTCAAAGAGTCATAGAAACCTTCTTGTGCATGAGTGCAAGCATCAGAAAAAGGCTCTTGTGGCTAAGTAGGCTGCTTTGTAGAGGAAGGAAGAGGAGTCTATCGCCCCTATATCAAGGCTCTTACTGTGTCCTCCTCTCTCCTCCCCTCTATTTCCATTCAATCGAGTTTAGTCTCACTTCTGGCTCCCGCTATGAGTATGAATGTTTCTGACCCAAAAAAGGTGCAGGTGTTTATCACTCCTTCGGTTGAGCTACCCATGTTGATGTCCCTTCCATACATCTCATCATTCCCTAAACCTATAGATATTTTGAATACTTCGGTGGTATCTACTACAATTTTATCCTCCTCTTCCTCTGTGCCTCTTGCCTCATCTATGGGGAGTTCACATTTCCCAATGAAGAAAAAGGTAGAGGTTGACCCTTCCAACAATGGAGGGCATAAGGGGATCCCACTTTCTTCGAAAGGTGGTCCTGCACTAGCTTGTTCCATCCTAGTAACAAAGCAAGCCCTAGCTTCCCCTGAGTTTGTCATTGTTATCGAGTCACTCTATGAGCCTAATGGTTAATCTCAGGCGATTCCCTCTTTGTCCATTGAGATCCAACATGGAACTCTTGAAAAGTGCATGTTTAACACTCTAGATGAAATTTCGGCCTTATCAGCAATCTTCTCAAAATTGTTGACCATAGCTCCACAAGAATTGAGCAGAGAAGACCTTGCAAGGCCTTCTTCCTTATCCCTTATTGTGGGAGGGTCGAAAGCTCCTCCCCTTAATATTCCACTAAGTTACAAGCTCATCCTCCTTCCCCTTACAATGATCTATATTAGGAATCGAATGACCTCTTGGTTGATGAGTGTTAGGGGGAGGCCTCTTCTTTATCTTTAGATTAGATGTGTGTGTGTTGTGATGTGTTCCCCCGTAATTGTGCTATGTGTTCCTAGATGACCCTTGTCACCCTTATTGGTGCTTGGATATAGGATTGATTTTGTTTTGTGAACCTTATTCTATATGTATCATCATTCTTCTATGTTTGTGCTTGATTTTCATAAATTTGTGGATGATGTAAAGTGTTGGGGGCATTTAGGCTTCCCTTCCATGTTGACCCATTTTTTAATTTTTACATTGTCTTCATGTGCATTCTTCACATGGTCTGATATAGTAGGGGGTTGATGACAATTCATTAATATACTATTACTATACATATATATATTCGTGAGTAGATCTGACCCTAAAATATCAGATCACCCCTGTGCCCTTTGTTTGTGATTTCTTTGTCTCTTTTTACCTTTTCTTTTATTTTTCTCTCTTCTTTTCTTGATTTGTGATGTTGTGGTGTCTATGTGTTGTCCCTAGTGTGCATGACAACATCACCACGGTGGAATCTCATTATGGCCTGCAGGCCACAACATCACTTTTTCATTATTTTTTTTCTCTCCATAGGTTGTTGTGTGCCTCTACATTCAACATGCACCACCCTAAGTGGAGGCTACCATGCCAACCTCAAGATTTTCATAAAATGCATTCATTTCCAACGCATCTTTTCTCAAGAATCTTTGCAAACTTTTTCAAGAAAAAATGCATTTACGACTTGGACCCCTAATAGAACGTGTTTCCTTCATCATGGGTTTGCAAAGAAAGAGCTTGAAAAATTTCCTATAGGGAGGGAGTAGCCTTTTCCTGTGGGAGAAGCCTCGAACTTCCCATCACGAGGGGGAATTTTCTTCCTTTTGAATTCCTTGATGAAGTGAACATATTTCGAAAGGATTCCATGATGATGAATCGGTTTGAGAAAAACATCTTTCTTGCACTTTCAAATAGCACGTCCCTTGAGCAAACCCCTCTTTCACACCAAGTTCCAAAGGGACCCCTTTGAAAGCCTTTCATTTTGTCAACGGTCTTCATGACTGTTTGCACACTTTCCTGTGTGGTTGCTTTGTGTCTCTTGACATGTTTTATCTGTGGATTAACATGTTGCTTTGCAGGTGTGCCTATGAAGCTACTATCTAACTCTACGGAGTCCCCTTCTCTAGGTTTTCCTCCATGTGAGAGATCTTGGGGGATACCTCCTTGCAGGTCTACAATCCTGTAAGGTGCTTACTTTTCTAGGATTCCTCCATGTGAGAGATCTTGGGGGTCGCCTCGCACATCTGTGGGCCTATAAGACACTTTTTTCTTTGGGTTTTCCTTCATGTGAGAGATCTTGGGGGATACCTCCTTGTAATTATGTGGGCTTGTAAGGCACTTCTCTAGGTTTCCTCTATGTGAGAGATCTTGGGGGATGCCTCCTTGCAGGTTTGTGATCTTGTAAGGTGCTTACTTCTTTTGGTTTCCTCCATGTGAGAGATCTTGCTAGACGCATCCTTGCAGGTCTGTGGCCCTGTAAGGCACTTACTTCTCAAGGCTTCTTTCATGTGAGAAAACTTGGGGGATTCCTCCTTGTAGGTTTGCGGGTCTATGAGATGCTTTCATCCTGTGGGATTTTTCCATCGTTGGTTTGAGAGCCTTTGGTGTACTTTGTGTAGCTTCATAGTTTTGTGGGGCTATGGAGTCTTTTTCTTCAAAACTCCCTATGGAGAGTACCTATGGAGTCCTTTTCCTACCCCCTACTTTCAAGCTCATCAGATCATGGTTTGCTTCCTCAATGGTTTAAGTATAAATCTCTAACCCTACTAACTCTTCAATCTACTTTATGAAAGTACTCATCAATATTTGTGCTTGTTAAAGTGGGGGAAAATGTATAGGAGTGAATTTGCACCCCTTACAAAAAATACCTTTTCACATACCCTCACCTTAGAAAATTAAATCAGAAGGCGAAATTCCACATCACCCAACTTCCTTCCTTCCACTTGGCATCTTTCCTTTGTGTCGGTGAGAAATATTTGTTAGGGATGCACACGCGGCACACAAATGTCCACGTGGTGCATTGTCGTCCCTAACATATTCTTGCATCTGAAGTTGGTAGAGGCATTACACTCCCAATTTGGGATGAATTGTAATGTCCCTCTTCAACCAACCAACCTAAAAAATTCCTTATTCCTCCTCATTCTTCCTTCAAATTCATTCATTCTTAATTCATTTGATCTCTACACACATTCTCAAGCCATCTCTTAGCACTTCCAACATTCACCTCACTCTCAAGAAACACTTTAACACTCCATTATAGGAGTAGCACTCCATCAAATTCACATAGCAAGTGTGAAACAAGCCATATAAGCATGGGCTTGGAGTCTTGCAAGACCTCCCTTCATCATAGTTGCAGCTATGGTGACCTTTCCAACTCTGTATTCTCCTTCATTGGCTAGTGAGATTTTTGGTGGAGGTGGTAACATTTCACTCCTCTCCTTTGTGATTTGATAGAGGTATCATAATACTATTTGTAGTGTTTCTGTTCTCTCTTCTTTCCCTTATCACATATTTCTACATCATTTCTTTTTGGTTGTTCGTGGAGTTGGAAACACCAAAACGAGGGTCTAACTAAGGCAGGCCCCTATACATCCCCAACAATTTTCCCTCTTTCTTGTGTGTAGGTGGATGTATGTGTGGAGCTAGCTGGCGAATAGGCACTTTTGTGAGATTATCTTCATCACCCTAGCTTTCATTTATTTGTTTTATCATCTTTGTCTCTATTTCTCATACTTTACCACATTTTTTCCTGTCAAAACCAACTAGTTAGGCTATTAGTTAGTTTTTCAACAGTTTGTATTGTGTTTACTATTTTCTGATTGTATGAACACTAGCACACTTGAGAGACACTAGTGTGCCGTGTTGTCATCCCAGAACCGCACTACTATCCTTGGACAGAGAGTTGTTTAAGACACAGTACAGACTCCAGAAACCAACTTGCCTAGCCCAAACCTAAATTCAAGATCTGTAGGGTGGTAGAAGTACATTATAGTACTCAACATTCTCAATCCTTACCCTAAGACATCTTTTAGAGTGAGGTACGTTAGGGAAGCCCTCCGCTCTTGGCTCTCCATGACCTGAAGCCTTGACATGGTTGGTCCCCATCTCTTGCACCACTAATAAGTCACAATTAATTTCACTCACTTATGATCAGAACTATATGTTGATAATTAGTATTAAAACCCACATTTTTATATTGATCAAAGCAAAAAGGATTTACAAGAATGGAACCACAAAAAGTATTTTAATTTAAGTAGTTGAATACTAAAGTACATAGCTAGCGTGGCCAAAAATTTGGACTAACCGTGACAAAAAATCGGTCATAAAATACATATTACAAGAGTTGTACAATAAAATATAGACATAAGTCATTACTAATTTTTTTTGTAACAAAAGCAAAGGCCCTCAACCAAGTGTTTGAGTAGCTGGTGAATCGAATTGAACAAAGTAAGAGCAGAGAAGAAAAGGGAATCACCCAAATCATTCCTCCAAAACTCTAGAAATTGTAATGATTCATTTATCATATCACACACCAGATCACACCTCATAACAACCAAGGAAAGAGCTTGCACTGTAGAAGCAACCAGTTCAACTTTGGAAAAGATTCCACCAACAGGCACTAACCCAAATTCAAAATTGTAATGCTCAAGTGTCAACTCCAACAAAGAAAGAGAGGAAATGAAAGGTTAAAAATAACATATTGCCAATGTCTTCACCAAATATTTATCCAACAAAATGTCCATGTAATTGGACAAGAAAGCATAAGCTACCTCAAAAAATAGAGTATAGGGTGTTGTTCTGAAGCCATTCCCTACACAAAATTATTCTTATAGCCTTCTCAACCTACACACAAGGAATAGGAAAAACCATACCCAGCTTTTTCCTATCATATGCATCGTTTCTTCTTTTCTCCCAAAAACATTTGGGTAGCATGACACACCATGAATACTCCATAATATCACAGTGAAATTGTGAATAGAGAACAAAGAAAGCAAAGCCAAGTCTATTATAAATGATATGAAGAACATCAAGTTGGTGAAGTATATATAGAATGAAGACATCAATAATTGGAACTTGAACATTTAATTCACCACTTGATGTGACAATATTATTTCAAAAAAATTGAGTCATGAATTTAAGTGATTTAATAAATAATAAAATGTCAACCATTGATATTTTTAAATATAATTGTTCTAGCATTATTCTGGAGGTTTGAATTCACAAGTCTAGTGCTTCAAACATTTTCTTTTGGAATGCAACTATAGTCATCCATCGAACATTCATCGAATGGATATATTAATTTTCCAATTCGATTTGACAATATTATTTTGCAAAAAATTATTCATGACTTTAAGTGATTTAATAAATAATAAAATGTCAACCATTGATATTTTCAAATCTAACGGTTCTATCATTATTCTAGAGGTTTGAATTCACAAGTCTAGTGCTTTAGACATATGCTTCCTAAATGCAACTACAACCGTCTATCTAACATTCATCAAACGGTTATATTAATTTTCTAATTTGATGTGACAATATTATTTTGCAAATTTTGAGTCATGAATTTAAGTGATTTAATAAGTAATAAAAGGTTAACCATTGATATTTGGAAATCTAATGGTTCTAGGGTTATTCCAAAGGTTTGAATTCACAAGGCTAATGCTTCAGAAATTTTCTTCTAGAATGCAACTACAGTTGTCCATCAAACATTCATCGAACGGTCATCAGTTATATTAATTTGCACTGACATCTAGCTTTAGACATAATACTTTGCTCAGTGTCTCACTTGACACTTCTAATAAGAACTTATAATAATATGTTGATACTTGTACCCATTACAGACACTTTATGAAGGATTTTGGATATGTGGAAAATTTGTCTTAGAATAGAACAATATATAGCATTTGATAATTTTGTCACCCACACTATGAATTTTTATTGGCATACTAGTTTATTTCGCCAGTGAATTTTTTTATTGGTTTAAAAATAGGTTGAGCTTGCCAATGAAAATATTTTTTTTGGTTTGAAAACGAGTTTTAATTTCCAAGAAAATAACTTTTTTTGTTTTGAAAACATGTTTAATTCACCCACAAAAATATTTTATTGGTTTGAAAATAGGTTTAATTTGCTAATGCAAATATTTTATTGGTTTGAAAATAGGTTTAATCGCCAATGAAAATATTTTATTGGTTTTAAAAAAATTATAATTCACTAGGATTTTCCATAGACTTCTCTAAGTGATTATAAAAGATTCACCAATTGAGATTATTTTTTTCCTCGAAAAAAGAAAAAAATAGACAATAAAATTAATATTTTTTTCGAGAAGTATACAAGATTTGTCAAGTTTTTACACCTTCTAGGGGGGTTCTTAAAGTTATCCTTGGCTTCATATGTACATTATCAATCAATCTCAATTCAGTTGTGTAAGCCCAATATATCATTTCAATCTTGAGTATTGCATATTGGTCACATCTTGCATCAATTGTTACAATTTCATGTTCTTGATTTTTCCTCTTGTGGAAGGTAGTTATTGGATTTTATAGATGATCCTAGAGGCTTGAGTCCTTGAGTGACTCCAACATGTTCTATGAGCTATATATCAACTCTTACATTGGGCTCAACCCTTGATGGAGCCACATTTTTCTCCACATGCAACCAACTTTGAGGAAATCTTTTGACAACCCTATGACTTGTAAAAAGTAAAGGCATAGGCTAGGGTTTTAATGCATTTTTTTGACTTCCCTATGCCTATTATTTCTTTTTTTCAACCTTCTTGCTTTTTTTTATGAAACTAATCAAATTATTCATAACAATCTATTATGTATGCATTCAAAAAGTGTTGAACAAGAGCTAAAATGCAAGAAACAAAGGATTTATTGAGTGCACTTGTCAATGTGAGCCCCAAATCTTTAAGTTTGCATGGTTGGGCATGATTGAAGAGCCTATAATTAGAAACAACCTATTTTCTTCTGCTCTTCATGGTGAGATATGACTAAAAATTCCTCTTAATCTTCATGCAAACCTCTTGAAACTCCACTTCTAGTAGCAAAGAATCCCTAAACTTTTCCTCTAAATGAATTTTATTCTAGATTTCTCCTTTTCCCTATGATTGGCACCCAAAAAGAAGTCTTCTTCTTTTATTTTTGTATGCAACTTCAACTCTTCTTTAATTTTGGCATGAAAAACAATCTTTTGCTTTTTTGGCATGAATTCTTTGCTTTTAATTTATTTTACAACTTAAGCATCCCTTGTTTTGGTGTGAAAAAATATTGATGCCTTTTTAATTATTTCATGCAATCCATTTAAACTTTCTTTTGGCATGAAACTCTAGATAAGTGGAATAATGTAATGTTTTTATAGAAAATTTTTAACAAGCCTCTAAAAAAAAACATTAATGCTCTTTAAAACTCTTTTATGATTTTTTAAATAAAACCAAAATATTATTTAAATAAGATGCTAAGGATTTTTGCAATAAAAATGGACTAAAGTTACTTCAACACATCTTGTTGCACATGGTTACTAGTGAGTTGTTTTACAAAGTTTAGGATATGGCCATGAGGTTTTGGAGGTCCTATAATGAGAGGTGGTTTAGGAGGTCCAATAATCAAATACAAATTAATAATTTCAGCTTGTTGGAAATGTGCTATCAATGAAGGACCTAATGTCAATTTTGAACCTTCATCCATGCAAGCTGCATTACTATCATTTGAAAATGTATCAATGATTTCATCTTCTTATGCCACAATATCTTCCCAAGTAGAGGAGGTATAGGGAGAGGAACAAACATGATTCTCATGATTCTAAATGATTGGATCCTCTTGCACCAAGATACTCTCACAAGTATGAGAGATATTAGGAGAAGAACAAACATGATTGTCAAAGATTGCATCCTCTTCCACCAAAATAGCCTCACAAGTAAGAGAGATATTAGGAGAGCGATCAATGAAAAATAACAAAAGAGGAGAGATAAAATCATTTTCACATGCCTGTAACAAAAATTTATTGAATTGGCTAATAAGATCTGACAATAAAATATGAATTATGACAAAATAATATTTTTGCAATGAAAAAATTATGCTATGTAATATGGATCAAAATAGTGATGCATAGTAAAATCATATAGTTTGCATAACAAAATTCCAAAATAGGAACCAAATTTGAGAAGAGACCATTGACAAAGATTTTCACAAAAAAAATTAGCTCAAACTAACTGGACAGGGCTACAATGTGTCCTAGACTAAACAGGTATTTTTAGAAAATTTAGGATGTGAAAATCATCAAAAATGTTTAAGGGTCTCAAGTTACAGAGGTTTAGGTTTGGAAATGAACAGAGTTCTAAAAATGCACAAAAACCTAATTTTTCTATATGAATTACATACGTTCATGTAATTTTTGATATTTTTAGTGCAATTGAATATGTCTAAATGATAGTTTTCAAAAATTAAAATATTGTAATTGACCGATTTTCCAAAAAATATAGAAAGGCGATGCTTTTTGATCTTTTGAAATGAAAATACTATGCAATTTCTTCAAATTTTCAATGTTTTTCATTAAAATATGCATGCATAAATGAAAAAATAATATTACAATTGAATTTCCCAATGAAAATAAGTCATATCTAAGCCCTAACAAGGAAAAATAAAATATGAAATTGTGCAATTTAATTGAAATTATTTGCTATGTATAATGATGAAAGCATGTAAATGCATATTTTGGAAAAAAAATCTTCAAAGCACCTAGGTTTTGAATTAATTTTTAGAATTTATGCTAACAAAAATTTAAAAAATTACAAGTGCAGGATACATTAGGATCACCAAAATGTTGATGACGAAAAGTGATCCTAGATCCAATTAGATTAACTAGGATTATCCCCTTTTCTTAGAGAAATGCTAATGTATTTTAAGTGTTGTCAAAGCGTTGAGTTGTGTCTAACACGAAATATTTCCACATCATCACTATTATTTCTTGTACATCATGGTGATTGAAATGACACTTGGTGTGTGCATTGGTGAGTAGTGTGACATGCTAATGTCATATCTTAGATGTTAAGATTTATATTCATGTTTTTTCTTAAAAAATATGTTCAATTGGCTAATTTCCTAGGTTTGTGGCTTGAGGCATTACAACTTAAGATAAGAGCCCTTTTCAACTTATGCCTTTTTGGACTCACACTAAAGCCTTCTCTTTTCACATATGCAACCATTGTAGTTACTTTTCAATCATTTTGAATTTTTTATTTTCTTTGTCTGTTCAAGATCAAAGATAAATTTTTTTTAAATAACATAACAATGCCAGAAATCCCACACTTATGCACATTAACTCAAACTTCTATATTATGATTTAAAATAAATTTGGTGGTGGTTTGATTATGATTGTTTATTTTGGCATGATCACCAAAATTTAAAAGCAGTAAAAACTAATTAGTATGTGCGATCAAAATAATATGCTCCTTTTAATAAAAAAAACTTCAATTTTGATATATGGGAGACAACATTACAATTTATTCCTTATAATTGATCCACTATTCTAAAAATTTCATGGTGAGATCTAATGTTTGTATTTAAATTGGTAGTAAAATTATTCTATTCAAGTATTTAATGCTAGTCTCTAGAATTGTTTTCAAAAGCTCTAATATCATGTTGAAAAAAAGGTGCAAGCATGAGTATTACAAAATTAAGTTATTATTGCACAACAAACACTAAAATGTAAATATATTATTAACACTTGGGAGTTTACAATGTGTTGTGCAAATACTTATAAATAAGTGCATTTGCATACGACTTCCCCAAAACTACCCTGAACTACCTCATGGCAAACTAGCTCCCAACTAATTATTAATTAAATCTAACACTAAGTGAATTTTATTAGAATATTTAAAACTTAATGTTCTAGTAAAACCAATTGTCTTGATCCATGTCTTTAGGTTGTTTTGAAACTCTCATGTTAGTGTAGGGATTAAATATTTAGTTGATCTAAGATTTAATTCTACTAGCAAAGGAATGAGTTTTCATAACCTGGTAGTTATAATCATGGATGTGCTCCTTAATCTAGGTGAAAGATTCAAGTTATTCTTATCACTATAAGTGGGAATTCTAATAATGTTGGTGAAAATGGACAATTATTCTTAATATTGGATGTGGGATTTATAATAATGTTAGAAAACATGATCAATTATTCTTATCACTAGACATGGGAGTCAAGTGTCTTCCAACCCTCTAACCAACTATTATCACCTTAGTCACCCATTGTTCCTAATCCCATGGTTTCATTCATCTTCTACTAGATATTTTATTTTAGATTGTGGTAACTTGGTGTTCTTGATTGAGCCTTTATGGTGGCTTGCAATAGTTTCATGAATGGGTGGCTACTTTTTAAATATAAGAAGTAATTATCTATTATCTATAAGGACAATAGGTATATGAGGGAGGCTCATTGGTGTTATAAAAAATAGGATTAAGAGAGAGTCATAGGAGGGACAAAGGTAGGTTAAATAATTATAGGGGTCAAAATATAGATTATCCTCCATTATTGATTGTAATGACTAGGTTGAATCATGGAAATTATATTCAATAATGAGCTATAATTCCTTGTGGCTATGTTTAGTAGCCCATAAGAAGGTGAATTTGAAATATCATTCATACTAATAAACACTATTGTTATTCCATATTTTATTAATGATAGAGATGTAATGAGAAATATTAAAGTTTAGTCTTCTAACTGGTATTCTTATTGAATTGCTTGGTTTTTTGGATATTACTTTTGGTTTTTCTATACTTGGATTGGTTTTTCATTGAGCACCTAGTCCCTACCCACATCAATAGTACTTGGAACTAAAATACTAATAAGCTACAATTTCCAACAATATCATCACTAATACCACCATTACAAATAGATTTTAACTTGTCAACATGGTATTTTTAATGACCATACACTCCTCCATAAAAAATATCTCTTAATATGATAATGCTATTAGTAAAAAAATATACAAATTATAAACCTTAATTTGTTCACTTAATCCAATAAAATACACAATTCACTTTTTTTATCTAACTTTTGTCTCTTCGAATCAACTACATGAATATACTTGTTAAACAAGCCAAAACTTTGAAATGATTAACAATACATTTTTTTCATACCAATGCTCTATAAAGATTCATTCTATCAAGTGCGCTAGTAGGACTCAAATTGAGAATATATATTAAGGTACAAAATACATCAACCCAAAAAGAGTTGATCAATCATTTGGTTTGTAACATACTCCTTGCCATTTAGACCATTGTGTGGTTCTTATTTTCAACTATATTATTTTTTGAGGTGTGCATAGGCCATTGTCAGCTAACTTATGATGTCATTAACATCAAAAATGGTTCTTGGATTCTTGGAATCCTATCATTGAGGGAAAGATCAAGTTCTTCCCTTGTGCTAGAGGTTTCTTCATTCTATTTTTTCACTCTTCAAAGGATAGGGATTTGGTTTTTTATGGTGATTTGTGGATGTGGGGAAAGCACTCTCTCTCAGTCAAGCCTTAGACTTCTTCCTTCAACCCCCTTTTTGAACCTCTCAATATTAAACCTATGTGGGTTCACCTTCCAAATCTTCATCTCAATTCTAGAAATATTCTAGTTAAATGAGACTATTAACAACTCTATTGGTTAAATCCTTAAGTTTGACTATCACTTCCTATGTGGGTCACTCTAGTTTTTCTCAGATTGTGTTGGACATTGATATCTCCAATCCTCTACCTATGGATGTGGTTTTGATGGTGGGTGATAGGATTTGGACTCAAGTGCTTGACTATGAGGGTCTCTCTTTTAGATGCAAATGATGTTTTATCATCAACCACCTAGCTATCGAGTGTCCACTCTCTCAACACAAGGGCATAACAATATGGTGGAATAATACCCATGAAAATCACTTGACCATTCATGTCTTTGAGTCTCAAGATAATATATCTTCTCAAGATATTGGTGTGACTCTGACAAGTACTATACACTAGATCTATCAACTCTTACTAGGGTGATCCCACAATAGTGGTTTACAATTTTTGGCCAGACTAGACACTCAAATTATTATTTTTAACTAAATATTCACATTGGGGCACCTATAGAGGATAAACTGTGAGGAATTTGAAGATGATGAAAACTAGAGTCTCTCCAAATTTTGTCTGTAGATTCTAAAAATCTTTTTTTCAAAATTTTTGGAATCAGATTGCAATTCTTTTTCCATCTCCCACAAAACTAGTATTTTTCAGAAAACAACATTTTTAAAAAGTGGCTCACACTATATAACACATAACTCTTTTTCCTTGAAGGATAAAATTCTAATTCTTTCAAATTTAGATTTTTAACTTTGATATCTAGTGCTTCCACTTGGTTACATAGTTTTTTATGGAATATTTTTTCTTTAATCAAGTTTCAAAGTCAAACCAATTACAATTAAGACATAGCGGGACCGTATAATGCATAACTTTTATTGTATGTATCAATTTTTTATTGTTTTTGTTGGATGAAGGACTCCAATATCTGGTGCACTCATATTTTTCAAAAAAAAAATTGATAATTTTCTATTTTTCTACATGTGCAGAATAGAGAATTTTATTTTTAGTGAGAAACCTATATTTAATAAAACTTAAAAAACAAATAGATAATAAAACCAAAACATATTAAAATTATATTCATTGGATAGATCATTCTAAGGGCTACCTAATACCAGTTGGTTCTATGAAGCCTCCTCCATTTTCATTTTCAAATTGAGCTTTGAAGTGCAAAATTCTGGAAAATTTTGGTGCTTGGGAGGGTGAAGGTGAAAAAAAGGTGGTTCGGTCGAATCACTATTCAGTCGAACCAAAAATATATGTTCGAATGAACATGGGTTCAATTGAACATAGGTTCAGTCAAACCACTTTGAAATATAATAAAAAAATGTACTTTAAAGCGGTTTGAACGAACCCCTTGACATTGATCCATTTTACCATTTGTTTTCCCATTTTTTAATAGTTGTATTTTATAATATATAATATTAATATAAATCTAAATTATATTCTTTTTATATTATACTATATAATATACTTATTATTACAATATATAATAATAATAATATAATAATAATAATATATAATTATTATTAATTATATATTATTATTATAATATATAATTGTTAGTATTATAATATTAAAAGTATATAATTAAAAAGTATATATATTAGAAACGGTTGAAAAGCATTTTGGGATGAATTATGGATTGGGTAGTTTAGCTGAGGGTAGGAACGATTCAAACAAAAGGTTTTTCTTTGAGATCTCATGTAACAATATTGGAATGGCACAACCTTGTTTCATTGCCCCTCAGCCAAGGTCTAATATGAACATGAACATCTACAGCTCTGCACCCAAGCTCTCCTTGATGCTGGTAGGTGTTCTCTTCAACCGAAAATCATAAAAACATGGGTATTGATGTGGAAATGCGTATTTATTTTATTTTCTTAGGGGAATTTTGTTTGTTTATAGATATGAGTACGTATATATTTATGATGGGAATTGTTAGATAGACAAGTAGCTTGGAAGGAAAAGGAGACATGTTTGGCAGCAACGGTGGAGAGTCTCAGCTTGGGATCTACAGAGAGATGAAAAGTATGAGAGAAGGTCTGGAAATGACAACATGGAAGGGAATGGATTTGATGATGAGCAGGAAGATAACCATCCCAAAAAGAAGTGCTATCACATGCATACTCCTCAGAAAATTCAAAAATCCCATATGCACCAACTGCGAAGGACCTTCTGTTATTGCAAAAGTTATTGTTCAAGAGCAACAACTACGTATTGAGAATATTTGGTTGAAAGATTAGGTACGTTTGCATAGCCTAACTAATTTAATGGTGCATATTCCATATTTTGTATTCTCAAATGCAAATTGTGGTTAAAATTATTATGAGTCACTCCTTTTTTAGTTTTACCTATTCTAATTCTAATGTATTTACAACCCTACGAACCTCCTGGATTTTATTCTCTTTAGAAATCTTTTTAGTGCAATGATTTTCCCACCATGATGAAATTGCTTCGTATCATATACTGTATAATATTTAGAGGCCCAAAAGGTTATTTTGTTCTCATGCTTTAAACCACCTAACCAGTGAAGTT
>VDFB02000002.1:85208090-85252614 GCA_007258455.2 Sequoia sempervirens | reverse complement strand
ATTTGTCTTGACTTTTGACACGCATGATTACTAGTTTCTCAGTGAGGTCCTAATTTCAGGATTTAGAAAAATAGCAACGTATCATGATAAGGGCTCTATTTTGTATTTTGACAATCATGCTGCTAGTTTCTCAAGGATGTCTTGGAAATAGGATTTAGAGAAGCAACAATGTTTCATGAATTGTCCTTGTCTTTTTGTGCTTGCAGTTGGTTATGGAAAAAAGACTAGGGCAACTGTGCTCTTAGTATGAGTCGTGATCATCTTTTCTATGACTTCTTGTCTTATATGATGGTATGACCTTGTACACCTTGATCTATGTCATATCATGGTGTTTGTTGGCCATCACAACAATCTTCCCAATGATGATTAAGAGCAATAAATATAAAAAGTCCTATGGTAAAGTTTTGAAGGATTTGGTCTAGGAACTAACATGCATCTCCTTCGGTCTAGTCATCTTTTCTCGTCCATCTCACAATGATATCCTGTGACATACAAAAACATAAGTGCATACATAATCATATAAACATTGCATTAGGTCTATACATACATCATCCGTTGCATTAAATCATATACATTTCATTGCATATTGCATTAACATAATCATAAACATAGCATCCATTCAAATAAATACATTATGCATATCATTATCATCATCATAAAATTGACATAACATATAAATAAGCATTGCATCATCATGGAATCATATCATAAATAAGCATCATAGGACATAGATGACAAGACATATAAATAGTACCATCATCCATCATAACTGCATAATTCACATAAGCATCACATCACATATATCATAATGCATAAATCAAATAACATCGCATAATACACATGTAGGACACATTAAAATTGCATCATCATAGAGCATCATCTCAAAAAATGTATAATGTCACAGGATAGAGCTAAGAGATATCCCAAAAGTAGAGCTCGTAGGCTCAATGGTCTATACATAATGTGTCATAACATAGAAGTAAATATAACAAACATGTCCCTAAGAAAGGCTCTCATCATCCCCTTGTGGAAAAGAGTGTAGTGACTGAGGATCTGTGCCTGACATTGAGGTAATGGGTGGACTTGTAGCAACCTCTGTTTGTGCAACCAATAGAACTAACACTAATGGCATCATCTCCATGGTAATAGGCACCTGTGTTGACACTGCAACCTAAATTTGAGAGGACAAAGGATCTATCACTGGTGGTTGCCTTGGTACTAACCTTTTCTCTGAACTGGTAGACCCATGACTGCAGCTCGAATGATGACTCGAGGCATGCCTGTGTGAGTGGTGGGACCTGTGCCCTGATGTGTGCCCCAAAGAGGTGGACACTCCTGCACTAGTGTGACTCCTGCTACTACTCCCACTTCTTGATCTATGACCGCTGCCTGTCCTCGTCTATGACCGCGACAGTGTAGGATCTCGTCGCTTAGGAGGCACTGCCTGCTCATAGAGGGTCCTTTACTACCCATACCGATTGCTCACCCTGGCAAGCTCATGGGCCATATCCCTTGAAGGTCTTGAACACAAAGCTACAAAGTCCATACAACACTGTGCTGACTCCTGCTGGCAGATCACTACCTAATCCCGCTCTACTCGAGCCACCTCTAGCTCTGCCTGTAGTGCCCTGACCTATGCCACACACTCATCTAGCCTTCTTTGTAGATCTTCCACCCTCTGATCTATCGTGGCATCCTGGGGCAATGTTGAGGTAGGTGGTATCTCCTCCTCTCCCTCCACCATCTTCCATCTCAAGAGTCTCTCGGCCTCATCCATGGCATCATCATCATCATCTTCCTCCTTTGTGACCTCCTCGCCACCAACTCCCTCATCCTAAGGCACATCCACCTGCTCACCACCAAATCCCTCATCCCGAGGCACATCCACATCCACATCCACCTCAAGCTCCTACTCCTATCTCTCCTCCTCAAGATCCTACCTCGGCCCCTCCTCCTGATCCTGCCTCGGCCCCTCCTCCTGCCCCTGCCTCAGCTCCCCCTCCTGTCTCTCCCCCTCCTATCTCTCCTGCTCCTATCTCTCCCATTGTCTCTCCCCCTCCTAGGCCACCTCTAGAATAGCATCCAATGCTGCTCTGCCCACATGCGGTCACACCATCCTGCCCAGCCTCTGGCCATCTCTCCTTTGTCTCTTACTGTCTCATCCATCATCCCCATCATCTCCATCATATCCACCCTAACTTCTGTCCCTACGCCCATCTCACCCTCCACCTTGACCTCCATCCCTCCCCCTACCTCCATCCCTACTACCATCCCTCCCCCTACCTCTACCTCTGTCACTGTCTCTACCCCCTCGCCTGACTCTTAGCACATGTGGTATAACTAACCTCCTATCAACAGGTGCTGGTCCATCTGGATCTGTCAGTGACACTGGTTTATGTTCCTGCCACCATAAGTCATAGTCAGCGGTGGTCTTAGGATTTGCAATCCCACCTCTCCATCCCCACTACTGAGCTACTAGCCCATCAATCTGCTGCTTGGAAAAAGCTACAAGAATCATTGGCCCCCAAGCTGACTCCCTAGAATATCTGGCATACTTAACTGTTCCTGCTAGTACACCTTATTGCTCCCCAAACTGTCTCAGTACACACTATGGCAGGTACATCTCTATAATGAGTTGACTCTGCATTGTCCTACCAATTAGATAGCGGTACTATCTGCATAGGATCAGGTGGTCATCCTCATCATCCCACTATTGGCAGTCTTTGTACGACCTCTAGATGAATGAAACCATGGTGTCAATGTGATGTTTCCACCAACCTATCTCTCCCATCCTACTCTGCTATAGGGTACTAGCATAATAATAAGCATATGGCATCCCCTCGGCTAGCTACAGTCTCTAGATAGGAGGTCAAAATATGGCCACATGCTCCCAGGCCCATATCATCAGTAGTGTAGTCCCACAGGAAATGCTCTCTGCCCTCCTATAAACCACCTTGTGAAACTAATGGTAGAGTGTGCCCAACAAACAAGGCCCCCAGGCATACACTATCCTGTCTCACCTCATCCCCACTATCACGTCTCCCCAACCAATGGGAAACCCATGCCCACATTGGTCAGGAATCAATATCCCGCTGATCAATGTCACCAGAAATGCATCGAACTGAGCATAATGCTCCGCCATAAACTCCCAATGGATCTCATAGCCCTGGATGCTGAGTCCTGCTCCCTCATCCAGATAATACATTGTGAATGTCTGATATCCATGCCGAGGGTCGTAAACAATCCACTCTCCTCATATTGGCAGTCGTAAGATACGATAGACGTCCTCCAGTGTCACTGTGGCCTCTCCCATCGACAAGTGAAATGAGCATGTCTCTGACTGCCACCTCTCACATAATGCAGTCAACAAACCCCTATTTTCCCAAATAACAGGCATATAGGTAGAATAATATAAGCCTAGCCGCATCAAACGTCGTCACTCCCGTGGAGTCAACTGATCACCAAACGGGAAGGTTGATGGCCCGTTCTCTCCCGTATATATGGGTGCAAGCTATCTCTGCACAAAGCCAAACAATGCGTCAGTACCTTTTGGACAATCGTTATTATCATCATTATAACTAAAAAGCATTTAAAATTTGAAAAGCATCAGAGTCAACCCTATTCAAAGTCAAAGTCAAATGCATCACATTGACTGCACTTGCATCACAGAAAAATGGTTGCATCATTTTGTACTTCACTTGCTTTGTGACATATCAATTGCATCGTTCTGTAATTCAATTGTGTCGCATCAGAACATTTGCGTCATGATTTATGACACATGCGACACTTTATTCGAATGCGTCGCTTAAATGATGAATGCGTCGCAAAATTACACATGCGGCCTTATAACTCTTGAATGCGGCTCGATATGACGAATGTGTTGCACTTTTTGGAAAATGTGTTACACATCATCGGACTTTTCTAAGTACCCCTTATACTTGCATCATGATGCATCAAATTCGGCATATGCACACGCATATGCGTCGCGGCGCATTCATTATTTGCCCTAAAACCCTAATTTTTGCACGCAAAATGAGAAAATGACAAAGTGGGTTAGGGGCACATATCGATGGCTCTGAGCCCTCTGGTTGCCTTTAGGTCCAGACAATCTCACCATGATGCCCAGTCATTGGAATCACCATCTTCGCTCTAAGCTCTTGAATTTGCTAAGGTAAATAGTGAAAATGAATTGACTTTTACCCCTTTGTCAACCTATTTATAAAGTCAAAATGACATTTGTCAACTAGGTTATTACTGGAGGCTCCTTTGAACAACTTTGAGCACCCCTTTGGTCACTTTAAACATGTCAGAATCTGAAACCATCTGCGCTATCATTTTTCTAGTCATTAAATTGACTTATCGGGACACTTTCCAAATTTTTCTGTTGCCGACCCAAAATTTGAAAAATTTCCCGAGAGGGCATCAATAATCCATACCTTCGCTGGGGCATGAATTTAACTTATTTTCTTTATCACAAGGCAACATGCTACATTATGACAAAGAGGGAAAATGTGAGATAAAAAATGGACTTAGGCCCATGTTTTATTTTTACCACTTATCCTAGCACAAGTATGGATATTTAATTATGTCCTGAAATTATTGATTCGGGATTATTAATTTTAAATAATTTAATTATTGAATTAATTATGTCCTTTACCTTTCATGATTATTAAAATAAATATAATCATTATATTGATTTAAATATATCATTAATTGCCTAAGCTCTTAATTAAATAAATTTTTAATTAATGAATTCACTTTATTCATTATTTTTCCCGATAAATAAATGAATATTAATTTATTTAATTATTAATCGATCTCGTACTAAATAATTATCTTTAATTATTTAATTGTCAAAATTAACATTTCCCTCATTTTAAATAAATGAAATTATTTAAAATGATCTTACATTCTTGACTATCAGTTCATTTTAGTAAATAATAAAAAAATCGATTATTTATTATCACACAAAATCCATATTTTGAATTAATTTAATTCAAACTAGTAAAATCTTCTAAAAATCAAGCAATCGAGTAGATTCTTGATTTTCCAAATCCACTTTTCAGTTCAACTCTTATTTTTTTGATTTTTTGAATCTCAAAAATCTGGTAGTCTTTATCTTCTTGATTTTCAAAAATCAATATTTTTCTAACTAATTATCTCATTTATTCTCCACCATCGATTTGATTTTCTCAGATGACATATCGACCACTCATTTAATAATTTTTCCCTAACCCTGATTAGGATTTGCACATTAAATCTCGTCCTCTGATTTTAGGCTTCTATCAAAATTCAATCTCGTTCGTTCGTCCAAAATTGCATTTTCTATAAAATGCCAATTTTGCTCATAATTTCAATTACACTTAGACACTTAGACACTTACACATACTCACAACAACACATAGATGCTTGCATTTTATTTGTGATTTTGGCATAATTGTCTTAGGCATTAGAGTCATTTTTCATAGACATTTAGATTTCATTTTGTCATTTTCCAAATCCTTCAAAGCTTGTATAAAACATAGTCTTATTTTCAAATTACTTGTACTTTGAATATGAGGGCAACACATCTTTCAAAAAGTTAGAAGGTGTAATGAAGATCAACCATGGAGATTGAAGACACTTGGTGAGCTTGCTCCATTTTGTGTTTTTAATTTATATTTCCTTTGCACTTCATTACTTTCTTTGGGTTTTGCATGCTCTAATATTTGATAATATAACCTTAGGAAAATTACCCTTAGATACAGTTACCAGATTTGGCACTCCTTTCACCATCATTTTAGATATTTCCAAGGCTTTTACTACTGCTCAGATCCTTGATTGGGAAATTAAGCATGACATCTACTTGAAGACCTTATCTAATTACTATCCTCAGGGTAATGGCTTGGCTGAGTCTTCAAATAAAAATCTCATAAGGATTATCAAAAGGACCATTGAACAAAACCAAAAGGTCTTCATAGCAAGTTAAAGACAACCCTTTGGGCTGATAGAATTACTCCTGAAAGAGCAATAGGTAATTCTCCTTTCATGTTAGTTTATGGAAGGGAAGCAAGGTTTCCATTATCATTATAGTTTCCTTTTATTGAGTTGGCACATCAGATGGAGTTAGAAGAGAATTATGCTATGATAGTAAGGTTGGATGAGATCTTGGAACCGTGGAAGATAAGGAACAAATCTGTGCAAGTCATAGAAACACATCAGGCACAGGTCAAAAGAAATTTTGATAAAAGGTCAGTTCTTAGAGTGTTCCAAGAGGGAGATCTAGTGCTAAAATGCTCTATAGGTAGAGCTAAAGCTAGAAGACAATCCAATTTTGATGCCATTTGGAGTGGTCCATATGTCATCACTAGCCGCAAGGAGGCCAATGCATTCCATCTTTCCAGGTTGGATGGTGAGATTCTCTTGATCTTAGTAAATGGGATTCATCTCAAACCTTATTTCTGATAAGTTTTGAGTTTTCATGTACATATTGTAAATTTTTGTTTTCCATAAGTGCTTTGCACACCCTACATTCTCCTTAAGGGAATGTATGTTCCTAGTTTCCATGCTTTCCTCCAAGTGCAGCTACACATGTTTTTGTTTTTTTCCCTTGGGAGGCCCAGTTTTGTTGACCCCTTTCATGACTCTATGCCTATTGGATTGATAAGGCCCCTGAATTCTATGATTAGCAAACAGTCATCCCAAAGAAATCACCAAAATGTTGACATATTTTATGCCACCCTTGGATGCACATCATTTATATCCGATTAGAGAGATCCTATGTGTACATCCTATTGAAATCCATGATTATTTTTGATGAATCTGGGTCTTTGAGGTTTTGAAACTCCTCCATTATGTCTGATTGGGGTTTTGAATTGTATGTAGGGTTTAAACCCTCATAAAAACCTAGTATTTTTACCTTGTCACTTTTTGTTCTGTTTGCTCATTGACCTTTTGTGCCTAGTTAGTCTTGTGTCCCTAATTTAAAAGTATTAATGTATCCATTCTTCATTTTACCTAGTCGGTCCCTTCTTAATGAAAAACTTTAAAACACGTGCTAATTAGCTCCGCTTAAGTCTTTGTATTTCCCATCGTTGAAACCTTAAATATTCATCGACTTCATTTCCATGATGAGTGATGAACTCATTTCCTTTGCATGACTTGTCGCTATAATCTTTTGGAATTTATGTTTTATTTTCATGATGAGCGATGGCCTACATCTCCCTTACATCGCTCTTTTCCTTTGCATCATTGAATTTTTTTACTTGCTTCACCTTTTCTATGATTTGTGTGGCCTTTGTTGTTGTTTCAAATTGCATTGGTCCTTCACATCACAAAAAAACCTTTCACTCCTCAATTCATTTGAGCGACGAGTGAAGGGAAGTAAAATAACTGTGTTATGATTGTGCCACATTTCAAATTTTTTTTACCCTCATCGCCTATCACCAAAGACCTTTTCATTTCAAATAAACATCGTGAGAAGTGATGAGCAATGGGTGAGTATTCTTGTGAATATTCTTTCCATCAAAGCTACTCTACACATCACGTCTTTACATTTTGTTGGCAGGTACCTTTCCGCAATGAAAGATGAGGGGCTAAGATTAATCAATGAACATCCAATGGCTGAGGTGGCATCATGCCCTTGCTTCACATCATTATTGTGAAGGAAGACGATGGAGTGGTTTGTGTGATGCACGATGGGTGGAAGGATCTCTTCATCAAGGACACAATTAGATATTAGAGGGAGTGGTTTTGTAGTCCCTTCGACATTCTATTGGATGGAAAGATCTCTTCATTGGAGAGAAATGTAGATATTAGCGGGACATAGATGATGGTCCCTTCAAAATTTAGATAGGATGGTGATGACAACATATGGAAAATACTGATGCAACATGTGTCACAGTGGGGCCCATTTCTTTGTTTGCTAGTGGGTGAAATGAAGATCAATGAATTTATTTTAAACTTTGCTCGATGTTCGATCTGGGCCGTTCATCTCCAATTTGATGGTCCGCATTCAAAATTTAACAACTAATTGATCCTGTTCATGATAGATTTGTAGAAGTTATTGTTCAACGACATCTTGAGCTGCAAAATCAAATCTGATCGATTATGGATAATTTTTTACACATTTTTTCTAAATTTTGCTACAAATTTCATGGATGTCAATCCTTGTATTCATATGAGTCGTCATTCTAGGGCTTATTCAAGTAGTCAAAGCCTTTATGGCTAGTTATGTTGTTTTGTAATGGGAGAATCTTAGATCATTTCTAATCAGATCAAATTCATCTTCCTACAAACCTTGGTTAGGTTAGGGTTAGGTATTTGAATTCAACCCTCAGTTATGCCTGAACTATAAAGGAAATGTTTGTATCTTTTTGAAGGATTATTCCTTTGGCTTCTCTAGAGTTTTTCTATTGCAGAAATCACATTTTTTGTATTCTTCCATTGTCAAGACTACTTCTAAGCTTTTATGTTAATAAAGCTTAGCTATTATCATTGTTGTTTGTTGTATGTTTGAGTAAAATCATTTTACCTTTGTGTCTAAGTATGTGTTTAGCTGATTTATTAATGTATTACGCTAGCTATAAGCAGGAAGAAACAAATTATATCTTGGTGCATCACCTTCCTTTCATTTGCATGTTCTTCTTCTATCCTTTTTCCTTTGTGACTTGTTAGATTAGGGTAGTAATAGATTTCATGTGCTAGGTTAGACCAACACATATGCACTTAATTTAAAAGAGGAAGATGAAATTCTCCAAAGATACAACCTCATTTGTACAAGGTCCCACACCTTGAGGTTGTTTCCATTGTGTCATTAGAACACTAAACTCTTGTTCAACAGGGTGTAGTTTTATGTGACAACAGTCCCATAGTGGCATATACATGTCCTGGTTATTTTCCATCCTACCACACATCACCTCCTTGGCCTTATCCATGGCCTCATACAAATATCCCATGGGGGATTTATCCCCATCCAATAGTCCTAAGAATTTTACTAGAAGCTCTAAAAATTCTACAACTTGTTCAATTGCACCACAAAAATTAGTAGAATAAATGTAAGTTGCCATTTCCATGCCATCTTCTTGATTTGTGAAGCCAGATTCCATCCACTCGTTTGAAATAAACATTCATTTCGAATTCATTTTTTTGGAAATGATTTTGTATTGCAAGGAAGTGTGTTGTAAACTTTCCACCCTTGGTCGAACTAGCTCCTTGCCCTCTGTGAAAGAGTACATCATACATAAAACCTTCATGTGATTATAGATGAATTTGGTAATTATGCAAGCCTTTTGCAAATACCTCTTTTTAACCCATTCAATTTTTCCAATTTCCTCTAGGGTTATATCAAGGCAATATGCTACACATGAAGTAAAAAACATAGAGTTTATCTGTCCATTAAGAGTCTCAAAAATAACACAAGCATTAACATGGTCTATAATAAGCTAAATAACATTTTGTGTCTTGACATCTTTGATCACCAGGTCAAACATCTTGAACAATGTAGTTGTAGATTTGATTGTATTTGATACATCCACACAATTCAAAAATATCGTGTCAATATCACAAGAGACAAGGAATTTGATAAGCGTTTGGTTCTTTTTATCTATCCATCCATCTAACATTATGATGCAACCACTCTTTTCCCACTCTAGTTGATTTTATTTAACAACATCCTTAACATCATGTAGTGCATCATTGAGCATACCAATGAGCTTAATTTCTTGTAAGATGGGGCTTGAAATGCAAGACCTACAATTGCAATAGTATCCACAATACCTTGCCAATATGGAGTCCTGACAACATGGAATGACATGCTATAATAGTGCCAAAAATTTATAGTTCATGGACAATCTTCCTCCATCATGTAATCTCCAAAGTGGTATGTGATATTGGTGTATTATGAGGTGCAAAGAAAGAATTAATGTTTCCTCCACTTGTGTTTGGGCCACATGCTCTAGAAAAAGGTGTTGACCTAGATTCCTTTAAAAAATCATGTGCACCATATTCCTCATCCAAGAAATTACTCCTAGAATTTGTAGAATTAAACCTATCTCAATATTGATTCTTGCCTTTTTTCCTTACCATCAGGAATCTCTTGAAGATATTTTTTTGCCTCATGTATGAAATCTACAAGGAATTTTGGATAGGTTGTGATGTTATTTCCTGCCTCCTTTTTCTTGATTCTATTTGAAGAGATAAATGGCACTAGTGATATCATTCAGACACCAATTGCGTTTAACCTTTGTTGTACTTGAGGATGATGTGCAATGTGCCCAAAAAAAGTCTTTTTGATGTGTTATTATGATCAAATCTATTTTAATTCAGTTGCTACAAGAAATTTTGGAGGCATGAATAACTTTTTGGGGAAAAATTACAAATTTCAATTTAATTATCTAAATAGGTGTAAAATTTAAAAAGAAGAGATAAATTTAAAAATAAAATTATAAACGTAATGAGTTGAGTTCAAAAAATTGTGCCATCACCATTGCATACAAGCCCCTAAAAAAATATGTAACTAATCCCTAACCAAGACCACATGAAAGAGTTGTGTCAAGTTTGGAAGCTAAAAATTGTTTGACCAACTATTGCTTAATCAAAAGGGGAGAAAGGTTTGTGTTATATGAATGATTTCCTTCTTGTAGAAATCATCAAAATAAAGTTGGTCTAGTGTGATATAATTGATTTCATTATTCAAACATGTTTTGTGCTTGGTTAATTGCTTAGTAGTTGCTAGGTAGAGGTGGTATCCCACTTAGGCATAAAGGTGTGAATGTTAGGCCTATAGAAAATTTAATTAATTTGCATAGAACTACGCCTACACTTGATGTATTAATTAATTTTACTAGTATGAAACCTATATTTTTTGAAAATGATTACCAAATAATTAAACATGCCTTAAATTTTTAAAATTTTGGAAGATACCATATAGTAAAATTAAAAATAAATGAAATGAATCTATTTCCATCACTAACACATTAGAAAATTTTAAGTTAACTATGTAAAAACTAAAAACTAGGTATGTTTTGGAGTTGTTATATATCAGTCTTGGTATAAGATTAACAATCATTTTATTCCAAAAGTTACAATTATTAATTTTAGTTTTCATTTTATCCCTCTACTAATGAAGTGTAGGGATCCTGTGATATGTTCTAAGGTAGACAAGATAAAAGTGAAGTCGTTATGTATCATTTTCCCCTTATATATATAATTTGAAACATTTTAAAAGAAAATTTAGAATTGATACATGTTATTTCTACCATTGTGATCTATACAAGCTACAAATTTTTTTGTCAAGCTGAGCCAATTAACTTCTTGATGGAGACTTGGCTCAAGACTTTGTAAGTCTAATACTATGGCCTTAAGTTACTATGCATAAATGTATATTTGACACCCATTATGCTACAAGTATGTTGTAGGTGTTGTCATTGATGTCTGTAATCAAGGGAAAATTAGATTTGTTAAAGGGTTAGCACAATAACATTAAAATCCATTGAAGTAACAAAGTACAAAGGAAACAAACATGAAAATAAAAGGAACAATGTTACCATAAATCTTCATCTTCCATGCTTCACCTTTGTTACACCTTCTAGTTTGCAGCAAATCGAATGAGGCCCTCAGATTTCAAATGAGCACCTATACTAATGTCAAAGCCCTATACAAAGGTTGAAGGATTTATATAAAAGAAATGACCTCACAATAGACTAAAATGACAATGACTGCAGATGACAATAATAATAACCTAAGTTGATAGAATGAGCATGAGATCTGACAAAATAAGAACAAAATTGCCATTTTATAAAAACTGCAATTTTGAATGTGTGGCCAGAATGAGAAGATGACAAATACCCTAGAATCAATGGTCAAGATTGAATGTTGTAGTATGAATTAGAGTTAGGTCAAAATTAGGGCAATGACAAGAAATAAATGGCTAAGATTGAATTATAAAATAATTCCATCAAGGGCTGAAATTAAATGAGATGTCAAGAGATAAGATTTGATTTGGAAGATAAGATTGGCACACACAAAGAGGTTGCTGGAGAAATTAAATAATAAAAATTATTTAATTTAGGTGACCAATGAATAATTAAATAATAAAGATATTATTTAATTATAGAGGAATGTGACAAAAAGAATCATTTTGAATTAAATAATGATTTAATTCAAAATTCAAGAGAATGGACCAAATTAAAAAATGTAAATTCTTTAATTTATGAGAGAAATTAGCCAATGAATAATTAAATAATTAAAATAATTATTTAATTATAGTGAAAATGGACAAAAATTAAATAAATAGAATCTGTTTAATTTTAGAAGAAGGACCTAGTATGATGTAATTAAATAAATAATCAAGGAAGAAATAAATGAAAAGGGGAATTAAAATAAATTAAGAAATTTATTTAATTAAAGGGAACACAGACAATTAATGGCATTATTTAATAAATAAAATTTATTTTATTTAATAATCATGAGAATAAATGACATGAATTAATTAAATAATTATGAATTATTTAATCAATAGTCGAATGTGGACCAAGGACATAATTAAATGACTTAGTATGCTATAAGTGGTAAGAAAATGGAAACAGGCAGGCCTAGGTCATTTTAAGGTGTCTATTTGCTCTTTGTCATATAAGCAGCCAGCGTTGTGACAAAGAAATAAGTAAAAAATGCCCTAGTGCAAAAGAATGGGAAGAATGATAGGATTCTGGTATGCCTCGAGGAGACAGACAGGGGAAAAGAAATAGGTGTGCTCGAAATTGATGAGAAGACTATAATATGAAGAGACAAAGAAATGTTAGTACAAAAGATATGATGATGATATGGATGCAATGCCTATATGAGACGAGTGAGAGAAGATGACAAGACTAAAGAAGATGCATGTTAGTTCCTAGACCAAATCCTTCAAAACATTTCCATAGGACTAATATTTATTGCTCTTAATCATCATTGGGCGGTAAAAATGACACAAATGGACAACAAACACAATGGTATGGCGTAGACCAAGGTGTGCAAGGTCATCCACTTGAAAATAGATAGTCACAGACAAGGAATGTCCTAACTCATACTAAGGGTGAAGTTGCCCCAGTCTTTTTGTCAAGACAAACCACAGACAATAGTCAGAGAAAATAAAATAGGCCAGGAGACGTCATCGCACCTCTAAATCTTCATGGGACATCCTCGAGGTGGCTAAAGTAACATGACCAAAAAGACAAGATAGTAAAAAATATAAGACAAAATAGCCAAGATAGCCAAAAGATAAGATAAGAAAGACCAAAAAGATTAACAGCCATGTAATTTTGTTTGCCAATGTTTGTTTGCCAAAGATTGAATTCTTGTTTGATTTGACAGTTTTGACAGTTTAAGAGTTTTGCCAATTTGACGGTGTTGACGGTTTGACGGGGCCTATTGTCAGGAAGGACACATCTTGAAAAAGGCGAAGGAAATTTTGACGAGGTCTAACTCCAAGAAGGACACATCTTGAAAAGGACCAAAGAGTGACGAGATTGACATTGTTTTGACTAATATGTTTTGGCAAGTTGACTGATGTTGACTGTATGATTGATTGGATTGTGCTGTCTGATTTTGACCAATTTTGACATTGACGTTTCGAATGACTGTCTTGTGTTTGAGTTTGACTATGTCTGACTTATTTGACTGATGTGACAATTGTGACAAATGCCATGATTTTATTTGGACCAGCCTAAAAGGACTGACCTAATGTCTCGGGGACTCATCGACTGATGGCTTTGCCTACGTAGCAAATGCGCAGAGACAACGTAGTTCGACTATGACATGGACTGACTGACATGACTGACTTTGACTCTATTTTTAGGATTTTGACATTGATTTGGATGTTTTTGTATGTTTCTTTAGGATGTTTTATGATTTTTAGGTCTTTCTTTAGGACTTTTTGTGATTTTTTTGGTCTTTTTTCAGAACATTTTGTGATGTTTTTGGTCTTTTTTCCGTTTTATGATTTTTTTGGATTTTGACATTTAAGAGGATTGTGACAAATGCAAATGACTAATGCCTACACATGAGAATCCAAGGAAAAACCTGATTGTGCCCCTAGTCAAGCTGAATACCAATTGACATGTGATGACTACGTTGTTTGACGTGGGAAGGACGCATCTCGAAACAACATGAGGATGATGACGATAATGTGACGAAAGTATCAAGGTCTACAGCTGGGCTAGGAACGAAGTCAAGTAATGTTTTGGATAATGTGCTTGCATGTATTAGACTCATTGCATTTGGAATGACTTGGTTAGGATTAGATGGGATGATGATTATCCTTAGACCATTTGATAAGGGAAAGCCAAGACAAGTGATAGACATGAAAGTATAGGGGGTGGTCTTGGTAAAGATGGGAGACATAAGACGAAGGGAATTGTCATATGATTTTCAAGAACTATGTCATATAAGGACAATAAGACTATGAAGGTGAATGACATGATGTTTCATGAATCGTGTATGACCGAAGGATAGACATATCAAGAGTTTTCCCAAAGCAGGATTTATGTGTGCTCGTTTTATGTCAAGACCAAGGTAGGTGGGAAAATAGACGGAAATGATAGGGCTTAGATGGATGTCAATGTCATAAGGAAGGCCTGGGAAATGAGACAACTTGCCCCCAAGTGTAATAGTCCACATAGACGATTTATTTTACACATGACGCCTATTTGCTAGGTTTTCATCATGGTACTTATCCAAGGTGCCTGCTTGCCAGGTTTTCACCATTGGATGAAATTTTTCTCTTTACTATTTTCTTGACTTTTTGATTTTTTTGGTGTCACCAAGATGCCTGTTTGCTAGATTTTCATTAGGATGACGATTTTTTTACATTTTTCAATTTTATTTTTTTTTGATTTTGTAGATAGCCTGGATGCTTTAGATGACCACTGAATATTTTGAATCCACTAATGGTGCCGATGTAGAGACTGGTGCCATAATATGCCAATAATGACCTTGCTGAAGGAGTTGTCTTGTTAGGATCGTAGCACTTGTATACAACTGATCGATGTCATTGTGATCCTTTCTGATACTAGAGTTGGCCTTATCAAAATACGCACATCGCAATAGAGTGCCATGAGAGTCCTTGTGGTAAAGAGTTGCTGCCATGATGTGATGGATTTGTGACGTGAAATTTTTGGACTTTAGGCGAGATGTAGGATAATGACAGATGATGGTAGATGTGGAAAGGTTGTTTGAACGTTTGGATGAATAACTTTTTATTTTCCAAACTTGGGATGGTGGATGACGGATTTTGGAGGGATGATGTTTGGAACCAACACTCTTAGATGTCTTGTTTGATGACCATTTTGAAGGAGGTGAACATGTGTTATATGTGGGAGTCCTCTTGTCTTGTGGCTCCACATTGTGATTGACTTTTGTATTTGACTTGATGTCTTTGTTTGATCCATCTTTCTTTGGGATCCATTTTAATTTCATTTGTCCACTTGTCCTTTTGTTTGATTCAATGGCCTTTGAAATTTGATTTTGATCTTTTGACTTGTAAGAGTTTTGTTTTTGTTGGTTCCAAAGGGAAGGTTTATTCATGATAGAATGACGATTCATGGTGTGGGTGGAGGGGGTGTTGGCAGCAATCTTATGACAAGGATTTCTCATGGACTCCATTTTGACATTTGTATCTAACAAAGTTTCCCCCAGTATCGAGGAGGTACCACTAACATCGTTTGATTTGTTGTCTGAGGAATAACCAAGACCTTGATGTCTGTAATTTCCTTGAAGCTGTATTGGTTCAAGAATGCCTTGCTCGTGTATGCCTAGTCCTTTGCCTTGATATTGCATGCTTTGACAAATTCTATTTGCAATGGGGTATTTATTGTTTTGAAAGCAAGATGCTAACCCATCATGATGTCTATGGACACTGTCACTTGTAATCTTTTCGTCTGCAAGAAAGCCTGCTCTGACAAAGATAGATGACCCTAGTTGATAAAGTGTCTTAGCTTCATTATCATGTTGGACATATTACTGACTGATATCTTTGGTCTGATCATGTGACATGTCAGGTTCAGACGATTCTATTGGTGCTTCCAAGGAAATGTCAAAGCCATCATTATGTTTAGTGTCATAGAGTCCCATGATTTTAGCTATAACTTGATCATATGCAAGCATGTCCCTAGTGGAAGATTCTTTTTCTGGAGGAATATCATCTATGTGTCCCATGGAGGAAAGTGTCTTAGTTTGGAAAGGGTCAATAGTTGAGGCTTGTATAGGGTCGTCAAGTGTTTGATCATGAATGGCGTAAAGGTCAAGGAGTGGATCGTTTTGGACTTCTTTGTCAATGGTAGGGTCTTGGTTGAAGATGGGGTTGTCATGGATTTGGACTTCTTGGTCAAATATGGGGTTGTCGTGGATGATACAATTGGAAATAAGGTCATGGGATGGACTACCTTGTTCTTGACATGAGGGTGACATTATAAGGTCATGCTTTGGGCTTTCATTTTGACATGTATCCTCAAGTTTATTAAATGGGATTTGACTTTGGACTATGATAGAATTTTCATGACTAGATGTGGCTTGTGAGGGGGTGACTTGAAAAGGATTAATGACCAAAGAACTAGATAGGACGTGGGAACTTGGACTGAACTAGTATATGGACTAGGATATGACATGGGTACTTGCATTGGACTAGTATGTGAAGGACTAGGGTATGATGTGGAGACTTGGACCGGATATGACATGGAGTCTTGGACTAGAGTAGGATGTGATGGCATATGATGTGACATGGGGACTTCGACTATATTAGTTGGTAATGATATAGGGACTTGGACTGGATTGGAGTAAGGTTGACTAAAATGGGACGTGGAGACTTGGGCCGAATCGATATGGTATGATGTGGGGACGTGACATGTGTTGGTAGATGGTTGATAAGGCATGTAGACTTGGATGGGATTGATAGGTGAAGGGTCAGAATATGACGTGGAGGTTTGGAATGGACTAGTTGATAGTTGGCTTCCCTTGTCAAGGTTAGGATAAGGGTGATAAGTGGACGTTTGTTTTGAATTAATGGCAGGATTTGTGTCAAGTGACTATTGATGGTGAGGGTAGATGGATGGAGACAAAGCATTTATGTCAAAGCCTTGTGGTAGCTTATCCCCTAAGTCCAAAAGCATGGCTAGATATCTTTGAGGGTCACGTAAGATATATTTTTTTACAAAGGAGACTATGTCAGGATTTTGCGATGCAGCTTTTATGTCTTTGAAATATACTCCTCCATTTTGGTCTCTTTGTATGAATGGTTCAAAAATGTTTTTTGATGAAGATTGCATGTTCATGTTGTGAAATGGATCAGAAAAGGTCCAATGTTTGACTTGGTTGTTTCTAAATGTTTGACTGTTGTTTGGTTTGTTTCAGTATCCAGAAAACACTTGCAAGCATGATATTTTGATTGTAAGCAAGCACACATCAGATAAGTACAATCCTAGGTTAGGCCAGGATAATATTTGCTAGATTCCACGTAACCGCATATCTGTAGCATGTGAATTCAGAAGCTTGGCTGCATGGGCTCCCCCTTATAGTGCACTCTCTTCTCAGGCCAACCAAGCTTCCAACCCCCATGAAACTCCCATGGCGAGCTGATCACCTCTACTACAAACTGCAAAAGTGTGGATGCCTTCACACCAACCGGTGCTGCGCTAGCAAATAGAAGGATTTTGGCTTACTACACAAGAGTTTTTAGTTCGAGACCCCTATTCGAGTGGTCATACATGGGGCAAGAGATTAATCACCATTAAGGTGGCACTCCAGCCTGAAGAGGTTAAGCTCAATAGGGTTTAAGGGAGTACAACTCCGTCCGTATGACACATTCGCACTCGCAACCTTAGGTTTTCCCTTAAGGTTTAAATTTATATGTCGGTTGGGGGTAGCTTGGCTTTAGCTCCATTTCCAGTTTGAGTCGCATTGGGGTGATGAAATCCCCAGGCAAGCCCAATTTCTAGAGTTGATAACTGTTTCTCTTACACCCAAGATCGCTCGAAAGCGCGAGGGGAGAGGATACTCCGATATACCAAGTCAGGGTAAATAAAAGATTAGAATGGGTTTGGTTTTCTGATCACAAGGTTTTCACCAAGTGAGAGCATACTCACGTACCATTCTACAACCACAATCAAGCAAAGAAGACGTGTTTTTTTTATATGCACCAAATTCAAATGTTTGCTAATCTAAGAAAAAAATAAGCACAAAGTTTGTTTATTCCTTCTTTGACATGCGAATCTACAAACAATGAATATTCGTAGTCTCATATGCAATGGTCTTGGATACATGAATGAGAATCACCACACGCTACAAGAAAAGATTAGTCACAACTATTAGAGAATTAGCTAGTCACAACAAATCTGATTTTTAGAAAATTTTTTGATAGTAAAATGAAAAATACAGAGAATAAAGCCTATCTAAAATCTCAAGAGGTTTCCAAAAATATAAATAAATTAGAAACATTTGCTGTTTTGCACCAGAAATTAATTTTTTATGAAAAATCATAATTTTTTTAAAAAAAATACAAAAAAGCTCTAAAAATTCTTATTTTTTTACTATATTTGTCTAATGTCATCCCAAATTTGCAAAAAAAAAATTGTGAGTAGATCTGCAAGCGTGAGTGAGATATAAGTAAATTTGTTTTAAACCCTAATTTCAAAAAATCTATTTTTTGACTGATAATTGCACATAAAAATTTAAAAACTAAAGAGTAGACCCCTATTAAAATTTAAAGAAATTTCTAGAAATGTAAACATATCTGAAAAAATTGATTATTTGCTCCCGAAATTAATTTTTTATTAAAAACAGAAAAATAATTATAAAAAATGAAAAACAAATCCAAAAAATATAATTTTTGGAATGAAAGTGCGTGATATTTTCCCCAAACTGCAAAAAACATTTCGTGAGAAAATATGCAGTCGTGTAAAAGTTATGGTCAAATCTTTGGCTTTGTCCACAATGATGCCAAACCTGCAACAAAAACCAAACAAGCCCTGCAACAAGAAGAAACCAACTCCAAAAATGGTTTTTTATTTGTCCAAATATGTCGGGTTCACCAATGTAATCAAGGGAAAATCAGATTTGTTAAAGGGTTAGCACAATAACATTAAAATCCATTGAAGTAACAAAGTACGAAGGAAACAAACATGAAAATAAAAGGAACAATGTTACCATAAATCTTCATCTTCCATTGCTTCACCTTTGTTACACCTTCTAGTTTGCAGCAAATCGAATGAGGCCCTCAGATTTCAAATGAGCACCTAGACTAATGTCAAAGCCCTATGCAAAGGTTGAAGGATTTGTATAAAAGAAATGACCTCACAATAGACTAAAATGACAATGACTGCAAATGACTATAATAATAACCTAAGTTGACAGAATGAGCATGAGATCCCAAAATAAGAACAAAATTGTCATTTTATAAAAACTGCAATTTTGAATGTGTGGCCAGGATGAGAAGATGACAAATACCCTAGAATCAATGGTCAAGATTGAATGTTGTAGTATGAATTAGGGTTAGGTCAAAATTAGGGCAAATGATAAGAAATGAATCGCCAAGATTGAATTATAAAATAATTCAATCAAGGGCTGAATTTAAATGAGATGTCAAGAGATAAGATTGGCACAGATAAAGAGGTTGCTGGAGAAATTAAATAATAAAAATTATTTAATTTAGGTGACCAATGAATAATTAAATAATAAAGATATTGTTTAATTATAGAGGAATGTGACAAAAAGAATCATTTTGAATTAAATAATGATTTAATTCAAAATTCAAGAGAGTGGACCAAATTAAATAAATAAAATTTATTTAATTTATGAGAGAAGTGGCCAATGAATAATTAAATAATTAAAATAATTATTTAATTATAGTAGAAGTGGACAAAAATTAAATAAATAAGAATCTATTTAATTTTAGAAAGAAGGGGACTTAATTAGTGACGTAATTAAATAAATAAAATTTATTTAATTAATAATCAAGAAGAAATAAATGACAAAGGGGAATTAAATAAATTAAGAAATTTATTTAATTAAAGGAAGACCTTAGACAATTAATGACGTATTTAATAAATAAAATTTATTTATTTAATAATCATGAGGAATAAATGACATGAATTAATTAAATAATTATGAATTATTTAATCAATAGTCGAATGTGGACCAAGGACATAATTAAATGACTTAATTATGCTAGGACGAAAGTGGTAAAAATGAAGCTTGCAGGCCTAGGTCATTTTTAGGTGTCTACAATGTCAATAGTTGGTCATTGATGTCAATCTCCAGTATGGTTAGGAAGATTGTTGTAGTGTTGTCATTAATGTCAATAGTGAGTGTGTTGCACCATGTCGTCTTTAGTATTGTCACTAATGTCAACCTCTAGTGTGTTGTTGAGAAGATGTTGTAGATGGGGAGATTTTTGGTGTTGCAAGTGTTGTAGATATTTTGAAGAGATGTTTGTGGTATTATTGATGTAGTTGGTTCACTTGGTTTCCAAGTGCTTTTGAGAAAATTTGAATAAAATTGTGTATAATGTGATAGAGGTGTGTTCAGTGTTGTGTTTCACATTTCTTCATGTTTGAAGATACTTGTGTGGTTTGGATGTGATGATCAGAGGTGTTCATAGGTTTTATATACAAAGTTTTAGGTTTTAGATTGTACGATACTAGAAGTTGTGTTTGACAATGTGTTTATCTATGAAGAAGGTTGTTTGGGAGAAATGAGATTACTTTACATTTCTCTGTGTTATTGTTTCATTTCTTGCAAATTTGGGAACATGCTTATATTGTCTATATCTACCTTCCCTTGGAGTTTTTAGTGTTGAGTTTCTTCACAAGTTTAGTTCTTATGTTGGAGTTCAGTGGTAGTGCATCCTGATGCGCAAGATGAAAGTATTCTTTGTTTTAGGTGGTTGTGGCAATGTTGCAAAATATTTTGATGATGCTAGAATATTTTGGGTTGTTGTGTGGATGCTATTAAGTGTTTCTTTGTGGTCCATATGTTGTTTTTAGACTTGGAGAAGTGTGTATGTGGTCGCGTGTTAGTATTAGCATAGGTTTGTGTTGTCAATAGATTTGCACCCTGCTGAATGCAATATTCAACAATCTACAGAAACATGGAAACCTCCTTCAGATGTGGGTGATCTAAGCGAAGGAGGAATCTCCAGAGTGAGCTGGTTCTCCGAATGATAAATCCTATTCTAAACAACTTCTGAGGAAAGGGATAAAAAGGTGACTGAAAACTAAAACCTATTACTAATAGATGACTTTCAAAACCTAATAATGATTCAATAATGATTTTGATCTCTTCCTCACAAACAGTTTTCAGAAAAACATAATATTTCACAAATTCTCATGAACAATTGATACATGAATAATTTGCATGAAGGCCTGACTTGAAGCACAACATGCAACCTATATTCTGAACTTTCTGCATTACGAATTACAACTCAAGGACAAAACAAGGACTTTGTAAATAGAAATCACAAGATAAAATCAAATTGAAATTGCAAATAGACACATAAATGAGAAGTAGGAATGTTGTCTTTATTCAACTGAAGGAGAATGCCACAATCTAAAACTGAGTACAAAATATGTTCACAAACTCAAGATGTGTATGAGCAGAAACTCCGATCTCTCCCCCCAAGAGAGCTCAAAAGACTAAGTCTATCAAAACATAACTCTCAAGAAACCCTAATCCGAGCTTAGAAAAAAGCTCCAGGAAAAGGCTTTCAAACTGTCTCAAAAAATTGCCTAAAAGCAGAAAAAAGCACACTACTTTTAGGATGAACCTGTCAATCCTCTAAAAATAGGTTGAATCTACTTTAAAAGCCAGAAAAACACCTTATCTCTCCACAATAAGACCCAAACTCGACCAAGAGGAAAAGTCAATAATAATTTGCTAAAAATAACAAGAAATCATAAAACAATTTATAAAAGATTGTTTATGATTCTGCTTTACAAGATTGTAGATTTTCATAATTTGTCAATTTTTTGCAATTAAAGATTAAAAATCTTTTGCAAAAAAGAAAAGCTTCTTATCCCTCCATTACAATATTTGATTTTCTCAAAAAATCATAAAAATATTAATACATAATTATCTTCTCATCTCATATCTTATCAAAAATCAGTCATTGATTTCTCAAAAATCAATTAAAATCAGAAACTCCAAGTAGACAATCATCAAATCCTAATCCTAGGTCATAAGGTACCCACTATTGCATTCACATTATTTTCACATAAAACAATAATCATAATCCATATTCAAATATTCATAATCCACTAAGGAAAAGAATAAGTCCTAAAGACTTTACATGTCGACCTAGCATGAGAATTTCAGCCTCCCCACATATATCGAACTTTTGACTTTGATAAATCACAATGCAAAGGTTATAAATCTTGGCCTCCATTCAAAATTCTCCACGTGATTTGACTGAACCTTCCAGATAATCATAAGGTTGAATTAGGGCATGAGATAAAGATGCCACAAGCCCTAAAATCATTTCATTTGCACCATCATTTGGAAAAAACTTGAGCTCTGTCTGAAGGAATAACGCTGCCATGATGGTTGAATCTGTAGCTCATGCGTTATGAGAAATCATCATTACTCCTTCAGAAAGTTAAACTCTTTAGTGGGTAAGCTTTGTTTTGTTTGTTATTGAAGTTTCTTATTCCATTCAAGAAATAAGAAAGGCCATTAAGGCCGTGGCCTGTTCATACACCTCTCTGATTTGCTTCACATTCCTGTGCTTTGATTTTCCTTGGCCGATATGAGCTCGAGTTCCATTTGAAAGCTCTATGAGAGAGCTTGTGGGTTACTGATTTCTTCTACAATCACAAGGGTAAGCTATCTGCTCATTTCTTCTATGACTTCGCATTTTTCTCACTCTGGCCTTATGGCCGTGGCTATACACACTCTAATACCTCTATTTTTGTATCATCTATGCTTACATCTATTATGAAAGCTCAACTGTCATCTTGAGAGCTCAAAATCTTGCTTTATGGATGCTTTATGGAGCTCTTGACCATGACTATATGCACTCTCCACACCATTGGCTAGTAAGCCATCTTTACTAGTTATTTCGCTCCTTAGAGACTTAAAGAATCTCTCTTTTACCTATGAGTTTCTGGCCTTTTTCAGGCTGTACCAAATGTGTATCATAGAAAGCATTAACTTAAAGTTTTGGGCTCAACCCAAAACATGAAATTTCCCTTTCATGTATTTCTAAAGACATATCCACTTGTGGGTATGATGGGAATTTAAATAAACCGTAACTTCTTCGTTTTGAAGCTCGACCCAACACAGGAAATTGGCATTTTTGTATTCTAGTGTTGTCTCATGTAAAAAACCATATGGGTTATCTCTATTATTGCATTTTCTGTATTTTGAAAGCAAACCCAAATGTGGGTATCATATATTCATTCTACATTCAGTTTATAAGCTCAGCCCATTAGAATTGATGGTCTATTTTCGGACTTCTGAAACAAAAGAGCAACATGGGTATTGGTATATCTTGAAGAGAATGCATGTATTCTAATTTTTCTGGCAGACCTTGACCACCAGTTCTTTGCATTTGTTCTTGCTATTTACTTAACAAACTCTCTCATGGATATCACTGGAAATGTAAAACTTCATGTTTCTATGTATTCTACATCTTGAACTAAGAATAGAATCCATCCAGTGTACCTGTTATCTCACATAAAATTCTCAACGATTTCATTAAGTAGTTGTTGAGATAAGAATACCCACATGGATTATTAGAAACGGTGAAAAATCTATCCATTTGCTATATCTAGTTTATGGCTCAACCCATTGCAAGTGATGCCTTTCTTTGATATTCTATTTTGAAAAGTAGACTCAAATGAGGAAGCTGGAAAAATATTTGTTTTGTTTTCCTTTATCATACAGAAATCAGCTCGACCACCATTTTTTCTTTTGCACTTTCAGTTGCAAAATCTCATACTGGCATTTGTTTTTTAAAACTGGGCTTGACCTCTCTCCTATTTCTGCATTTTCAATTAATCATGTAAAACTAGGCTTCTGAAGCATTCAAATTTCTTACCTTCAACATAATTTTGTGCTTGTCCATTGTGAAGAGAAAGACTTCTTAATGTATACTATCCCCATGCTTGTTCTCTGTATGCACAATAGTGTCTTTTTTAATTTTTCCTTAACACAACAACTTTTGCCTTCTGCTCTTGGACTTGTAGAGATTTAGATTGAAACATTGCAACACTGTTATGGACTACACCTTACCTGACCTTTTCCATGCATGATTAACACCTCTTGAAACACCTTTATTATGCTTGTTCTTTCCTCATCATTCAGAAATGATCATTTCATATTGCATTCACTAATGCTGCATTGCATTGAAAAATTGATATTCTTTTGTTTTCTTATTGCTTAGAATCCCCACATAATTGTCATATGTATTATGACTAACACTTGTAATTCACTAAAGATAATTCTGGATACACATTTTGCTTCAATTGTTGTCTTCAGCTAGACACTGATGCATGGCTCTATTTGAAACATCCTTCCAACTGGAATGAGCTGTTTTTCCCTGCACACTACATTCAATGGAAGCTCACATGTTTCCTTACATAAATAATACCTCAAAAACACCTTCTGGAACAAAACTATGGTCAGCTTATCCTGTGATTCTTAATTTTGTATCCGTTTATGAGTCAACTGGAACTAGTTTTTCATTTGTCACTTGAATGCATTGTCGGTCCTTCGTACTCTTGAGCTCAACATGGTACTCTTCATGCATTTTTATATTCCACTTAACAAACTATTTTCAAATCTGCTCTTTTTCAAAACAAAATTCTTGATTAAGGCATAATGTATGCCTATTCACTATCCCTAACTATGAAAAGAATGAATTGATGAACTGGAACTTGCATGACATATATGATTATGATAAACACAGAACATGAACTATGAACTATGCAGCAATGTTTGATATAAATGTACTCGGCTGAATTGATTGAGTGAACTAAGCTCACTATTCACCTATAGCCTTCAGAAAATAAACCTGATCGTTATGAATGCACAGTTGGTTTAGTTTCTCAATAGATAACTCTGTTTACTCTTTTAGTTGTATTTCCTTTCACTTGATGAATATGATGATGTATTCTTTAAAATCAACCCATTTAATGAATAGGGAAGCATGCCAAGCTCTACCCTTATGAGAGCCTTTTTTTCTCCACATGCTTGGGTTTTGAATAATGATCAACTTCGTGACTTTACCTATACCTGCACAAGGAAACAAACAATGCTAGCATAAAAAATAGAACATGATGATCATGATATTGTTATTTCTCCTTCAGCTCATTTCTTCTGCACTTATTTGATTGATTGTTTCAATGCATAATTAATAGTAGGTTGCACTTTTGTGGGTGCCTCATATAGGTTTCTTCATAATCAGAGCCACTGACACCCCCTCTTTCCCCTCTTATAGGTCGATGGAACACAAGAAGACAAAGATGCACCATTCAACGTCAACCGTCGATAATCAGGCAATGGTGATTATGTTGTCACTTATATGTTTTACTTTCTGCATCTTCAGTAGTGTAATGTGCTATTAGTGATATATTGTAATACTAACATCCACAACTTGTGTGGATATTTGATTTCAAATCTTGCTTTTCATTTGAAAAGAAAATGCATTTAAATACAATGTTGTAATATCATTCTGATTCTTGAAATCAAATGAAGCCTTGTAAAATATGAGTCTTTTATGAAATAAATGAAAGCATTTAAAATGCATTTTTCTCATTTGCTCAATTTTGTATCTCTTTTAATTCTAGAATATCTGAATGGCATTCTGAAAACGTTATTTCTTCTTCAAAATGCATAACTGTCACTCAATGCATAAATAATGATAACAATTGTAAACAATATTTGAACTTAAACTACAATTCCACCTCATGATAAATAAAATTCAGCCAGCTCCACCAATTGAGCTGAGGCAAAAAATTGGTAACAGTTTGGTTGGACTAGGTGCTAGCACTAATTACATAAGTTGTTAGTTGTTTGTGGAAGCATGGCGATGCATGCTGGTGTAGATTTGGGTCCTAGTACCCTTGTTGTGGTTTTCCTTCACTTAATTCCACTATGAAGATGGTTGACTTATTTTTTTGTTGTACATTTGACGTGCATACATTTCATTAAGGCTAAGCTAATTAAGAGTGTTTAGGTCATAGATGGTATAAATGCAATGCAATTTATTGATAGTGTGTGTAGAGTGAAAAGGATGTTAATGTGATCAAGTGTGTGTTGAACACATTGAATACTAAGAGGGGGGTGAATCAGTATTTTATTAACCATTTAGCTATAAAACATCCAATAATTAAAACATATCTAATTGCAACTATAAATAAAGACATGAAAGAGACCATAACACTGCATGACACATAAACACCAAGATTTTTACGTGGAAAACCAAAAAAAGGAAAAACCATGGTGAGGATTAGCTCACAATTATTATAACCGACTATAAGATATTATAGGGGAACACTGCCAGGACACACTGTCCTTGAAAAGGCTCACAGCTTGAGATTATTAAAATGGAGTGTGGCTCATTGTCAAAAGGTGAATGATAGAATACAAATTTCATGTGCTGAATTTTGTTCCAATTAAGCTCTGAAAGCAAAATCTTGCTCTACCTTGTTGTTGCTCAACATACACAATAATTCTGCTTTAATACTAATCTTATACATACAAATTTACAATTTCACATAGTATCACACTATCACACATTTTTTATCTCAATCTCATCGCATCTACAAAAAAAAAATGTCCCATATATATATGCTATTACATCCGCATACATCAATTAGGTCAGCATAATTAGATGTACACATAATTCAAAAATAGCTTGTCGGCTCAAATATTGAAACAAAGCTCCTTTCACACTTAAACAAAAATGTTCAATGAAAGATTTAGGTTGGCATGGACCTAAAAAATATCTCTTTGACATCTACAAAGCATATTAATCTTCATACCTCTTATTCAAGTATATGGTTGGCTAGAAGAGGGCTTGATCACAAAAACAAGTCAAGTTGACTAACACCAATCAACCATATGATCATATGAGTGTGTGCCATTTGGATTGAGTGTAGTGCTGATACCTATAAACCATCTCCCAAATTTGTAAAGATTGAATCAAAGTACCAAAGGAATGCAAACCAATTAACTCATATCACTTTAGATAGCTATAAGAAGAAAACTATATGCTCAACTTTTGTCATTTATATCTTTTAGTCTGTATGACTAAAAACAATAAAAAATTGTTCACAAATGTACTTAATAGTCTTTAGTAACATACTAAAAATGCATAGGTAGATCTTCTAACATGAGCAATTCCAAACCAAATTACCAGATCAAGGTAACACAAACACTATTTACTAGATTAGACACAAATGTCAATCAAACAATGTTGGCATCAATGACAACACACTAAAGGGTTTCTTCTTCATTCTTCCAATAATTCCCCCCATTTTTCATTGATGGAAACATGTGTCAAAAATGAATCTTCAAAATTGTAAACTAAATTGTGCGAACTCCCCCTTTCAAATATACACCAAATTTTCTCCACAAAATGAATCTTCAAAACTTTAAAACTTCTCTCAAAACTTCTCCAAAATTTGTCCAAAACTTCTCCCAAAACTTCTCCCGCTTTGCATCAAGGACAAAGGGTGTGACAGTGATAAACTTGTAGAAAGAAAATAAATTGAAATAACAAAGAAAAAAAAGTGTAAGGAACATTTAACCAGAACCGGGGCACCTTCTAATTCCTTGAAAATGGCTTCCCAAGCAGGTTTTCTATCATCCCAAATCCCCTTCTCTTTGAAAAACACTTTATGCATTGATTCCAACTCTACTAGGCTCTCCTCTCCATCTTATGGAGTAGATGGATTAAGATTTATCTTTTCAAGTTTCTCTGCATCCACCAAGGCATTTGATATCGGGATGTGTTTGGACTTCACTAGATCTCCAAGCTATCCAAACCGCCTTATAATATCCTCTTTTTTCCTTTGCAAAGTGTAAAATTTGTTTTGTAGGTCTGAAATACAAGTCTAGGAAGCATAGTCTGTGCCTTTTGCATCTGTATAGACTTTGAAGGCACTGGAAAGTTGTGACTCTATTGAGTCCATTAAGTCTTTAATACCTCGAGTGGCATTTGACCACCATATGCAATATACAAACAATATCTAGGCTTCCTCTTCACATTCCCTTACCTCCTTTAAAAATTGCATTATCTTGTTGTATACACCTAAAAATGGTCACATTATAATAAGTCTGGTAATTAATTAAATACAAGTTATTTAGTTAAATCTCTAATTCAATTTACATATAAATGAATTTAATTATTTATTTATATTGTTCATTTTCTAATTCTTCTATCTTAATTAAATAAGTTTAATTACTTATTTAATTTAATCACTTTTCTAATTCTTCTTAATTAAATTAAATAAGCTTTACAATTTATTTAATTTAATTATCACATTGTTTTATTTTGAATAAAGTAAATATTCTTCATTTTTTCCAAAATCATGAAATCATCTTTAGGTCTTCTAAAAAATCACATTGTTTTATTTTAAATAAAGTAAATATTCTTCTTTTTCCCAAAATCATAAAATCATCCTTAAATCTTCTAAATATTCTTCTTTTTTCCAAAATCATGAAATCATCTTTAAAATCTTCTAAAAAGCCATCTCACACATAATTAAATATTTTTCAATGTTTAATTAGAAACTTCTTATCCACATTTCACACATAATTAAATATTTTTCAATATTTAATTAGAAACTTCCAAAACCACATGTCACATGAAATTAAATAATTTTATTATTTAATTAATGAATTATCTTCAACTACAAAACCAACTCATAACTAAACTTGACAAATGGCAAGTTGCCTTCATTTTTGAGTGAAAGGTTTTGTGGGAAGGAAACATCTTCCTTCTTTTTCTCTAGCTTCCATATTTCTCTCCAACTTCTCCATCTCTTACCATTCATCTTACCAGACTAAATATCAACCATTGATCTTTTCCAACTAAGCTTTTGTCTTCAAAAACTCTATAAATATAACCTTTCACAAACCATTTGGATCAAATTCTTCTAGCATCCTCACTCTGTCAAAATCAATCTTCAATCTTCCATCCATCTTCATCTATCACCTTTGTCATATCGTTATGCTACAAAATTGAGCAACCGACATTCTTCCAACAATCAACCTTCAAAATCTTGCATTCTCATGCAGGTGGAGAAGAGCCATGGAGGTCAATCAAGTCTAGTTTGAAAATTGGTTTGCATATCTTTTATTTATTTTTATTTTCATTCTAGTTTGTGCTTCATGGTGTTTGATAGGATTTAATTAGTTTATTGTTTTCAATATTAAATGAACCTGTTGATTTTATCCCTATCTACACTTGCTATGTGTGCTTGCACATTTATCCTGCAATACCAGTAACCTTTTCTCCAAAATCCTTGACTCTATCTCTTTTTCAGTCTGTTCCTTTAGGCTGGAGGTGTACTCTTTGAGTGAATCAACCAAAAACTTTAAGTTCTCAATAGGGGTTAAGGAGTCATCAACTATAGCACTAGGGGTAGTATCCTACAAAGTCTTAATGTAATTATTTACTAGTTCAATCCCTTTCTGATGAGTTTCATTAATCTCCTTTCTGCTAGAGTTAAGAGAGGTATCTCCAAGCTCCATCCTTTGAATGGGTGAGATCTTATTTAGATCCAAATAGCCTTGATGTAATGGGAGCTAAATCAATTGAGGTGGAATCACAGTCTGAATACTTATTTTCCTTGACAAAAGGCCCTTGAGAGTATTTCCAGATGATTCTACAGATGGATTTGATGGCTCTATTATCTTTGGTAATTCTTCTTCACTTCTTCCAATCTCTATTTCTTCTTTATCTTCTTCTTTATTTGATGCAGGATCATCCAATGGTGTAAGGAAAATATTCATTACCCAAAAATGTTGTATTTTCATTTTCTTATAGTTTCCTTAGTTGTCTTGGGGCCCATGGCAACTCATGCAATCTTTGGGATAGCTAGAAGTTTGAAACAACCTAAAATAGTCACCTATTTTTAGTAAGTCGGCCTATTCAAGTTGTATGGAAATAAAAAATTGACCCCAAGGAGTGCAATTGAAAATAAAATATTTTTGGTGAAAAATCATCTCAAAATCCTATATCGTTAGTGTTGATATGTTCATGGAGTTCTTCCAAACTGTTATTAGCATCTCAACACTTTCTTTGATTATATTCTCTGTGTCTTCCGGTGGAACAGATGTATCACCAATATCTTCTAGATATCAATGCCTTTGACTTTAATAGGCCCTTGTATTTGAGTTGTATGAGATGAAGAAATAACACTCATCCCAATTCTGTTTTCCAATTCTCTCACTATATCAAAAGTCCCTTTCCTTAGCTTTTCTGAGCTGTTCTTTTCCCTTGTCATGTGAATAGTGATTCTTTGTTTGACTCTAAACCTCTTAGTATATTCTTCTAATAGGGTAGCATGACCATCCTCAGACAAGGAGGATCAAAACTTATCCATGACATCATTTTTAATCTTGTCTTCAACTTTTACAACTTCATGCCTTCTTTGTAGTAGGGCTTCCCATACACTATCAGTTGCCTTCTTTATATTTTCCATACTCTCAAAAAAAAAAATCATATATTGAATGAAAGAATTTACAATTGTTTCCTTATCCTCCTCATTAACTTCATCATACAACTGAGCAGTACCTTGAAAATCATTAGATTCCGTCTATAGACACTTAAAAATGTCATGAATGATATCATTCACTCAAATTAGATATACTAACACCGTTTCATCGTAAAACCCGGCCTCTTTTCACTTAATTGACTAAATTATCCTAACTATTTAATTAATTGCATCATTTTCATCTATTAATCTAATTGACCTAATTAGGTTAATTCACCCCTTTCATACTAACCTTTAGTCCTATTAAAATAAATAAATCAAACTATTTAGTTTAATCCCTAAAGCCCTGTTATTTAATTAAATAACCCTAAGTTATTTAATTAAATACTATATCACTTTCCCCCTTTTTTTATTAAATAAATAAATTATTTAATGAATATCCTAATTCCCCTAATTTGCATAATTGAAACTTTATTTAATTATCAAATTACTAATTATGCTCATCTTCCCACTTGCAAGGGAATATTCCTCCTTTGCACATTCCTCCAAAAAGAATATTCCCATGGAATATTCCTTCCCCTTTTGCACAATTAAATTTGGTTTTGGTTAACTAAATATGTAATTTTCCTCACCCATGAGAATATTCACTTTCTTCACTCATTTGAAAAAAGGGAATATTTCTCCTTACAACAAACTTTCAACAAAGCTTCTTGTACAAGTTTTGAAAGTGTGTTTGTTTGGATGAATGTAAGCCCTTGATTCTTTTCTGAATCCATGTGATCATTGATTCTCATCCCCTGATGGGAATCCATGATCCATGTTTCATCTTTCCTCCAATTTTGACCATTGATTAACTTTTTTAATCTCAACCCTTCATTTCTCATTTGTCCTCATATAAATAGGTCACTATTTGGAGACAAATGGATCCATCCTTTAAGAGAAAACTTATGCTATTAAAATCATTTCCACTTGCACTCATATTTAGCACTTATTTAGCATCCTTTTAGCTTAATTTACTTGCATCATTAGCTTAGCCTCCATTAATGGCTTCCATGGTAACATAGGTGCATACATTTAGCATATTTTGTAATGAGGGTTTTAATATTTTGAAGCTTGCATACATTTAATGTATATTTTCATACACCCATATCAATCATCTTAGCATTCATCATGTTAATTTAGCATTTAAATCATGTTTTATCACACATCTTTCATCAATTTCGTTGATTCTTGTCAATAGAATCGATCAAAACAAGCTCATTTATCCATGGGATTGGGAAAGGGTCGCCATTCCACATCAATGCAAAACCACTCCCCCAATAGGATAAGTTTCAATGGATTAGAATAGGTGTTTTTGAAGCTTTCATATTTTAATATGTTTATTGTAATGGATTCTTAGTTTAGTTTGCATTGAATGATCTTATTGGACTAATTTTTCGTGGCTTAAATATGCTTCAAATCCTCATGGATCAAGTGTAGTGGCCTATACTAAGTCATCAGTCACATTTTGGTGCTAGGAGGATAGTACCAATCAAATTTATTGATTTTTTCTCTCAAATTCCATTTTTTTGGTTTTGTCGATACATCAACACTTTTGGAGACTACAACGACACCTTTGTTAGGAATCACCATATAGCGATGCCCATTCTTGCAAATATAGTGACGCTTAATTAAATCATCGATACCTATTAAAAATTGTGACGCTAATAATTTTTTTAGGTATCAAAGATTTGTAAATAACAAAGCTTTTTACTGGTAAGCAAAAAAAGTGACTTAATTTTAGCATGTGCTTTAAATTTTTTGATTTTATTTGATCTTTAATGTGTCATTGACTTCTGGGTTTTTTTTTTAGGCTAACTGGTTTTGCAGGTTCGGACAACAAAATTTGAAGTGAAGGAACATATCATTTTTTCATTTTATAATTGTAACAAGTGTTTCGACACTTATGGGGAAATTATAACCCATTTATGATGCTTTATTTTACATTTTAGGACCAAACTAGATTTCTTTTTGGGCTTTAAAATTAATGTTCAAATTGGTTAAAACTGAAACCTCACATCATTATGATTTTTGGTTTAAAAATTGAGTAACACAACTTCCACACTTAAAATTGGTGCTTAAAATGAACCAATTTTTCTATGATGGATTAAAATAAACATGTGTTTGACTTGCTTAAGTATGCTTGTTGTGCCTATCCAATCTCCTTGTGCTTCGTGTGATCTAGGGTAAAGAGAAACACACAAGTATACCTTTTCCTCTTGGAAGCGCTTACCCTCCCCCCTTGTGCCTATTGGAAATATTGGGTGACGAAAAGAATTTTATGCATAAAATATGTGTTAGCTTTAGAGGGACTACCTCCCAACTTGTGAGAGGGAATGAACCAAGCGTGATTTCATTTTGGTTTGCTATATAAATAATCGGTTGTGACTAAAGTCATTAACCGACTTGTTGTGGTTGTCCCATACTGATGAATGTCTCCCTTAGTATCCTTGTGATGCATTAAAACCATTAGATATTTCTAAGGGCTGGGAGGCCTCTTAATTGAGTGAATTGTTGTTTTTATGGCACTAGTTTATCCCAAATATGGTCATTAAAATCCTTGTTTGTAGTGGCTAACCAAGTCCAATTCCAAAACATATTTTAAGGTAGTGCATAGAGTAGCACCACTCCAGGAAGTTACTTACCATGTTTGATTTTTGATTGAGGCAATAAAGAAAATGGGGAAGGGACCTCCTTTTCTTGGCATGTCAAGATGTTACATTTCCTTGACATACCCTATTTTTCCATTTCATCTTCACGGATTAATCATCTCTTTCGATGATGGTAAGCCTACTAAGAAATATGTACCCACTCTACCTAGGATTGTAAATGCTTGTGAGTCAGTTTAACATTTGCTTGATTCCAAAACAATTGCAAACAAACATCATCAAGTCTTTTCCAATTTTCAAACCCTCTGTTCTAAGTATGGATACCCTTTGACAAAACCTTGATATTGATGCTTGTCCTAAGAATTTATTTATAGAGACTTCTAAATATTTTGGTTTACATCCCAATCCATACTTCCCAAAGTTAACCTAGGTAACTATTCCCCTAACTTCATCCTTTTCACAAAATGGACTTTGTGAAATTTATGATGTTTTTGACATAGACATTTAGTGTGAACTTAACAAAGAAAAGTGTTTGTGGTAAAAATAAACTTATTTAAGCAAGATAAATTGACAAATTGAACCCCACATGACCATTTGGCATTCAATTGCTCTGGTTGAACAACCAAACCTTACGCCCTCTATCATTCAACCAAACTTTGAACTAATTGAGGGAGAACAAACATATATAATTAGTAGTTTGAGAAGCTTCACTTTTGAAACAAAGGAAATACCAACCTAGTGGAGAAACACAACATACATCTTAGAAAAACAAGAGAAACCAGTTGATATTGTGGCTAGAAGGCCCATATTACCACCTCTTGAGTGGCAATAAATATCCTCTTTTTCACAATCTCGTGCTTCTCTAAATGATCTCTCACAAAATCAAAATCCCGAAGAGAAGGTCTATATTTCATCACTTCAAACTTAGGCATCATAGTCAAAAATCCATCAAGAAACACCTTGTGAATCTCTATGACAATAGGAACATTTTGGCAAGGAATTTTTATAGACACACTTCAATGAATAATTCAAACTTGTATGTCCAATATGAACCCCTCATTTAAAGTCAAATATTGGTCTTAGGCTTGTATTAAATGATCTCTCACAAAATCAAAATCCCCAAAAGAAAGTCTACATGCCGCTATTTCAAACTTAGACATCATATTTCAAAGTATATTAGAAGACGTATCTTAAGGAATTACCGCAACTACGATAAATCACTAAGGAGACGTTTTCTACGCTATTTCATGAACACACCAAATCTACACATTTCACAAGAACTTCTCCTTGGTCATTGAGTCTTTAGGATTTGAAAAATTTAGAGGTCTAGCATGTTTCTCACCACCTTGGTCTTGGAAAATAAAGGTTCACTCTAGGTCAACATTAGGTCAAACATTTCATCCACCCCTTATTAAAATCCAAACTTCACTACACCAAACTTTGCAAATTTTTTGAACACACCAACACTTTGGACTTAGACATCTATCAACCCATCCAACTCTAACTTAGATACTTTTTATGTGAAATGAATCATTTTCCATGCATTTGGTTAAGTTAGTTATCATATTTAAACTCATTTATCTTGAAGGTCACAAGTCTACCCTAAAGATTCACAAGTTCATTAAACATCCTTTATCCAAACATCAAATATCAAACCTATAAAGCCAAAAGTGTTGTCCCAAAATTATTACAAAGATCACTCCCCATATCATTCATCTTTTCATCCCCCACTACCATCATTGCTCCAAATGACTTAGAGCATCCCTTTTACCAAGATTTGATTCAACTAGATATTTTAAACATTACAAATCTCAACACAACTCTCCTATAGGTGACCCAAAAATTATGGAAAATACAAGATCACAACACAAGAGAATCATGGAGAAAACAAGTCACATTCACCTCAAGTCATCCAAATCCTCAAGAATTTGATCCAAGAAGTCAAGTTACCCCATCACAACAACCTTCATCCCCATCAGGGCCATCTGAGATAGAAGATGTTAGAAACAACCCATTTGGACATACTAAGGAATAAATCATGGAGTACAAACAAGAACATCAAGCCTTAAAAAATGTAGCTCCAATTTCCCCATCTTTTGTTGCACAATCATTGACACAAGGCTTGAATGCATCCTCCATTCAAACAATTCCATCACTAGGGCTAAATCAAACACCCATTCCTAGTATTGCAACTAGTCTTGCTAAGGAATTTGGCCATGCTCTTCCATTCGAAAGCAACACACTTGTGGGTACCCTCAACACCAATATTTCTGAAACCACCACTTGGACACCAACATTTGGTGCTCGCCCTATTCCTGAGAATCCTCTACATCAACATAAACAACTTACACTTCACGAATACATGACTACCTCAACATATTGGGGGTACCCCTCTTTATCCATCCCCACAAGTACCACAAGTGTGCCCAACATCACACACAAAAGTGTAGACCAAGTGTCAAAAATGGACCCAAAAGGGAAATTTATTCCTTTTAGGAAAAATCAACCTTCAACACAATATGGGACATCTTTATTGAATCCCCCAATGAGTTCATCCATCCTATTGGTTACCCAAAAAAAATCCATCTCATTCATCACCAACCAAACTCAAAGAAACCCCTTGGTCATGAACCCTATTAACCAAGGTAACACCTTGACCACATCCCAAACATTAGACAATCCTTAAAACATCGGTCAAGGTAATCCGTTCAATCAATGGGCTCAAGGTCCTAATGTGCCATTTCCATCACAATACCTAATGGCATCATCAACATCTTTCCCCATGGTCCCCCTCATCATGCAAAATCAAATGGGACCTCAACCTTACATTCCTCCATCCCAATCCACCATCTTGTAAGGAATGTTAAACCAAGGGAACCCCCAACCTCTCATCAACAACCCACAACCCACTCAAAACATCAACACCTAAAACTTGTCACAAATTTCCCAACAACTAACTGATCATGCATTACAAGCACATGCATTATCTTTATAGCAAGCACAATAGGATTATCTATAAGTCGTCCAATAGCAGCAACAACAAGAAGCAACCCTAACAACACAACAATACTAGAAAAAACAACAAGCACCCCTAGCAGCACAATAACAATAGTAACAACAGTAAGCATCCCTAACAACACAACAACAATAGCAACAACAAGAATAAGACTTAGTAGCACAACAACAACAACAAGCCCAACAAACAAATTTAGTAGCAAAACAACAAAATCAAGGTCAACAAGTAGCCTTAGCAGTATAGCAATAACAACAAGCACAACAATAAGCCCTTGTGGCCCAACAACAACAACAAGCCTTACTAGCTCAACAGTATGCCCAACAACAACAAGGTTCCTACTAAAATCCTCAATAGAGCATCTTCAACCTAAATATGCTAGGAACATATATGCCTCCACCAAAATTTCCTTCGCAATATCCTAAACCCCCATACACACCATACAACACCTCATCATATCAGAATCCCACATACAATTCATCTATCTTTCTACAATATGTTCCTCCACTAAACCCACAAGATGATATTGCATCACAACTTAAGGTGTTAGCACAAGAACTTCAATATATTCGGATGGGAAAAATGAAGAAAACCCATACAAAAAAATTATGCCCTTATCCATTGAATCGAAAAATTGCAATGGTACTATTCCCTCCCTGTTTTGAATTCCCCAAATTTGATAAATACAAAGGGAGAGGAAGTCCTATGGACCATTTCAAAGAGTTTAACATAATGTGTATTTAGGTCACCTACAATGAGTCCTATTTGATGTGCCTCTTTCCAAGAAGCTTAATAGGCCCATCCATCAACTAGTTTTCTCAGTTGCCTCTAGGTATCAAAACCTTCTAAGAAATCATTGAAAAATTCATAGATAATTTCTCCTTTAATCTTGACATGGATGTAAGCCTAGAAGATTTGTACATTCTCAAACAAAATAAAGGATAATTTTTCACCAATTTATTACAACGATGGAGAACAAGGGATAGTAAGAGCAAGTGGCCAATTCTCGATGAACAACAAGTGGGGATTATCATAGCGAATCTAGATCTAGATCTATCCTTCCACTTAAAGATGCAATGCATTACCTCTTATGAAAATCTTGTCCCTAGAGCTCTTAACATTGAGAGAGATCTAATCTCATAGGGAAATACTCAAGCCTACAAAGATAACTACCCATCAACCAGTTCAAATGACAAGCCTCGTGTTTGGGATAAGAAGAAGAATGTAATGAATGATGGCATGGTAGATGCTAAGGTGGTCCTAAGTGCTCCTAGGCCAAACAAAAATCAAATAGCTAATGTTCAACTAACTATGTAACAAACAACACCATCACAAAACAATCAAGTCAACAACACTAAAACACAATAATGACAAACTCCCAACATAAAAAAAATCTAAAATGCAAGTACACACAGTTGTCGAAACCCATTGAAACCATCATTAAGAAATTGGTAGAGTAAAACTTGATAACACTTCCAAATTTTGAAAACTACCAAGAACTACAAGATAAATCACCTTGGTAAAATGAAAAAGATCTTTGTGAATTTCACAAAATCAAAGGACACAAAACATAAAACTGTATGATGCTCAAAAATGTTATCCAAGATCTTATCAAGAATGAAGACATATTTGTTGAAGTACCAATCGACAATTGAGACCTTAAGAGATAAAAGAACCCTATGCTAGATCATAGAAAAGGAAACAACACTAAAAAAGCTAAGGATTACACAAACATACAACATACCTATTCCAATTTAGTCTCTTACTATGATAGTGTCATCACCATCGTCACCATCAAAGGGTCTAGTGCAGAATGTGGAGTCACCACATGAGGTGGCAAGGTCACCATCCAAGGAGTCCCATATCAATCTAGGGCACAACCCACTTTTCCAACATCAAACCCTAGCAAGTAAAATCTCCTAGATCAACTTAAGAAGACCCCCACACATATTTCTCTCTTGGAACTATTGAGGCTATCACTTGCACATAGGGAAATATTAGAGAAAGATTTTATCTTTATCATACGTTCCCAAGGGTATTGATATAGATTATTTTCAAGCTATGGTAGGGCATATCACTAATTATCTTCTCACCTTCTCAGAATAAGACCTACCATCACAACCATCTCATAACCATGCTTTTTACCTTGAGGTCATTATTCATAAGTGCTGGAATTGTGTGCCTCAATCCCATAGGCTGAAACCTCTTGTGAGCAATTTCAGTGAGACTATGGAGATGTCTGGCCGACCTACTAGTTAATCATGACTATCGCTGTGACCTCCTGAATGTCTTGGCGATTGGAATTTGAAACCTTCAGCGTACCCTTAGACAGTCGGGATGATGTCTCAGCGATGATAGGAAGTCTTGCCGATATCGACGTGACCTTTGGTCTATTTGGCCAATGTGGTAATCGGCATGACTTGCTCCTATCGGTATGAAGTCCTGGTGATTGGGAGATTTCTGGCTGATGGTTGGTGTCTATCAGATATCAGGGTGACTCTGGGTGACAAGCGGTACTAGGGAGAGTCTTGGATAGTCAGTATGTCTCATACTGACAAGAGAAGTCTTGCCAATAGATATACACCTGTGGTTGTCAATGTAACTCATGTGACCTCGATAAGAACTCTCGGTGAAAGTTAGAAGTCTTGTTGATTGTTGGTGCTCGACATAACTTGAAGACTTCAGTATGAAGTCTTGGCGAAAGCGACGAGTTTTGCCGATAGTAAAAGTTCTTCGAGATGACATGAAGTGCTCGGTGGGAAGTCTTGGTGAAAGAAAATTGTCTTGCCGACTTGGTATGACATGAAGTGCTCGGTGGGATGTCTTGGCGAGAGTGGTAAGTCTTGTCAATGAGTATTCTTCTTGGCATGACTTGAAGACTTCGGTATGAAGTCTTGGTAAATTGCAATGGTCTCGCCGATGGCTGTGTGGTCTTCGGTGTAACTTGAAGGCATCAGTATGATGTCTTGGAAAAGAGTGTTTGTCTTGCTGATGGGAATCCTAATGTTGATATGACCTCTTAGCGAAAGCGATAAGTCTTGCCAACTGTTGCTCAGTGTTCGGTATAACATAAAGGCTCGGTATGATCTCTCAGTGAATGACGATAGTCTTGCTGACTATTGGATATTTCATAGTGACCTTTGAACTTTGGTATGATGTCTCATTGAATGGCGATTGTCTCACCGATAAGAATACTGAGGTCGATATGACTTGGGAACTTCAGTAAGATGTCTTGGTGACAAGAGGAAGTCTAAGAGATAGCTTGTGAACTTGGTATAATGTCTTGCTAATAGTGAAGACTCTTGGCGAAAATGACGATATGGGCTCTATGGCATCGGGGAGACACGGTTAGTGTCTCACCGACATGTGACACAGGTTGAATGCCCTTGACTGAGTGAAGACTGTCCGACGTGGTGTGATTTGGACAAATCAGAGAGAGAGCAGAATGTGAACCATTTGCTGTGAGACCGTTGCAACCATTTCTATGTGGAAGGGAAAAATCTACACAAGGAAATGGAAACATCTTCGATGATAATGATGTTGAGCTGGAGATTGATGTCTGATAGTTGAAAATGAAGCCCATTGAGAATGAATGCATATATGTATGCATTGGATGCTCTTTAAAAGGTGTTGATAAGCCAAGGAGCTAAAGAGCTGAGAGCTAGAGAGATAGCAATAGAGAGAGGGCCGAGTGGCTGGCCGAAAGGCCGAGGCCATGAGGTCAAAGCAGAGGAAGAGGGAGGGAGTGTTATGCTAGAATCTCTCCTAATCTCTTAGGGATAGTTTGCTACTAGTTGTATCCAGAATGAACAATATGTAATGTCTGAAAAGGCTATGAGCCTGAAACTATATTGTAACTTTCTGTTGCTAAATAATACAATGGCTCAAACTTTGGAGAGGGGTTTTTTACCCGAAAGGGTTTTCCCCACGCAAATCTTTGTGTTCTATTTTTGTCTTATCTTTCATGTCTATATTGGTTTTGTTAGAGGATCTGTTAATGCATGCAGTTGAATTTACAAGTGTTTTTCTCAAAAGGATTAATGTGGGAAATAAACTGTGTCCATTTCCACTATAGGACATAGTAGTACATGTCTTTGAGGAAACCTAATAGAAATTAAAGTTACCGAAGGCACTACTATTTGGAGTCTCTATAAGATGTGCTCCATTGTTTTCCATACAATAAGAACAAGGTTAAAAGAGTCTTAGTAGATGGAGGTACTGGTCTGAACATGCACACCCTTCAATTGATCAAGAACTTTGATTATTCAGAAGATGCTATTGAGAAAGTGAAGAGTACCACCATAATAGCATATGATGATCAAGAGCGGGTATCACAAGGCATCATTGCACTAACCATCCAAGTGGGACTTGTCACTACAAAGGATGCATACCAAGTGTTAGACCTTGATATTCCCTACAACATCCTACTTGGATGACCATGAATCCATTCCCTAAAAGTTGTAGCTTCAACCTATGACCAATGTGTAAGGTTTCCTTTTGAGGACAAAGAAGTTACCATGCATGGAGATCCTAAGCCTTTTTACTACTACAAGAATCTTGAGGCCAAGTTCTATAAGATTCCCTAAGTACCCAAGAATGATTAAGGACCTACACCATCTTCCTCATTTGTTAATCCATTGTCCCTTCCATCTACCTTAGAAATGGAAACATTAATTGTGTAGAAAATTCTTGACATCAAAATAGTGATCTAGAATGATGGTTGTGGAAGCTATAAACTAACAAAGGATACTTTTGTGTTGGGGGAGCTACGTATTTCTCCAAAATCTCATTGGAAACCCACAACTAGCACCAAAGTAACTGAAACAATAAAGACAACAACTACTACCTTCACCAAGTGGGGGGATTTGAACAAAGAAGAAGTCAATGAGGAAAATGTCTCTAAACTACTATATCAAGATGAATGACTCGTCCCCATTCTTCCCATGGAAGATGAAAACAAAGGCTTGCAACTAATTTTTGGTAAGTGGTGACTAATCATGCTATACTATAAACTCTTCATGTATCATTGTCAGGGTCCGGGGGCGGAAACCCCTGAGAAATTTTTTTCTCCTACTTTTTGCTTTGTCGCCGACAAAATAAAAACTGACTTTGTAAAACTCTAATTCTGGAAGCTTCTAAAAATATTGTAATAAGTAGTTGGGATGGGAGTTATAGTAGGAATTTTTTTGGGAGGTTGTAATATGTTTTGTAATGGATAATAAAACCATTGGACGATTGTGATTTTGTGGATGTAGCCCATATTGGGTGAACCACGTTAAATTCTCTATGTTATCTTATTGCTGCTATAATTTTTGTGTGTGTTTTATTTCTCTATTTTATTGATCAATTTTTTATTTAACTATTAGATATCTACCTTCTAACCCTAACAAGTGGTATTAGAGCAAGGTTGTGTTTAGTTATCCTTTGCATGAATGTATCACAGTTGAGTGGGAGTAATGGCAAACAAGGGTAAGTTGAAGTTTGAGAAGTTCAATGGGAAAAGCTATCATTTATGGAAGATGCAGATGGAGGACTACCTCTATTAGAAGAATTTATAGTGGCCATTGGAATGGAAAACCAAGAAACCCTCAACAATTTCTAATGAGGATAGGGATATTTTGGATAGAAAAGCACTTGGCAGTATTTGTTTATTCATGGCACAATCGGTGGCATTCAATATCACACCAATAAAGACAATTCAAGAGTTGATGCAAACCCTGGTGAAGTTATATGAAAATACTTCCACTTTGAATAAGGTATTTATTATGAAGTGTTTATTTAATATGAAAATGGCAAAAGGTGGGTTAGTTGATCATTTAAATGAGTTTATTATGGTTACCAGTCAACTAAATTTTGTAAATGTAAACTTTGATGAAGAAGTTAGGGCTCTTTTGATTTTGTGTTCTTTGCTTGAAAGCTGGAATAGCTTGGTAATGACTATTAGCAATTCTATTTTTGGTTTAAAAAATTGAAATTTGATGATGTTGTTGGTGTTATTTTGAGCGAGGAAATTCATAGGAAAAGATTAGGTGGAACATCCACATCAGGTAGTGTTTTGAATGTAGAAAGCAGGGGAAAAACAAAGGAGAAAGGAAACAATTTTGGAAGTCATGGGAAGTCATGATGAAAATCAAAAGACAAAAGGTCTCAATCTAGAGAAAAGAAGGAATGTCAATACTACGGTAAGTCGGGTCATTTAAAGAAAGATTGCTAGTCTTAGAAAAATAAAGGAGACAAAAAGGAATGAAATAAAGAGGAAAATGTGGTAAGTAATAAATCTGATGAGGATGATTTGATTCTTTCCCTTGATAATGCTGATGATTCTTGGGTGTTAGATTTAGGGGCTTCATTTCATGCTACGCCCCATAGAAGTTATTTTCTTGATTATGTCTAAGGAGATTTTGGGCTAGTTTATTTGGGAGATAAAGAAACCTATTAGATTGTTGGAAAGGGAAGAATCAAGATTAAGTTGCAAAATGGGAATCATTAACTACTACATGAGGTAAGACACATTCTAAAGTTACAGAGAAATTTAATTTCAGTAGGACAACTAGATGATGAAGGTTGTGTTGTTACATTTAGTGATAAAAATTGGAAGGTTACAAAAGGTTCCTTAGTGGTAGCAAAAGGTGTGAAAGTAGGCACCTTATATCTTTGTAGAGGTCATACTGTTCCTTATACTTTTGCTATAACAGATAAAAGTCAATGTTCAAGAATAGCTGCTGCAGTTCAACAAGAAAAAAAATAGATAGTTGCTATGGGTTTTGAATCAACACTGTGGTATAATAGACTTGGGAAAAGGTATTGTTATTCCTTGCATAACCACCCCATTTTATTTTATTTTGGAACAAAATGGGTCCCCCATTTTCTTTTATTTTGTTCGCCTTTGGTTGTTTGGTTGGGTCTAGGAGTTATTTGTTTTGCTCCTAAATCTATCTTTTTCTCTGTTGGAGGCGGGTCTGAAACAAAATCTAAGTATGAAACTCTTTCAAGGTTTCTAGTTTGGATATACTTTCGACTCCGACTCCGCCTTCTCTGTTGTTTCTCCTTTGTTCCATTGGTTGTTTTCAACAAAATCTTGGGTTGGCCCGTCTTCTTGTTTGTTGGTCATTTTCCTTGTGTTTTGTTTGTTTGCTTGCATGGAAGTGGAATTGGGATTGGAACAGAAGTATGAAATTTCAAGTTTCCATTTTATGTTCCCATCCCGACTTCGTCTCCGCTCGTTTCCTTTTTCCTCATTTTCTTTGTTCCTTTCGGCCGGGTCTGGTGTTCGCCCTGGTCCCGCTTCCCTTGTGTTGGTGTGTTTCATTCTTTTCTTTTTGGTCAGGATCAGATTCGAACATGGAATCGAACTTCAAACTTTGTGAAGTTCCATTTCGGTTTTGTCTCTATCCCGTCTTCTTGTGTCATGTTTTGGTTGTTGTCCTTTTGTCAGAACCGGATCCAGAGTGGAAGTTGAATTTGGGAACTAACGATTAGTTTTGGTCTTGTTCCCGTTCTGGTCCTACTTCCAACCCCGATTAGTTTTGGTTTGGTTCCTATTCCGGTCCCGCTTCCAACCCCATTTTGGTTCTGGTTTGGTTCCCATTCCAGTCCCATTTCCAACCCCATTTTGGTTCTAGTCCGGTTCCCATTCCAATCCTGTTTCCAACCCTTTTTTGGTTCTTATCCAGTTTTGATCCCAACCTCGCCACATGATGAGAAATATATTTTATGCCTAATACTTCTATGGTTCTGCCTTCGATAAAGGCATGGTTTGACTAAGTAAATATTATCTAAGGAGGATGGAGAAGGGATTATATGATTGACTAACTTGGATGTTTTGTTCATCTAATACAGGAAGTTGCTGCAAGAATCTAGAAATGTTGGGGCCATTAGATGATGCCTCTTAGAGAAGCCAACCAGGTGAAACTTCATGGTAAGGAGTTAGACCGAAGAAGATCAAAGCTAAACAACTCTCATATACCTTGAGATAAATTATGCAAAAAGGGAGACGATGGGGAGAATTTATTATTAGGTCAGTTTATGGATATCAAGGAGGAGATAAGAACTTATAGAAAGGAGTTAATCAAGTTAAAGGAGATGCAAAGGTTGGTTTCTATAGAATTTGAAAGGATCAGATTTGAAGATGATTGGTTGGATGGACTTGATTCGAGTACTCTTCAACAAGTGTTCTCCAGTTATGACAAGTACAT
>VDFB02000002.1:85149396-85207990 GCA_007258455.2 Sequoia sempervirens | reverse complement strand
TATTATATGAGAACTCTAATTTATTTTTCTTAGAACTATTCATGAACATGTCATCTTATCATTTTTTATATGCATCCAACAATTACAAAGAAGGAAAAAGGGAATGAAATAGAAAAAATAAATATATTGTACAAGAAAAGGATTTACATGGTGACCCCTCCTTTATGAGATCACTTTTCACTCAGCCAAATGCAACCATAAAAGATGGGGAAATCAAATCTCCACCAGTGAATGTTGGTCTTCAAGGGTAAATGGAGCATCTCTCTTTGGTAACAAGTATGGAGGATTCAACCCAAAAGGAGGGCACAATATTATATAACAAAGAGTAAAAATTAAATTATTTTTGAGGATCTCTCTTCCCACTAGGTGAATCTTGATAAGTCAAAAAAATGTCTCATCTATTAGCCAAATAAAAACATGTATTTTTCTTATTTATGAAGTTTATGAAGACTGAGCATGATGGGAAAGTAAGATATTTTCAGTTGGAGCAGTCAAGATTTCATCATATCTTGAAAATTACAATCTAGGTTCTTGAGATTTTTGGATAGAAATTAGGAGAAAAGAAAGTGAAGTAACCCATTAAATTTCATGAAAACTCAGTTCATGGTTTCAGAGAAAACTTCACCTGCCCGATGGTCCAGAACTTTGCTTTCATGCTCTGGAATATCCAAAGCTAAAGAAGGATCTAAGTGAAGGATAAGTATGATAGCATTTATGAAGAGGTTAGTAGTTTGGGATTCTATGAGCAGTTAAGGGACAACAGTTGAGAGAATCTAGGGGAAATTCAAAGCATCTAAGGTAGGTTGTTGGGTTGTGTAAACAAATAGAGCATATCTAGGAGATAGTTTTGGGCTGTTTGAACCTTTTTGACAGCATCTAGGAGTTGTTTTATGAGATTTACTGATACACAAGGTAAAGACATGACTCTTTCAGCATTCAAATGTCTTTTTGGAGCTTGTTTAGGGGCTATAGAATAGGCAATATTTGTTTTGGATGACCAAAGAAGATTTACTTAGCAAGATGAACAAAAGACTTATCTTTTTCCATCAACACATGTTCTTATCTTCTAGCAAGTTGTTGCACAACCATAAAGACTCCATCTTCATATCATATATAAATTGATATCATTGTACCCATGAACTCAAACAAAAGAAGCCTTCAGAATAATAGAGTTCTTTTTTTTAGCGTAGTAGGTAGTTGCTTGTAGTTTATTTGTTGTTTATTTCTTCTTTCTTAATAATCTTCCACCTTTGTCTTTTTACTTTAGAATTTCCCTGAACTGGCCCTAAGATCATATTTCGCTCCATCATTTTCATTTTACCAACTCTTGATGACTGTTTCCGGTAGAATTCTTTCATACATTGTATTTCAATTATGTTTGTAGAAAAATAATGTCATGCAAATGATTTCTTCTCCCTCTTACATATTGCTATGGACACCACCCTGGATTGATATTTATAATTAAATAATGAAGATTGCAACGACCTTCATCATTTTTGGCGTCGTTGTTGGGGAAAGGTGTCATTGGGGAGTTCTTGTTGATCTGGTGACAACAGGTCAAAAGAAAAATTAGTTTGGAAAACTTTTTAGGTTTATTATTTTAGAAATTCCTTGTTTTATTATTTTAGAAACCCCCCCAAAATAATAGATCCAAAGGAGAGGTTCTTGCATGCAAAGGTGATGAATTTTGTGCAATCTCTTCAACTAGAGGACCATGAATTCAAACTCCAACAAACAAAATATTATTGTTTGGACACCTTCAATGTCCAAGGAGGGTTGTCCAATCAGATATTTGAAGGACAAGGAGTTGCATCCAATCATGCATGCAACAAAATGTGAGGAAGGATTGCAAGATCTTTCCAATCAGCCCATGTATCTACTAAAATCAGAAATTATGGAGAATGTTACCATTTGAAAGGAAGGTGGAGCATCGAAGTTCAAATATCTAGCCATCTTCTTCTCATGGTTTTCCTCTTCTTTCAAAAATTTGAATGCATGGATCCATCCTTTGAGAAAAAGATGTCATTTTCCACAACTAGTTAATGGTTTTGTGTAACCTATCTCTAAATCAATAAGTAAAGTAGGATAGAGTAGGTTTCTTTTCAGCCATGCTTTACATTGTTATGTCTCTTCTCTAAAGCTCAAAACAACATATTTTTCTATAAAATTTGACCAAAGAGCTTTTGTAGATTTATTTTATAAACCAAACCATGAAGAAAAGACAACAAAGTCATGATAGATCCAAGTAACTCCATATGATCTTCTAAAACCACTTCTAGTGTACCCCTAAAAAATCTCAAAGCAATGCAAATAAAAAGTGAAAAAATGGGCTCTCAAAGCTCTGAAGTTGCAGGAGGGACCTTAACATTTTTAGGTGGGGAGATGAGACAAAAAATCTCTCATCTATTAGCCTAAATAAAGTTTATCAAGATCTCGCTACGATGGGAAAAGTAAGATTTTCAGCTTGGAGCAAGATTCACCACACCTTGAAAATTACATCTTGAGTTCCAGATATCAGCTAAAAAATTAGACAAGAAGGAAAAAATAGCATTAAATCTCCCTTCACAAAACCTACCGTTTCTTTGAGAAAGTAAATTTCACTAGTCTAATTGCCCAGAACTTTGTTTCTATGTTCCAAAATTTCCAAAACTGAAAAGAAGGCATTCCTAAGTGAAGGATATGCATGATATACTTGGCGAAGAGGTGGGTTGGAGGAAGTCGGTACCTATGATGCCAAGTAAGACACCATAGAATCTAAGGGGAAATTCAAAGCATCTAAGGTAGGTTGTTGGGTTGTGCAAACAAATAGAGCATATCTAGGAGATAGTTTTGGGCAGTTTGAACCTTTTTGCAAGCATCTAGGAGCTGTTTTATGAGATTTAATGATACATAAGGGAAAAAAATGTCTTTTTCAACATTCAAATGTCTTTTTGGAGCTTGTTTAGGGGCTACAAAATAGGCATATTTATTTTGGACGACCAAAGAAGATTGACTCAACAAGATGAAGAAAAGACTTATCTTTTACCTTCAACACATGTTCTTATCTTCTAGCAAGTTGTTGCACATCTATAAGACTCATCTTTTAGAACTCTATAAATTGATTAAATTTAGGAATCAAATGGGGGGAAGAGTTTTATAAAATAATAGAGTTCAATTTTTAACAGCAGTAGTGTAGTTGTTTGTAGTTTTCATTTCATAGTTTATTTTTCAACAATCTTTCCATTCCTTGTTATTTACATTTTCAGAATTTCCCTTTCAATGCTTTTTAAGATAGATTTCAGTCCATCATTTTCATTTTAGCTCTTAGATTATATTTGTTTTCAACAATTTCTTTCATGCATTTCCTTTCGATTCTGTTTGTAGAAAAAGAATGTCACACAAATGATTTCTTCTCCCTCTTTCATATTGCCATAGACACCACCCTAGATTGATATTTATAATTAAATGATGAGGATTGTAGCGACCTTCATCAAATCCCTCTTTTGTTGAGAAATCTTTGCAAAGGACTAGTATAGTGCATTAAGGGATGTAAAAAATAACAACATATGCAATTTTTAATGTTGTTTATAAATTGTTGGAAATGTGAGATAGAAATAGATCATAAGATCTATCATTGGGTTCAACCCACCTTATTTTATTGGCTTCAATCCATAAGAATAGGGATTTTGGGGAAATAACCCCTTTTTTGGCCCAAAAAGGGGATACATGGGTGCATGCCCCTCCACCCTAGCAATAAATAAAGAGAAATATAAAATAAAAGACCAAATAAAATCATAAAATGTGGGCATTAATTTGAAGATGATGAAAATATCAAATAGGGAGACACGTAGAAGGAAACAACCAAGGAAGTGGCAGATGGAAGATAAAAAAACTTGGAATAGATGGGACCAAAAAGTGTAAAAATGATGGTCTGATTTTGGTATGTAATAGGGCTAAACAACCCTCATGAGCAAAGTATCCTAAAAACCCTTTTAAAGGAGATCAAACAAGCCACTTTGCTTCTTGATGAAATAATATGAATTCAATAACACTTTCTTAGCCATTAATATGGATATTTGGCCATTTGTCGAGTTTTAGATAGTTGATATAGAAGGTGTTTTGAGAGACATTGGTATCATGTGGAATAATTATAATTTGGAAGGTATGATTCTCTCCAAAGACAAGCATGACTTAAATGTTTTATGCAAAGTAATTTAGTTATTTAAACTTAGATCATTTCCAACATATATTCTCCTAAAACCAAACAATAGAGAATAAAAATTCAAGATAATCTTATTGCTTAAAAGAATCAAGAGTTTTAATTGGATGGTAGCAAGAAATTCAATACCCCTTTGAGAAAATGGGTGGGGTTGAGGACTAATATGATAACTTAATTAGCCTTTCTAATTTCCTTCATAATGGTAGCATATCAGACATAGGTTTGCAAGGATCTTATTTCACTTGGTCAAAAAAAAGTGTTGTAATGAATATTATATAGATGAAGTTCGAAATAATGCTCATATCTACAAACTGATGTATGCTAGACAAGTGTAAGATTTCTAACTTCCTCTTATTATTGAATGGGATAAAAAAATCATAAGTAAATTCACCCCTTTAGGCTTGAGGGTATGTGGAATCTTCATCCTAAATTAAAAATTCTCATAGAGAATTGATGAAATATTGAGATAAAAAAATTTAAAAAGCAATCTGAAAAATAAAAAAAAGTTAAAAAGGACATAAAATAATGGAACATATAATCAATTGGTGATACCTTTGAACAAAAGAAAGATTCCAAACATAAACTAAAATATATATGAGGAAATAGACTCAAAAGGAGGTAACAAGGAGATGTACCAAAAAGAAAAATAAATACTAAGAAAATTGCATAACCTAATTGAGAAAGAGAAAATTTTATAGAAGCAGAAATCAAGGATACAATGACTTAAAATAGGGGATAGAAACAAATTTTTTCACTGGGTTGTCCTTAATTATAGGAAAACCAATCAAATTAATGAACTCATAAATAGTAATGAGACTAAAGTTACCAAAGAGGGGGAGATTTAGGTAGGATTCATATTCTCTTTGTATCCTTACAAATCTCTAGTCTCATATGATTTCCCCCTAGCTTTCTTCCAAACTTATTGGGAAATGGTGAGTAAAGACATCACAAATGTAGCACAATGATTCTTCATTGATGGAAACTTATTGGAGGAAACAAACAACACATTCTTTATCTTTTTACCCAAGAAAAGTGGGGCAATAAACATGTCTAAGCTTAGGCCTATAAGCATATGAAGTTACATAATTTATAAAATCCTATCCAAGTGGATGGTTATAAGGATACAATCTTTCTTGGATAAGATAACACACAACAATTCAAATGGTTTTGTCCCAGAGAGAAAATTTCTAGATGATGTGATATTAATTACTCATGAAACCTTTAAATCATTGGAAATAAGGAAAAAATAAAGTATGTTGTTGATATTAAGCATCTCTAAGGCATATGGAAAGGTCTCTTTGGACTTTCTCGTGAAGGTTTTGCATAAATTTAGGTTCAAAGATTAAATGTTAAAACTTATAAAAAACTACTTGACTACTATCACATATTCAATCATAATTATAGGTAGTCCTAATGGTAACTTCACCTCCAAAGGGGGATTAATACAAGGGAACCCATTATCCCCATATATTTTTATCATATTGGTAGAATATTTGGGTAGAAATTGTTGGAGATTTGAGTTGTTGAGACTATTGGCAACATGAGCATGATGATGTATAGTGTAGGGAAATTTTTGAGTGGGGAGATTGATGAAAATTGATGAGAATGATATTATATGGTGTTTTAAGGTCGCTGACATGTCATCAAGCTTCAAAAAAATTTCACTTCAACCCACTGGTGGAGCCGTAATGTAATGTTATTAATCATGAGTTTAAGTTCAAATGTTGCTTCACATTATTATCATTATGCATTGAGTGACAGTTATGCATTTTGAAGAAGAAATAGGGTTTTTAGAATGCCATTCAGATATTCCATAATTAAAAGAAATACAAAATTGAGCAAATGTGCAAAATAGCATTTCAGATGCTTTCTTTTATTTCATGAAAAGACTCATATTTTACAAAGCTTCATTTGATTTCAAGAATCAGATATTACAACATTGCATTTAAATGCATTTTCTTTTCAAATGAAAAGCAAGAATTGAAATCAAATATCCAATATCGTGTCATGGATGACTATTGCACAGTGTCACCACAGCAATATTACACTCATCAAGATGCGTAAAGCAAAATTCGTGATAAGGACGACATAATCATCATTGCCTGATTATCTACCGCGCCAGATGTTGAATGTTCCTTTGTCTTCTTGTGTTCCATCGACCTATAAGAGGGGAAAGAGGGGGTGTCAGTGGCTCTGATTATGAAGAAACCTATATGAGGCACCCACAAAAGTGCAACCTACTATTAATTATGCATTGAAACAATCAATCAAATAAGTGCAGAAGAAATGAGCTGAAGGAGAAATAACAATATCATGATCATCATGTTCTATTTTTTATGCTAGCATTGTTTGTTTCCTTGTGCAGGTATAGGTAAAGTCACGAAGTTGATCATTATTCAAAACCCAAGCATGTGGAGAAAAAAAGGCTCTCATAAGGGTAGAGCTTGGCATGCTTCCCTATTCATTAAATGGGTTGATTTTAAAGAATACATCATCATATTCATCAAGTGAAAGGAAATACAACTAAAAGAGTAAACAGAGTTATCTATTGAGAAACTAAACCAACTGTGCATTCATAACGATCAGGTTTATTTTCTGAAGGCTATAGGTGAATAGTGAGCTTAGTTCACTCAATCAATTCAGCCGAGTACATTTATATCAAACATTGCTGCATAGTTCATAGTTCATGTTCTGTGTTTATCATAATCATATATGTCATGCAAGTTCCAGTTCATCAATTCATTCTTTTCATAGTTAGGGATAGTGAATAGGCATACATTATGCCTTAATCAAGAATTTTGTTTTGAAAAAGAGCAGATTTGAAAATAGTTTGTTAAGTGGAATATAAAAATGCATGAAGAGTACCATGTTGAGCTCAAGAGTACGAAGGACCGACAATGCATTCAAGTGACAAATGAAAAACTAGTTCCAGTTGACTCATAAACGGATACAAAATTAAGAATCACAGGATAAGCTGACCATAGTTTTGTTCCAGAAGGTGTTTTTGAGGTATTATTTATGTAAGGAAACATGTGAGCTTCCATTGAATGTAGTGTGCAGGGAAAAACAGCTCATTCCAGTTGGAAGGATGTTTCAAATAGAGCCATGCATCAGTGTCTAGCTGAAGACAACAATTGAAGCAAAATGTGTATCCAGAATTATCTTTAGTGAATTACAAGTGTTAGTCATAATACATATGACAATTATGTGGGGATTCTAAGCAATAAGAAAACAAAAGAATATCAATTTTTCAATGCAATGCAGCATTAGTGAATGCAATATGAAATGATCATTTCTGAATGATGAGGAAAGAACAAGCATAATAAAGGTGTTTCAAGAGGTGTTAATCATGCATGGAAAAGGTCAGGTAAGGTGTAGTCCATAACAGTGTTGCAATGTTTCAATCTAAATCTCTACAAGTCCAAGAGCAGAAGGCAAAAGTTGTTGTGTTAAGGAAAAATTAAAAAAGACACTATTGTGCATACAGAGAACAAGCATGGGGATAGTATACATTAAGAAGTCTTTCTCTTCACAATGGACAAGCACAAAATTATGTTGAAGGTAAGAAATTTGAATGCTTCAGAAGCCTAGTTTTACATGATTAATTGAAAATGCAGAAATAGGAGAGAGGTCAAGCCCAGTTTTAAAAAACAAATGCCAGTATGAGATTTTGCAACTGAAAGTGCAAAAGAAAAAATGGTGGTCGAGCTGATTTCTGTATGATAAAGGAAAACAAAACAAATATTTTTCCAGCTTCCTCATTTGAGTCTACTTTTCAAAATAGAATATCAAAGAAAGGCATCACTTGCAATGGGTTGAGCCATAAACTAGATATAGCAAATGGATAGATTTTTCACCGTTTCTAATAATCCATGTGGGTATTCTTATCTCAACAACTACTTAATGAAATCGTTGAGAATTTTATGTGAGATAACAGGTACACTGGATGGATTCTATTCTTAGTTCAAGATGTAGAATACATAGAAACATGAAGTTTTACATTTCCAGTGATATCCATGAGAGAGTTTGTTAAGTAAATAGCAAGAACAAATGCAAAGAACTGGTGGTCAAGGTCTGCCAGAAAAATTAGAATACATGCATTCTCTTCAAGATATACCAATACCCATGTTGCTCTTTTGTTTCAGAAGTCCGAAAATAGACCATCAATTCTAATGGGCTGAGCTTATAAACTGAATGTAGAATGAATATATGATACCCACATTTGGGTTTGCTTTCAAAATACAGAAAATGCAATAATAGAGATAACCCATATGGTTTTTTACATGAGACAACACTAGAATACAAAAATGCCAATTTCCTGTGTTGGGTCGAGCTTCAAAACGAAGAAGTTACGGTTTATTTAAATTCCCATCATACCCACAAGTGGATATGTCTTTAGAAATACATGAAAGGGAAATTTCATGTTTTGGGTTGAGCCCAAAACTTTAAGTTAATGCTTTCTATGATACACATTTGGTACAGCCTGAAAAAGGCCAGAAACTCATAGGTAAAAGAGAGATTCTTTAAGTCTCTAAGGAGCGAAATAACTAGTAAAGATGGCTTACTAGCCAATGGTGTGGAGAGTGCATATAGTCATGGTCAAGAGCTCCATAAAGCATCCATAAAGCAAGATTTTGAGCTCTCAAGATGACAGTTGAGCTTTCATAATAGATGTAAGCATAGATGATACAAAAATAGAGGTATTAGAGTGTGTATAGCCACGGCCATAAGGCCAGAGTGAGAAAAATGCGAAGTCATAGAAGAAATGAGCAGATAGCTTACCCTTGTGATTGTAGAAGAAATCAGTAACCCACAAGCTCTCTCATAGAGCTTTCAAATGGAACTCGAGCTCATATCGGCCAAGGAAAATCAAAGCACAGGAATGTGAAGCAAATCAGAGAGGTGTATGAACAGGCCACGGCCTTAATGGCCTTTCTTATTTCTTGAATGGAATAAGAAACTTCAATAACAAACAAAACAAAGCTTACCCACTAAAGAGTTTAACTTTCTGAAGGAGTAATGATGATTTCTCATAACGCATGAGCTACAGATTCAACCATCATGGCAGCGTTATTCCTTCAGACAGAGCTCAAGTTTTTTCCAAATGATGGTGCAAATGAAATGATTTTAGGGCTTGTGGCATCTTTATCTCATGCCCTAATTCAACCTTATGATTATCTGGAAGGTTCAGTCAAATCACGTGGAGAATTTTGAATGGAGGCCAAGATTTATAACCTTTGCATTGTGATTTATCAAAGTCAAAAGTTCGATATATGTGGGGAGGCTGAAATTCTCATGCTAGGTCGACATGTAAAGTCTTTAGGACTTATTCTTTTCCTTAGTGGATTATGAATATTTGAATATGGATTATGATTATTGTTTTATGTGAAAATAATGTGAATGCAATAGTGGGTACCTTATGACCTAGGATTAGGATTTGATGATTGTCTACTTGGAGTTTCTGATTTTAATTGATTTTTGAGAAATCAATGACTGATTTTTGATAAGATATGAGATGAGAAGATAATTATGTATTAATATTTTTATGATTTTTTGAGAAAATCAAATATTGTAATGGAGGGATAAGAAGCTTTTCTTTTTTGCAAAAGATTTTTAATCTTTAATTGCAAAAAATTGACAAATTATGAAAATCTACAATCTTGTAAAGCAGAATCATAAACAATCTTTTATAAATTGTTTTATGATTTCTTGTTATTTTTAGCAAATTATTATTGACTTTTCCTCTTGGTCGAGTTTGGGTCTTATTGTGGAGAGATAAGGTGTTTTTCTGGCTTTTAAAGTAGATTCAACCTATTTTTAGAGGATTGACAGGTTCATCCTAAAAGTAGTGTGCTTTTTTCTGCTTTTAGGCAATTTTTTGAGACAGTTTGAAAGCCTTTTCCTGGAGCTTTTTTCTAAGCTCGGATTAGGGTTTCTTGAGAGTTATGTTTTGATAGACTTAGTCTTTTGAGCTCTCTTGGGGGGAGAGATCGGAGTTTCTGCTCATACACATCTTGAGTTTGTGAACATATTTTGTACTCAGTTTTAGATTGTGGCATTCTCCTTCAGTTGAATAAAGACAACATTCCTACTTCTCATTTATGTGTCTATTTGCAATTTCAATTTGATTTTATCTTGTGATTTCTATTTACAAAGTCCTTGTTTTGTCCTTGAGTTGTAATTCGTAATGCAGAAAGTTCAGAATATAGGTTGCATGTTGTGCTTCAAGTCAGGCCTTCATGCAAATTATTCATGTATCAATTGTTCATGAGAATTTGTGAAATATTATGTTTTTCTGAAAACTGTTTGTGAGGAAGAGATCAAAATCATTATTGAATCATTATTAGGTTTTGAAAGTCATCTATTAGTAATAGGTTTTAGTTTTCAGTCACCTTTTTATCCCTTTCCTCAGAAGTTGTTTAGAATAGGATTTATCATTCGGAGAACCAGCTCACTCTGGAGATTCCTCCTTCGCTTAGATCACCCACATCTGAAGGAGGTTTCCATGTTTCTGTAGATTGTTGAATATTGCATTCAGCAGGGTGCAAATCTATTGACAACACAAACCTATGCTAATACTAACACGCGACCACATACACACTTCTCCAAGTCTAAAAACAACATATGGACCACAAAGAAACACTTAATAGCATCCACACAACAACCCAAAATATTCTAGCATCATCAAAATATTTTGCAACATTGCCACAACCACCTAAAACAAAGAATACTTTCATCTTGCGCATCAGGATGCACTACCACTGAACTCCAACATAAGAACTAAACTTGTGAAGAAACTCAACACTAAAAACTCCAAGGGAAGGTAGATATAGACAATATAAGCATGTTCCCAAATTTGCAAGAAATGAAACAATAACACAGAGAAATGTAAAGTAATCTCATTTCTCCCAAACAACCTTCTTCATAGATAAACACATTGTCAAACACAACTTCTAGTATCGTACAATCTAAAACCTAAAACTTTGTATATAAAACCTATGAACACCTCTGATCATCACATCCAAACCACACAAGTATCTTCAAACATGAAGAAATGTGAAACACAACACTGAACACACCTCTATCACATTATACACAATTTTATTCAAATTTTCTCAAAAGCACTTGGAAACCAAGTGAACCAACTACATCAATAATACCACAAACATCTCTTCAAAATATCTACAACACTTGCAACACCAAAAATCTCCCCATCTACAACATCTTCTCAACAACACACTAGAGGTTGACATTAGTGACAATACTAAAGACGACATGGTGCAACACACTCACTATTGACATTAATGACAACACTACAACAATCTTCCTAACCATACTGGAGATTGACATCAATGACCAACTATTGACATTGTAGACACCTAAAAATGACCTAGGCCTGCAAGCTTCATTTTTACCACTTTCGTCCTAGCATAATTAAGTCATTTAATTATGTCCTTGGTCCACATTCGACTATTGATTAAATAATTCATAATTATTTAATTAATTCATGTCATTTATTCCTCATGATTATTAAATAAATAAATTTTATTTATTAAATATGTCATTAATTGTCTAAGGTCTTCCTTTAATTAAATAAATTTCTTAATTTATTTAATTCCCCTTTGTCATTTATTTCTTCTTGATTATTAATTAAATAAATTTTATTTATTTAATTATGTCGCTAATTAAGTCCCATTCTTTCTAAAATTAAATAGATTCTTATTTATTTAATTTTTGTCCACTCTCTACTATAATTAAATAATTATTTTAATTATTTAATTATTCATTGGCCACTTCTCTCATAAATTAAATAAATTTTATTTATTTAATTTGGTCCACTCTCTTGAATTTTGAATTAAATCATTATTTAATTCAAAATGATTCTTTTTGTCACATTCCTCTATAATTAAACAATATCTTTATTATTTAATTATTCATTGGTCACCTAAATTAAATAATTTTTATTATTTAATTTCTCCAGCAACCTCTTTATCTGTGCCAATCTTATCTCTTGACATCTCATTTAAATTCAGCCCTTGATTGAATTATTTTATAATTCAATCTTGGCGATTCATTTCTTATCATTTGCCCTAATTTTGACCTAACCCTAATTCATACTACAACATTCAATCTTGACCATTGATTCTAGGGTATTTGTCATCTTCTCATCCTGGCCACACATTCAAAATTGCAGTTTTTATAAAATGACAATTTTGTTCTTATTTTGGGATCTCATGCTCATTCTGTCAACTTAGGTTATTATTATAGTCATTTGCAGTCATTGTCATTTTAGTCTATTGTGAGGTCATTTCTTTTATACAAATCCTTCAACCTTTGCATAGGGCTTTGACATTAGTCTAGGTGCTCATTTGAAATCTGAGGGCCTCATTCGATTTGCTGCAAACTAGAAGGTGTAACAAAGGTGAAGCAATGGAAGATGAAGATTTATGGTAACATTGTTCCTTTTATTTTCATGTTTGTTTCCTTCGTACTTTGTTACTTCAATGGATTTTAATGTTATTGTGCTAACCCTTTAACAAATCTGATTTTCCCTTGATTACATTGGTGAACCCGACATATTTGGACAAATAAAAAACCATTTTTGGAGTTGGTTTCTTCTTGTTGCAGGGCTTGTTTGGTTTTTGTTGCAGGTTTGGCATCATTGTGGACAAAGCCAAAGATTTGACCATAACTTTTACACGACTGCATATTTTCTCACGAAATGTTTTTTGCAGTTTGGGGAAAATATCACGCACTTTCATTCCAAAAATTATATTTTTTGGATTTGTTTTTCATTTTTTATAATTATTTTTCTGTTTTTAATAAAAAATTAATTTCGGGAGCAAATAATCAATTTTTTCAGATATGTTTACATTTCTAGAAATTTCTTTAAATTTTAATAGGGGTCTACTCTTTAGTTTTTAAATTTTTATGTGCAATTATCAGTCAAAAAATAGATTTTTTGAAATTAGGGTTTAAAACAAATTTACTTATATCTCACTCACGCTTGCAGATCTACTCACAATTTTTTTTTTGCAAATTTGGGATGACATTAGACAAATATAGTAAAAAAATAAGAATTTTTAGAGCTTTTTTGTATTTTTTTTAAAAAAATTATGATTTTTCATAAAAAATTAATTTCTGGTGCAAAACAGCAAATGTTTCTAATTTATTTATATTTTTGGAAACCTCTTGAGATTTTAGATAGGCTTTATTCTCTGTATTTTTCATTTTACTATCAAAAAATTTTCTAAAAATCAGATTTGTTGTGACTAGCTAATTCTCTAATAGTTGTGACTAATCTTTTCTTGTAGCGTGTGGTGATTCTCATTCATGTATCCAAGACCATTGCATATGAGACTACGAATATTCATTGTTTGTAGATTCGCATGTCAAAGAAGGAATAAACAAACTTTGTGCTTATTTTTTTCTTAGATTAGCAAACATTTGAATTTGGTGCATATAAAAAAAACACGTCTTCTTTGCTTGATTGTGGTTGTAGAATGGTACGTGAGTATGCTCTCACTTGGTGAAAACCTTGTGATCAGAAAACCAAACCCATTCTAATCTTTTATTTACCCTGACTTGGTATATCGGAGTATCCTCTCCCCTCGCGCTTTCGAGCGATCTTGGGTGTAAGAGAAACAGTTATCAACTCTAGAAATTGGGCTTGCCTGGGGATTTCATCACCCCAATGCGACTCAAACTGGAAATGGAGCTAAAGCCAAGCTACCCCCAACCGACATATAAATTTAAACCTTAAGGGAAAACCTAAGGTTGCGAGTGCGAATGTGTCATACGGACGGAGTTGTACTCCCTTAAACCCTATTGAGCTTAACCTCTTCAGGCTGGAGTGCCACCTTAATGGTGATTAATCTCTTGCCCCATGTATGACCACTCGAATAGGGGTCTCGAACTAAAAACTCTTGTGTAGTAAGCCAAAATCCTTCTATTTGCTAGCGCAGCACCGGTTGGTGTGAAGGCATCCACACTTTTGCAGTTTGTAGTAGAGGTGATCAGCTCGCCATGGGAGTTTCATGGGGGTTGGAAGCTTGGTTGGCCTGAGAAGAGAGTGCACTATAAGGGGGAGCCCATGCAGCCAAGCTTCTGAATTCACATGCTACAGATATGCGGTTACGTGGAATCTAGCAAATATTATCCTGGCCTAACCTAGGATTGTACTTATCTGATGTGTGCTTGCTTACAATCAAAATATCATGCTTGCAAGTGTTTTCTGGATACTGAAACAAACCAAACAACAGTCAAACATTTAGAAACAACCAAGTCAAACATTGGACCTTTTCTGATCCATTTCACAACATGAACATGCAATCTTCATCAAAAAACATTTTTGAACCATTCATACAAAGAGACCAAAATGGAGGAGTATATTTCAAAGACATAAAAGCTGCATCGCAAAATCCTGACATAGTCTCCTTTGTAAAAAAATATATCTTACGTGACCCTCAAAGATATCTAGCCATGCTTTTGGACTTAGGGGATAAGCTACCACAAGGCTTTGACATAAATGCTTTGTCTCCATCCATCTACCCTCACCATCAATAGTCACTTGACACAAATCCTGCCATTAATTCAAAACAAACGTCCACTTATCACCCTTATCCTAACCTTGACAAGGGAAGCCAACTATCAACTAGTCCATTCCAAACCTCCACGTCATATTCTGACCCTTCACCTATCAATCCCATCCAAGTCTACATGCCTTATCAACCATCTACCAACACATGTCACGTCCCCACATCATACCATATCGATTCGGCCCAAGTCTCCACGTCCCATTTTAGTCAACCTTACTCCAATCCAGTCCAAGTCCCTATATCATTACCAACTAATATAGTCGAAGTCCCCATGTCACATCATATGCCATCACATCCTACTCTAGTCCAAGACTCCATGTCATATCCGGTCCAAGTCTCCACATCATACCCTAGTCCTTCACATACTAGTCCAATGCAAGTACCCATGTCATATCCTAGTCCATATACTAGTTCAGTCCAAGTTCCCACGTCCTATCTAGTTCTTTGGTCATTAATCCTTTTCAAGTCACCCCCTCACAAGCCACATCTAGTCATGAAAATTCTATCATAGTCCAAAGTCAAATCCCATTTAATAAACTTGAGGATACATGTCAAAATGAAAGCCCAAAGCATGACCTTATAATGTCACCCTCATGTCAAGAACAAGGTAGTCCATCCCATGACCTTATTTCCAATTGTATCATCCACGACAACCCCATATTTGACCAAGAAGTCCAAATCCATGACAACCCCATCTTCAACCAAGACCCTACCATTGACAAAGAAGTCCAAAACGATCCACTCCTTGACCTTTACGCCATTCATGATCAAACACTTGACGACCCTATACAAGCCTCAACTATTGACCCTTTCCAAACTAAGACACTTTCCTCCATGGGACACATAGATGATATTCCTCCAGAAAAAGAATCTTCCACTAGGGACATGCTTGCATATGATCAAGTTATAGCTAAAATCATGGGACTCTATGACACTAAACATAATGATGGCTTTGACATTTCCTTGGAAGCACCAACAGAATCGTCTGAACCTGACATGTCACATGATCAGACCAAAGATATCAGTCAGGAATATGTCCAACAAGATAATGAAGCTAAGACACTTTATCAACTAGGGTCATCTATCTTTGTCAGAGCAGGCTTTCTTGCAGATGAAAATATTACAAGTGACAGTGTCCATAGACATCATGATGGGTTAGCATCTTGCTTTCAAAACAATAAATACCCCATTGCAAATAGAATTTGTCAAAGCATGCAATATCAAGGCAAAGGACTAGGCATACACGAGCAAGGCATTCTTGAACCAATACAGCTTCAAGGAAATTACAGACATCAAGGTCTTGGTTATTCCTCAGACAACAAATCAAACGATGTTAGTGGTACCTCCTCGATACTGGGGGAAACTTTGTTAGATACAAATGTCAAAATGGAGTCCATGAGAAATCCTTGTCATAAGATTGCTGCCAACACCCCCTCCACCCACACCATGAATCGTCATTCTATCATGAATAAACCTTCCCTTTGGAACCAACAAAAACAAAACTCTTACAAGTCAAAAGATCAAAATCAAATTTCAAAGGCCATTGAATCAAACAAAAGGACAAGTGGACAAATGAAATTAAAATGGATCCCAAAGAAAGATGGATCAAACAAAGACATCAAGTCAAATACAAAAGTCAATCACAATGTGGAGCCACAAGACAAGAGGACTCCCACATATAACACATGTTCACCTCCTTCAAAATGGTCATCAAACAAGACATCTAAGAGTGTTGGTTCCAAACATCATCCCTCCAAAATCCGTCATCCACCATCCCAAGTTTGGAAAATAAAAAGTTATTCATCCAAACGTTCAAACAACCTTTCCACATCTACCATCATCTGTCATTATCCTACATCTCGCCTAAAGTCCAAAAATTTCACGTCACAAATCCATCACATCATGGCAGCAACTCTTTACCACAAGGACTCTCATGGCACTCTATTGCGATGTGCGTATTTTGATAAGGCCAACTCTAGTATCAGAAAGGATCACAATGACATCGATCAGTTGTATACAAGTGCTACGATCCTAACAAGACAACTCCTTCAGCAAGGTCATTATTGGCATATTATGGCACCAGTCTCTACATCGGCACCATTAGTGGATTCAAAATATTCAGTGGTCATCTAAAGCATCCAGGCTATCTACAAAATCAAAAAAAAATAAAATTGAAAAATGTAAAAAAATCGTCATCCTAATGAAAATCTAGCAAACAGGCATCTTGGTGACACCAAAAAAATCAAAAAGTCAAGAAAATAGTAAAGAGAAAAATTTCATCCAATGGTGAAAACCTGGCAAGCAGGCACCTTGGATAAGTACCATGATGAAAACCTAGCAAATAGGCGTCATGTGTAAAATAAATCGTCTATGTGGACTATTACACTTGGGGGCAAGTTGTCTCATTTCCCAGGCCTTCCTTATGACATTGACATCCATCTAAGCCCTATCATTTCCGTCTATTTTCCCACCTACCTTGGTCTTGACATAAAACGAGCACACATAAATCCTGCTTTGGGAAAACTCTTGATATGTCTATCCTTCGGTCATACACGATTCATGAAACATCATGTCATTCACCTTCATAGTCTTATTGTCCTTATATGACATAGTTCTTGAAAATCATATGACAATTCCCTTCGTCTTATGTCTCCCATCTTTACCAAGACCACCCCCTATACTTTCATGTCTATCACTTGTCTTGGCTTTCCCTTATCAAATGGTCTAAGGATAATCATCATCCCATCTAATCCTAACCAAGTCATTCCAAATGCAATGAGTCTAATACATGCAAGCACATTATCCAAAACATTACTTGACTTCGTTCCTAGCCCAGCTGTAGACCTTGATACTTTCGTCACATTATCGTCATCATCCTCATGTTGTTTCGAGATGCGTCCTTCCCACGTCAAACAACGTAGTCATCACATGTCAATTGGTATTCAGCTTGACTAGGGGCACAATCAGGTTTTTCCTTGGATTCTCATGTGTAGGCATTAGTCATTTGCATTTGTCACAATCCTCTTAAATGTCAAAATCCAAAAAAATCATAAAACGGAAAAAAGACCAAAAACATCACAAAATGTTCTGAAAAAAGACCAAAAAAATCACAAAAAGTCCTAAAGAAAGACCTAAAAATCATAAAACATCCTAAAGAAACATACAAAAACATCCAAATCAATGTCAAAATCCTAAAAATAGAGTCAAAGTCAGTCATGTCAGTCAGTCCATGTCATAGTCGAACTACGTTGTCTCTGCGCATTTGCTACGTAGGCAAAGCCATCAGTCGATGAGTCCCCGAGACATTAGGTCAGTCCTTTTAGGCTGGTCCAAATAAAATCATGGCATTTGTCACAATTGTCACATCAGTCAAATAAGTCAGACATAGTCAAACTCAAACACAAGACAGTCATTCGAAACGTCAATGTCAAAATTGGTCAAAATCAGACAGCACAATCCAATCAATCATACAGTCAACATCAGTCAACTTGCCAAAACATATTAGTCAAAACAATGTCAATCTCGTCACTCTTTGGTCCTTTTCAAGATGTGTCCTTCTTGGAGTTAGACCTCGTCAAAATTTCCTTCGCCTTTTTCAAGATGTGTCCTTCCTGACAATAGGCCCCGTCAAACCGTCAACACCGTCAAATTGGCAAAACTCTTAAACTGTCAAAACTGTCAAATCAAACAAGAATTCAATCTTTGGCAAACAAACATTGGCAAACAAAATTACATGGCTGTTAATCTTTTTGGTCTTTCTTATCTTATCTTTTGGCTATCTTGGCTATTTTGTCTTATATTTTTTACTATCTTGTCTTTTTGGTCATGTTACTAGCTACCTCGAGGATGTCCCATGAAGGATTTAGAGGTGCGATGACGTCTCCTGGCCTATTTTATTTTCTCTGACTGTTGTCTGTGGGTTGTCTTGACAAAAAGACTGGGGCAACTTCGCCCTTAGTATGAGTTAGGACATTCCTTGTCTGTGACTATCTATTTTTCAAGTGGATGACCTTGCACACCTTGGTCTACGTCATACCATTGTGTTTGTTGTCCATTTGTGTCATTTTTACCACCCAATGATGATTAAGAGCAATAAATATTAGTCCTATGGAAATTTTTTGAAGGATTTGGTCTAGGAACAAACATGCATCTTCTTTAGTCTTGTCATCTTCTCTCACTCGTCTCATATAGGCATTGCATCCATATCATCATCCATATCTTTTGCACTAACATTTCTTTGTCTCTTCATATTATAGTCTTCTCATCAATTTCGAGAGCACACTCATGTTCTTGGAACCTGTCTGTCCTCTCGAGGGGGCATACCGTAACCCTCATCATTCTTCCTCATCTTATTTTGCACTAGGGCATTTTTTGACTTATTTTCTTTGTCACAACGCGACAAGCGATATTATGACAAAGAGGGGCAAAATGTAGACACCTAAAAATGACCTAGGCCTGCAAGCTTCATTTTTACCACTTTCGTCATAGCATAATTAAGTCATTTAATTATGTCCTTGGTCCACATTCGACTATTGATTAAATAATTCATAATTATTTAATTAATTCATGTCATTTATTCTCTCATGATTATTAAATAAATAAATTTTATTTATTAAATACGTCATTAATTGTCTAAGGTCTTCCTTTAATTAAATAAATTTCTTAATTTATTTAATTCCCCTTTGTCATTTATTTCTTCTTGATTATTTATTTAATTACGTCACTAATTAGGTCCTCTTCTTTCTAAAATTAAATAGATTCTAATTTATTTAATTTTTGTCCACTTTCCACTATAATTAAATAATTATTTTAATTATTTAATTATTCATTGGCCACTTCTCATAAATTAAATAAATTTTATTTATTTAATTTGGTCCTCTCTTGAATTTTGAATTAAATCATTATTTAATTCAAAATGATTCTTTTTGTCACATTCCTCTATAATTAAATAATATCTTTATTATTTAATTATTCATTGGTCACCTAAATTAAATAATTTTTATTATTTAATTTCTCCAGCAACCTCTTTGTGTGTGCCAATCTTATCTTCCAAATCAAATCTTATCTCTTGACATCTCATTTAATTTCAGCCCTTGATGGAATTATTTTATAATTCAATCTTAGCCATTTATTTCTTGTCATTGCCCTAATTTTGACCTAACTCTAATTCATACTACAACATTCAATCTTGACCATTGATTCTAGGGTATTTGTCATCTTCTCATTCTGGCCACACATTCAAAATTGCAGTTTTTATAAAATGGCAATTTTGTTCTTATTTTGTCAGATCTCATGCTCATTCTATCAACTTAGGTTATTATTATTGTCATCTGCAGTCATTGTCATTTTAGTCTATTGTGAGGTCATTTCTTTTATATAAATCCTTCAACCTTTGTATAGGGCTTTGACATTAGTATAGGTGCTCATTTGAAATCTGAGGGCCTCATTCGATTTGCTGCAAACTAGAAGGTGTAACAAAGGTGAAGCATGGAAGATGAAGATTTATGGTAACATTGTTCCTTTTATTTTCATGTTTGTTTCCTTTGTACTTTGTTACTTCAATGGATTTTAATGTTATTGTGCTAACCCTTTAACAAATCTAATTTTCCCTTGATTACAGACATCAATGACAACACCTACAACATACTTGTAGCATAATGGGTGTCAAATATACATTTATGCATAGTAACTTAAGGCCATAGTATTAGACTTACAAAGTCTTGAGCCAAGTCTCCATCAAGAAGTTAATTGGCTCAGCTTGACAAAAAAATTTGTAGCTTGTATAGATCACAATGGTAGAAATAACATGTATCAATTCTAAATTTTCTTTTAAAATGTTTCAAATTATATATATAAGGGGAAAATGATACATAACGACTTCACTTTTATCTTGTCTACCTTAGAACATATCACAGGATCCCTACACTTCATTAGTAGAGGGATAAAATGAAAACTAAAATTAATAATTGTAACTTTTGGAATAAAATGATTGTTAATCTTATACCAAGACTGATATATAACAACTCCAAAACATACCTAGTTTTTAGTTTTTACATAGTTAACTTAAAATTTTCTAATGTGTTAGTGATGGAAATAGATTCATTTCATTTATTTTTAATTTTACTATATGGTATCTTCCAAAATTTTAAAAATTTAAGGCATGTTTAATTATTTGGTAATCATTTTCAAAAAATATAGGTTTCATACTAGTAAAATTAATTAATACATCAAGTGTAGGCGTAGTTCTATGCAAATTAATTAAATTTTCTATAGGCCTAACATTCACACCTTTATGCCTAAGTGGGATACCACCTCTACCTAGCAACTACTAAGCAATTAACCAAGCACAAAACATGTTTGAATAATGAAATCAATTATATCACACTAGACCAACTTTATTTTGATGATTTCTACAAGAAGGAAATCATTCATATAACACAAACCTTTCTCCCCTTTTGATTAAGCAATAGTTGGTCAAACAATTTTTAGCTTCCAAACTTGACACAACTCTTTCATGTGGTCTTGGTTAGGGATTAGTTACATATTTTTTTAGGGGCTTGTATGCAATGGTGATGGCACAATTTTTTGAACTCAACTCATTACGTTTATAATTTTATTTTTAAATTTATCTCTTCTTTTTAAATTTTACACCTATTTAGATAATTAAATTGAAATTTGTAATTTTTCCCCAAAAAGTTATTCATGCCTCCAAAATTTCTTGTAGCAACTGAATTAAAATAGATTTGATCATAATAACACATCAAAAAGACTTTTTTTGGGCACATTGCACATCATCCTCAAGTACAACAAAGGTTAAACGCAATTGGTGTCTGAATGATATCACTAGTGCCATTTATCTCTTCAAATAGAATCAAGAAAAAGGAGGCAGGAAATAACATCACAACCTATCCAAAATTCCTTGTAGATTTCATACATGAGGCAAAAAAATATCTTCAAGAGATTCCTGATGGTAAGGAAAAAAGGCAAGAATCAATATTGAGATAGGTTTAATTCTACAAATTCTAGGAGTAATTTCTTGGATGAGGAATATGGTGCACATGATTTTTTAAAGGAATCTAGGTCAACACCTTTTTCTAGAGCATGTGGCCCAAACACAAGTGGAGGAAACATTAATTCTTTCTTTGCACCTCATAATACACCAATATCACATACCACTTTGGAGATTACATGATGGAGGAAGATTGTCCATGAACTATAAATTTTTGGCACTATTATAGCATGTCATTCCATGTTGTCAGGACTCCATATTGGCAAGGTATTGTGGATACTATTGCAATTGTAGGTCTTGCATTTCAAGCCCCATCTTACAAGAAATTAAGCTCATTGGTATGCTCAATGATGCACTACATGATGTTAAGGATGTTGTTAAATAAAATCAACTAGAGTGGGAAAAGAGTGGTTGCATCATAATGTTAGATGGATGGATAGATAAAAAGAACCAAACGCTTATCAAATTCCTTGTCTCTTGTGATATTGACACGATATTTTTGAATTGTGTGGATGTATCAAATACAATCAAATCTACAACTACATTGTTCAAGATGTTTGACCTGGTGATCAAAGATGTCAAGACACAAAATGTTATTTAGCTTATTATAGACCATGTTAATGCTTGTGTTATTTTTGAGACTCTTAATGGACAGATAAACTCTATGTTTTTTACTTCATGTGTAGCATATTGCCTTGATATAACCCTAGAGGAAATTGGAAAAATTGAATGGGTTAAAAAGAGGTATTTGCAAAAGGCTTGCATAATTACCAAATTCATCTATAATCACATGAAGGTTTTATGTATGATGTACTCTTTCACAGAGGGCAAGGAGCTAGTTCGACCAAGGGTGGAAAGTTTACAACACACTTCCTTGCAATACAAAATCATTTCCAAAAAAATGAATTCGAAATGAATGTTTATTTCAAACGAGTGGATGGAATCTGGCTTCACAAATCAAGAAGATGGCATGGAAATGGCAACTTACATTTATTCTACTAATTTTTGTGGTGCAATTGAACAAGTTGTAGAATTTTTAGAGCTTCTAGTAAAATTCTTAGGACTATTGGATGGGGATAAATCCCCCATGGGATATTTGTATGAGGCCATGGATAAGGCCAAGGAGGTGATGTGTGGTAGGATGGAAAATAACCAGGACATGTATATGCCACTATGGGACTGTTGTCACATAAAACTACACCCTGTTGAACAAGAGTTTAGTGTTCTAATGACACAATGGAAACAACCTCAAGGTGTGGGACCTTGTACAAATGAGGTTGTATCTTTGGAGAATTTCATCTTCCTCTTTTAAATTAAGTGCATATGTGTTGGTCTAACCTAGCACATGAAATCTATTACTACCCTAATCTAACAAGTCACAAAGGAAAAAGGATAGAAGAAGAACATGCAAATGAAAGGAAGGTGATGCACCAAGATATAATTTGTTTCTTCCTGCTTATAGCTAGCGTAATACATTAATAAATCAGCTAAACACATACTTAGACACAAAGGTAAAATGATTTTACTCAAACATACAACAAACAACAATGATAATAGCTAAGCTTTATTAACATAAAAGCTTAGAAGTAGTCTTGACAATGGAAGAATACAAAAAATGTGATTTCTGCAATAGAAAAACTCTAGAGAAGCCAAAGGAATAATCCTTCAAAAAGATACAAACATTTCCTTTATAGTTCAGGCATAACTGAGGGTTGAATTCAAATACCTAACCCTAACCTAACCAAGGTTTGTAGGAAGATGAATTTGATCTGATTAGAAATGATCTAAGATTCTCCCATTACAAAACAACATAACTAGCCATAAAGGCTTTGACTACTTGAATAAGCCCTAGAATGACGACTCATATGAATACAAGGATTGACATCCATGAAATTTGTAGCAAAATTTCATACCAACATACCCTAATAAGAGAATAAAGAGTTTGTAGCACATCAAGGAGTAATGGAGACATCCTGCAATCAATACAACATAGAAAAAATGTGTAAAAAATTATCCATAATCGATCAGATTTGATTTTGCAGCTCAAGATGTCGTTGAACAATAACTTCTACAAATCTATCATGAACAGGATCAATTAGTTGTTAAATTTTGAATGCGGACCATCAAATTGGAGATGAACGGCCCAGATCGAACATCGAGCAAAGTTTAAAATAAATTCATTGATCTTCATTTCACCCACTAGCAAACAAAGAAATGGGCCCCACTGTGACACATGTTGCATCAGTATTTTCCATATGTTGTCATCACCATCCTATCTAAATTTTGAAGGGACCATCATCTATGTCCCGCTAATATCTACATTTCTCTCCAATGAAGAGATCTTTCCATCCAATAGAATGTCGAAGGGACTACAAAACCACTCCCTCTAATATCTAATTGTGTCCTTGATGAAGAGATCCTTCCACCCATCGTGCATCACACAAACCACTCCATCGTCTTCCTTCACAATAATGATGTGAAGCAAGGGCATGATGCCACCTCAGCCATTGGATGTTCATTGATTAATCTTAGCCCCTCATCTTTCATTGCGGAAAGGTACCTGCCAACAAAATGTAAAGACGTGATGTGTAGAGTAGCTTTGATGGAAAGAATATTCACAAGAATACTCACCCATTGCTCATCACTTCTCACGATGTTTATTTGAAATGAAAAGGTCTTTGGTGATAGGCGATGAGGGTAAAAAAAATTTGAAATGTGGCACAATCATAACACAGTTATTTTACTTCCCTTCACTCGTCGCTCAAATGAATTGAGGAGTGAAAGGTTTTTTTGTGATGTGAAGGACCAATGCAATTTGAAACAACAACAAAGGCCACACAAATCATAGAAAAGGTGAAGCAAGTAAAAAAATTCAATGATGCAAAGGAAAAGAGCGATGTAAGGGAGATGTAGGCCATCGCTCATCATGAAAATAAAACATAAATTCCAAAAGATTATAGCGACAAGTCATGCAAAGGAAATGAGTTCATCACTCATCATGGAAATGAAGTCGATGAATATTTAAGGTTTCAACGATGGGAAATACAAAGACTTAAGCGGAGCTAATTAGCACGTGTTTTAAAGTTTTTCATTAAGAAGGGACCGACTAGGTAAAATGAAGAATGGATACATTAATACTTTTAAATTAGGGACACAAGACTAACTAGGCACAAAAGGTCAATGAGCAAACAGAACAAAAAGTGACAAGGTAAAAATACTAGGTTTTTATGAGGGTTTAAACCCTACATACAATTCAAAACCCCAATCAGACATAATGGAGGAGTTTCAAAACCTCAAAGACCCAGATTCATCAAAAATAATCATGGATTTCAATAGGATGTACACATAGGATCTCTCTAATCGGATATAAATGATGTGCATCCAAGGGTGGCATAAAATATGTCAACATTTTGGTGATTTCTTTGGGATGACTGTTTGCTAATCATAGAATTCAGGGGCCTTATCAATCCAATAGGCATAGAGTCATGAAAGGGGTCAACAAAACTGGGCCTCCCAAGGGAAAAAAACAAAAACATGTGTAGCTGCACTTGGAGGAAAGCATGGAAACTAGGAACATACATTCCCTTAAGGAGAATGTAGGGTGTGCAAAGCACTTATGGAAAACAAAAATTTACAATATGTACATGAAAACTCAAAACTTATCAGAAATAAGGTTTGAGATGAATCCCATTTACTAAGATCAAGAGAATCTCACCATCCAACCTGGAAAGATGGAATGCATTGGCCTCCTTGCGGCTAGTGATGACATATGGACCACTCCAAATGGCATCAAAATTGGATTGTCTTCTAGCTTTAGCTCTACCTATAGAGCATTTTAGCACTAGATCTCCCTCTTGGAACACTCTAAGAACTGACCTTTTATCAAAATTTCTTTTGACCTGTGCCTGATGTGTTTCTATGACTTGCACAGATTTGTTCCTTATCTTCCACGGTTCCAAGATCTCATCCAACCTTACTATCATAGCATAATTCTCTTCTAACTCCATCTGATGTGCCAACTCAATAAAAGGAAACTATAATGATAATGGAAACCTTGCTTCCCTTCCATAAACTAACATGAAAGGAGAATTACCTATTGCTCTTTCAGGAGTAATTCTATCAGCCCAAAGGGTTGTCTTTAACTTGCTATGAAGACCTTTTGGTTTTGTTCAATGGTCCTTTTGATAATCCTTATGAGATTTTTATTTGAAGACTCAGCCAAGCCATTACCCTGAGGATAGTAATTAGATAAGGTCTTCAAGTAGATGTCATGCTTAATTTCCCAATCAAGGATCTGAGCAGTAGTAAAAGCCTTGGAAATATCTAAAATGATGGTGAAAGGAGTGCCAAATCTGGTAACTGTATCTAAGGGTAATTTTCCTAAGGTTATATTATCAAATATTAGAGCATGCAAAACCCAAAGAAAGTAATGAAGTGCAAAGGAAATATAAATTAAAAACACAAAATGGAGCAAGCTCACCAAGTGTCTTCAATCTCCATGGTTGATCTTCATTACACCTTCTAACTTTTTGAAAGATGTGTTGCCCTCATATTCAAAGTACAAGTAATTTGAAAATAAGACTATGTTTTATACAAGCTTTGAAGGATTTGGAAAATGACAAAATGAAATCTAAATGTCTATGAAAAATGACTCTAATGCCTAAGACAATTATGCCAAAATCACAAATAAAATGCAAGCATCTATGTGTTGTTGTGAGTATGTGTAAGTGTCTAAGTGTCTAAGTGTAATTGAAATTATGAGCAAAATTGGCATTTTATAGAAAATGCAATTTTGGACGAACGAACGAGATTGAATTTTGATAGAAGCCTAAAATCAGAGGACGAGATTTAATGTGCAAATCCTAATCAGGGTTAGGGAAAAATTATTAAATGAGTGGTCGATATGTCATCTGAGAAAATCAAATCGATGGTGGAGAATAAATGAGATAATTAGTTAGAAAAATATTGATTTTTGAAAATCAAGAAGATAAAGACTACCAGATTTTTGAGATTCAAAAAATCAAAAAAATAAGAGTTGAACTGAAAAGTGGATTTGGAAAATCAAGAATCTACTCGATTGCTTGATTTTTAGAAGATTTTACTAGTTTGAATTAAATTAATTCAAAATATGGATTTTGTGTGATAATAAATAATCGATTTTTTTATTATTTACTAAAATGAACTGATAGTCAAGAATGTAAGATCATTTTAAATAATTTCATTTATTTAAAATGAGGGAAATGTTAATTTTGACAATTAAATAATTAAAGATAATTATTTAATTTAGAGGATATGATTAATAATTAAATAAATTAATAAATTCATTTATTTAATAATCAGGAAGAATAAATGAATAAAGGTAATTAAATAAATTAAGAAATTTATTTAATTAGGGGGAAAACTTAGGCAATTAATGATGTATTTAATCAATAAATAAAATTTATTTATTTAATAATCATGAAGAATAAAAGGACATGAATTAATTAAATAATTATGAATTATTTAATTAATAGTCGAATGTGGACTAAGGACATAATTAAATGTCATACTTGTGCTAGGATGAAAGTGGTAAAAATAGAGCTTGCAGGCCTAGGTCATTTTTTTGTATCTACATTTTTCCCCTCTTTGTCATAATGTAGCATGTTGCCTTGTGATAAAGAAAATAAGTTAAATTCATGCCCCAGCGAAGGTATGGATTATTGATGCCCTCTCGGGAAATTTTTCAAATTTTGGGTCGGCAACAGAAAAATTTGGAAAGTGTCCCGATAAGTCAATTTAATGACTAGAAAAATGATAGCGCAGATGGTTTCAGATTCTGACATGTTTAAAGTGACCAAAGGGGTGCTCAAAGTTGTTCAAAGGAGCCTCCAGTAATAACCTAGTTGACAAATGTCATTTTGACTTTATAAATAGGTTGACAAAGGGGTAAAAGTCAATTCATTTTCACTATTTACCTTAGCAAATTCAAGAGCTTAGAGCGAAGATGGTGATTCCAATGACTGGGCATCATGGTGAGATTGTCTGGACCTAAAGGCAACCAGAGGGCTCAGAGCCATCGATATGTGCCCCTAACCCACTTTGTCATTTTCTCATTTTGCGTGCAAAAATTAGGGTTTTAGGGCAAATAATGAATGCGCCGCGACGCATATGCGTGTGCATATGCCGAATTTGATGCATCATGATGCAAGTATAAGGGGTACTTAGAAAAGTCCGATGATGTGTAACACATTTTCCAAAAAGTGCAACACATTCGTCATATCGAGCCGCATTCAAGAGTTATAAGGCCGCATGTGTAATTTTGCGACGCATTCATCATTTAAGCGACGCATTCGAATAAAGTGTCGCATGTGTCATAAATCATGACGCAAATGTTCTGATGCGACACAATTGAATTACAGAACGATGCAATTGATATGTCACAAAGCAAGTGAAGTACAAAATGATGCAACCATTTTTCTGTGATGCAAGTGCAGTCAATGTGATGCATTTGACTTTGACTTTGAATAGGGTTGACTCTGATGCTTTTCAAATTTTAAATGCTTTTTAGTTATAATGATGATAATAACGATTGTCCAAAAGGTACTGACGCATTGTTTGGCTTTGTGCAGAGATAGCTTGCACCCATATATACGGGAGAGAACGGGCCATCAACCTTCCCGTTTGGTGATCAGTTGACTCCACGGGAGTGACGACGTTTGATGCGGCTAGGCTTATATTATTCTACCTATATGCCTGTTATTTGGGAAAATAGGGGTTTGTTGACTGCATTATGTGAGAGGTGGCAGTCAGAGACATGCTCATTTCACTTGTCGATGGGAGAGGCCACAGTGACACTGGAGGACGTCTATCGTATCTTACGACTGCCAATATGAGGAGAGTGGATTGTTTACGACCCTCGGCATGGATATCAGACATTCACAATGTATTATCTGGATGAGGGAGCAGGACTCAGCATCCAGGGCTATGAGATCCATTGGGAGTTTATGGCGGAGCATTATGCTCAGTTCGATGCATTTCTGGTGACATTGATCAGCGGGATATTGATTCCTGACCAATGTGGGCATGGGTTTCCCATTGGTTGGGGAGACGTGATAGTGGGGATGAGGTGAGACAGGATAGTGTATGCCTGGGGGCCTTGTTTGTTGGGCACACTCTACCATTAGTTTCACAAGGTGGTTTATAGGAGGGCAGAGAGCATTTCCTGTGGGACTACACTACTGATGATATGGGCCTGGGAGCATGTGGCCATATTTTGACCTCCTATCTAGAGACTGTAGCTAGCCGAGGGGATGCCATATGCTTATTATTATGCTAGTACCCTATAGCAGAGTAGGATGGGAGAGATAGGTTGGTGGAAACATCACATTGACACCATGGTTTCATTCATCTAGAGGTCGTACAAAGACTGCCAATAGTGGGATGATGAGGATGACCACCTGATCCTATGCAGATAGTACCGCTATCTAATTGGTAGGACAATGCAGAGTCAACTCATTATAGAGATGTACCTGCCATAGTGTGTACTGAGACAGTTTGGGGAGCAATAAGGTGTACTAGCAGGAACAGTTAAGTATGCCAGATATTCTAGGGAGTCAGCTTGGGGGCCAATGATTCTTGTAGCTTTTTCCAAGCAGCAGATTGATGGGCTAGTAGCTCAGTAGTGGGGATGGAGAGGTGGGATTGCAAATCCTAAGACCACCGCTGACTATGACTTATGGTGGCAGGAACATAAACCAGTGTCACTGACAGATCCAGATGGACCAGCACCTGTTGATAGGAGGTTAGTTATACCACATGTGCTAAGAGTCAGGCGAGGGGGTAGAGACAGTGACAGAGGTAGAGGTAGGGGGAGGGATGGTAGTAGGGATGGAGGTAGGGGGAGGGATGGAGGTCAAGGTGGAGGGTGAGATGGGCGTAGGGACAGAAGTTAGGGTGGATATGATGGAGATGATGGGGATGATGGATGAGACAGTAAGAGACAAAGGAGAGATGGCCAGAGGCTGGGCAGGATGGTGTGACCGCATGTGGGCAGAGCAGCATTGGATGCTATTCTAGAGGTGGCCTAGGAGGGGGAGAGACAATGGGAGAGATAGGAGCAGGAGAGATAGGAGGGGGAGAGACAGGAGGGGGAGCTGAGGCAGGGGCAGGAGGAGGGGCCGAGGCAGGATCAGGAGGAGGGGCCGAGGTAGGATCTTGAGGAGGAGAGATAGGAGTAGGAGCTTGAGGTGGATGTGGATGTGGATGTGCCTCGGGATGAGGGATTTGGTGGTGAGCAGGTGGATGTGCCTTAGGATGAGGGAGTTGGTGGCGAGGAGGTCACAAAGGAGGAAGATGATGATGATGATGCCATGGATGAGGCCGAGAGACTCTTGAGATGGAAGATGGTGGAGGGAGAGGAGGAGATACCACCTACCTCAACATTGCCCCAGGATGCCACGATAGATCAGAGGGTGGAAGATCTACAAAGAAGGCTAGATGAGTGTGTGGCATAGGTCAGGGCACTACAGGCAGAGCTAGAGGTGGCTCGAGTAGAGCGGGATTAGGTAGTGATCTGCCAGCAGGAGTCAGCACAGTGTTGTATGGACTTTGTAGCTTTGTGTTCAAGACCTTCAAGGGATATGGCCCATGAGCTTGCCAGGGTGAGCAATCGGTATGGGTAGTAAAGGACCCTCTATGAGCAGGCAGTGCCTCCTAAGCGACGAGATCCTACACTGTCGCGGTCATAGACGAGGACAGGCAGCGGTCATAGATCAAGAAGTGGGAGTAGTAGCAGGAGTCACACTAGTGCAGGAGTGTCCACCTCTTTGGGGCACACATCAGGGCACAGGTCCCACCACTCACACAGGCATGCCTCGAGTCATCATTCGAGCTGCAGTCATGGGTCTACCAGTTCAGAGAAAAGGTTAGTACCAAGGCAACCACCAGTGATAGATCCTTTGTCCTCTCAAATTTAGGTTGCAGTGTCAACACAGGTGCCTATTACCATGGAGATGATGCCATTAGTGTTAGTTCTATTGGTTGCACAAACAGAGGTTGCTACAAGTCCACCCATTACCTCAATGTCAGGCACAGATCCTCAGTCACTACACTCTTTTCCACAAGGGGATGATGAGAGCCTTTCTTAGGGACATGTTTGTTATATTTACTTCTATGTTATGACACATTATGTATAGACCATTGAGCCTACGAGCTCTACTTTTGGGATATCTCTTAGCTCTATCCTGTGACATTATACATTTTTTGAGATGATGCTCTATGATGATGCAATTTTAATGTGTCCTACATGTGTATTATGCGATGTTATTTGATTTATGCATTATGATATATGTGATGTGATGCTTATGTGAATTATGCAGTTATGATGGATGATGGTACTATTTATATGTCTTGTCATCTATGTCCTATGATGCTTATTTATGATATGATTCCATGATGATGCAATGCTTATTTATATGTTATGTCAATTTTATGATGATGATAATGATATGCATAATGTATTTATTTGAATGGATGCTATGTTTATGATTATGTTAATGCAATATGCAATGAAATGTATATGATTTAATGCAACGGATGATGTATGTATAGACCTAATGCAATGTTTATATGATTATGTATGCACTTATGTTTTTGTATGTCACAGGATATCATTGTGAGATGGACGAGAAAAGATGACTAGACCGAAGGAGATGCATGTTAGTTCCTAGACCAAATCCTTCAAAACTTTACCATAGGACTTTTTATATTTATTGCTCTTAATCATCATTGGGAAGATTGTTGTGATGGCCAACAAACACCATGATATGACATAGATCAAGGTGTACAAGGTCATACCATCATATAAGACAAGAAGTCATAGAAAAGATGATCACGACTCATACTAAGAGCACAGTTGCCCTAGTCTTTTTTCCATAACCAACTGCAAGCACAAAAAGACAAGGACAATTCATGAAACATTGTTGCTTCTCTAAATCCTATTTCCAAGACATCCTTGAGAAACTAGCAGCATGATTGTCAAAATACAAAATAGAGCCCTTATCATGATACGTTGCTATTTTTCTAAATCCTGAAATTAGGACCTCACTGAGAAACTAGTAATCATGCGTGTCAAAAGTCAAGACAAATGTCATGATATGTCGCTGCTTCTCTAAATCATGTTGGTGGGATCTCGCTGAAAAACTAGTAACATGATAAAAATCCAAAAGACAAGTGTCAAGTGTTTTCCAAATGTGTCTAGATACCCAGTGTTTTAATGTCAAGATGTCAGGTTTGATGATGTTAACATGTCAGGGTGTCAAGGTTTTGACGATGCCAAGATGACGAATGTCGAAGATTGCCAAATCCAAGAAGGACACATCCTGAATAATGGTGATGTCAAGAGGTTTGATCCCTACATTTCAACAGGGATCCCTTGAAATTCCAGTGACATGGATGGTGACGATTCTTAGGAAGGACACATCCTAAGGCATAAATGACAGATTTTTTCTTCAGAAGGACACATCTGAAGAATATTGATGTCTAGAGGAGTGATCCTTAGATGTCAAGAGGATCCCTCAAAATGTCAAATGAGAGTGACGATGCCTAGGAAGGACACATCCTAAGGCATGAATGACAAAGGCTATTCTTCAAAATGACACATCTAAAAATAACCAAGAGTTGACAGTTTGACAGGTTTGATCATTTGACTTGTTTTGATTGAGTTTGACTTGTGTTGACCATATGTCAATTTTTTTGACATGTTGATGTGATTGTCATGTTTGAATAAATGATTTTCATACATTGTTTTAGGAGTTTCCCCCTTTGGAAAATGATTTGTCTTGAATTGAAGACTTTTGACGTGTGTGCCAGTGTAATGCCATGAACCCTAATGGACTGACCTAGTGCGGCCTCAGGGGCTCATCAACAGATGGCCTTGCCTACGTCATACACTCAGAGACCTCGTAGTTCAACACAACTAATGACTTTGTCTTGATAACCAAATATAGCGTCATAATTTTATTTTGACAAACCTAAAAGGACTAACCTAATGTCTTGGGGACTCTAAATTGAGTCTTGCCTACGTAGCAAATGCACAGTGACAACATAGTTTGGACTAATGACATAGACTTGACCGATTTGACGGACTTGACAAGGAATGACTCTGGTTTTTTTTTTTTTGGTGATTTTGAGACAGTTTGACATTTGTTGTGGTTTCTTCAAAACTTTTTTCAATTTTTAGGTCTTTCTTCAGGACATTCTATGGTGTTTTTGTCTTTTTTTCAGGACTTTTTGTGATGTTTTTTTTCTTTTTTTAGGACTTTTTACAATGTTGTTGGTCTTTTTTTCTAGACTTTTTGTGATGTATTTGGTCTTTTTTTAGGACTTTTTGTGATATTTTTGGTCTTTCTTCAAGACATTTTTCAATGTTTTTGGTCTTTTTTTTAAGGAATTTTTGTAATTTTTGAGACCATGCCTGATATCCATTGCAGTCACATAATTAAAATTTTGCCCCTAGTCAGGTCCAAGACTTAGCCAATTTTAAAGGACGTGAACACGATGTGCCTAGGGTGTCAGATGGATAGTATTCAGGACTTGATGTCAACCTTTTGTCAACCATGAAAGGAAGGGTATGTTTTCATGGCAGATGTCATGGCGGCGATGGAAAATCCTAGGCCCAGGTAGAAAAAGTAACAGTAGATGGCAGAGCAGTGATTGATTACACATGGCGCCTGTTTGCCAGGTTTTCACTTGTTGGACGAATTATTTTTCTTTACTATTTTTGTCATTTTTTCTTTTTCTTTTTTTTTTGGTGCCGCCAAGACACCTATTTGCCAAGTTTTCATCAAGGAAACTATTTTTATTTTATTATTTTTCAATTTTTTTTATTTTTTATTTTTTTTGTATTTTTAAAGTTTTCGGGTCAACTTTTTGATGCTTATGCATAGAACTTCTGAAGATGTAGACTATTGATAGGCTTTGTCAATTTTTCACCATCCGGGGTAGCCAACTGATACACTCTAGAACCAAAAGAAGATATGATGATGTAAGGACCCAACCAATTTGGTTCAAACTTTCCTAGCTTTTCTCTATCAACCTGGTTCTTAGGGTTCTGCATGAGGACTAAATCACCAATGTCAAATTTCCTGACCATAACCTTCTTGTTGTAACTGTGACAAAGACGGTTCTGATACACTTGTAGATGGTTCAAGGAATTTTCCCTTCTTTCCTCTAACATCTCCAGCTTGTGCAGGCACGACTGTTTATACTCCTCATCTTTAGTTAAACCCTTTAGGGAGACTTGTAAGGAAAGAATTTGAACCTCGATGGGCAATATGGCCTCTGCTCCAAAGACCAAGGCAAAAGGAGTAGCTCTTGTAGGCGTATGAATGCTAGTGTGGTAAGCCCACAGAGTAGGGTTGAGTTGAATATCCCAGTCATGGCCAACATCATTGACCATCTTTTTAAGGATTTTAACAATGGTTTTATTTGACGCCTCAGCTTGACCGTTTCCTTGTGGGTAATATAGAGAGGAAAAATGATGTTAGATGTGAAATCACTCACATAACTCATGAACGTCTTAGTTTTTAAACAAGCATCTGTTGTCAGTGATGATGGATTGTAGAAGGCCATACCGGAAAATGATGTAGCTAAGATTGAATTTGGATATTTGTTTGTCAGTTATGTACTTCAGTGGAATGGCTTTGATCCACTTTGTAAAATACTTAGTGGCGATGATGATGAATTTGTAGCCATCGGATGAGGTAGGATGGATCTTACCCACGAGGTCGAGTCCCCATTGAATGAAGGGCCATGGAGAAGTGATCGGCTGAAGTTCCTGTGCTGGAGCGTGGATCAATTCACTGTGAATCTAGCATTGGCGACAAGTCCTGACATATTCTAGTGCATCTTTTTCAATGGTCAGCCAATAGTACCCAAATCTCGTTATCTTCTTGGCTAGAGTAGGACCACTCAAATGAGACCCACATATACCCTCATGTACTTTGTGTAAGGTTGTGTGTGCTTCATTGGTGTCAAGACATCTAAGGAGGGTGTCATCAAAGCTATGGCGGTAAAGGGTGTCACTAACAATGGCATATCTCGTGGCTTTTTGAATAAAATACTTCCTCTAGTTATTGGATAGATTAGGGGGGAGAGTTTGAGACTTAAAGTAGTCATGGATGTCTTAGTACCAAGGAGAATCAGGACCAACAAGCTCGTAGACCATCTTTGATTCTGGAACATCGTAGGCAGGGACCAACAATTGTTCTATCAAGAATTCAAGTTGAGGCATATTGCTTGAAATATCGAGGAGAGAGCCTATTGTAGCCATGGCATCTTTTGCTTTGTTCTGTGTTCTCAAAACTTGTTCAAAATTTACCATATGAAAGTACATTTGAAAACTGTCAACCATTCATTTTTAGGGCATCAACTTCTCATCTTTTGTGTCATATTCATCATTAACTTGGTTGATGACTAACTGAGAATCCCCATAAACATGCAATGCTCTTATTTTCCATTTTATTGCCATTCTAAGTCTTGTAACCAGTGCCTCATATTCCACCACGTTATTCGTGCATGGGAAAGCTATGCGGAAAGACTTGGGAATGGAACCTCCTTGAGGGGTGATAAACAATATCCCTGCCCCTGAGCCATGATTAGTATGCGATCCGTCAAAGTATAGCCTCTAGGGAGACTTTGGTTCTGTATGGAATATTGATTCATCTGGGAAATTTTCCACTAAGGGATGATCACTTTGTATAGGTGCATCTGCCAATTGGTCTACAATCACTTGTCCTTTGATCGCCTTTCTTTCAACATACTAAATGTCGTATTCACTTAGAATCATGACCCATTTTGCCAGATGTCCTGTCAATGTTGCACGACTCAATAGATATTTGAGGGGGTCAATCTTGGCTACCAATTGTGTCTGATGGCTCAACATATAATGTCTTAGCTTCTCAACTACAAAGACAACTGCTAGACAAGTGCACTCAATTGACGTGTAATTTAGTTCATACCTTACCAGTGTCTGACTGATGTAATATATGGCTCTTTCTTTTTCTTCTTGGTCGTTTTGTGCTAGTAATGCCCCTAGTGTTGAAGTAGTGGCAAAGATGTATAATATCAAAGGTTTTCCTTGAATGGGAGGCATAAGAAGTGGTGGCGACAATAGGTAGTCTTTTATTTGTTGAAAGGATTCTTGGCATTTACCTATCCACACAAAGGGGATACCTTTGTGCAGAAGATATTGAAATGGTTGGCATTTATCGGCTAATTGTGCTATGAAGTGCCAGATAGATTACACCCTGCCCTGTAATGTTCTGAGTTTGCTTATTCTTGTTGGTGTAATTAAATGCCTTGTACCTTTTCCTTAGGTCATGATTACACCTTAGTTAAGTTTACTTAGGGACCACATAGGAGGTTGTTGGAGATTTTCCACCTTTGGTGGACTTGACATGTCATTACCTCATCACTTCCACCTTTTGTGGACACATCGTGTGATATCTCTCCACCTTTTGTGGGTGATCCACCTTTTGTGGAGATTATCACATTATCCTTTTCCACTTTAGGTGGAGTGATAACTTTTCCTTGTTGTCTCATGTCATAAGATTATGACACTTGTCATAATCTTATGCCCTCCTATGTTCTCACCTTGGCTATATAACCAAGGGGTCTCCTATGTAAGTATTGTACCATTCTAGTATCTCATATTATTGAAATTGAATACAATTTATTCTTGTCATATTTTATTTTTTATTTTTATTTTTTTATTGATTTATATAAAATTTCAATACAATTTTTTTGATTTTCTATTTTTTTTTTTAAATCGAAAATAAAAATACAAATTTTGATATTAAAAAATAAGAAACCCCAATACAAATTTTTAAAGGGGTTTGAAATTTTTTCTAAAAAATTCAAAAATATTCTACTGAAGAAAAAATTGAAAATTTTCTGAATTTTTTTTTTCTAGAACTATAGAATAATTCAGAAATTTGGAAAAATACCCAAATTGGAGAATTTTTTATATCTAGAGCTCCCGATATCCAATTTGGATGAAATGAAAGGCTATATTGACTGAAAACAGCCTCCTGAATGCAATGGTGTGATCAGATTTGGTGTAGGATTCTCCAAAATACTACTGCTCCCTAGATCTGAAAATACACCACTCTTCAAATGACTAACCAAAGGCACTCCAGCAGCTCTGATACCATGTAAGAATTGGCTATGAAGGTAGCCACCCAAGATCTAGAGGCCTAATAGAAAGCACAAAAGAGAGAAAAAAAATGAAAAGAATAGACTGTATTCAATGTCAATAATATGAGATGCTAGAATGGTACAATACTTTGTTGGTGTAATTAAATGTCTTGTACCTTGTCCTAGGTCATGATTACACCTTAGTTAAGTTTACTTAGGGACCACATAGGAGGTTGTTGGAGATTTTCCACCTTTGGTGGACTTGACATGTCATTACCTCATCACTTCCACCTTTTGTGGACACATCATGTGATATATCTCCACCTTTTGTGGAGATTATCACATTATCCTTTTCCACTTTAGGTGGAGTGATAACTTTTCCTTGTTGTCTCATGTCATAAGATTACAACACTTGTCATAATCTTATGCCCTCCTATGTTCTCACCTTGGCTATATAACCAAGGGGTCTCCTATGTAAGTATTGTACCATTCTAGCATCTCATATTATTGACATTGAATATAGTTTATTCTTGTCATATTTTTTTCTCTCTTTTCTGCTTTCTATTAGGCCTCTAGATCTTGGGTGGCTACCTTCATAGCCAATTCTTACAATTCCTCTAGCTCCATGATGGCTTTGACTTTTGCTGGATCCACTTCAATGCCTCTTCGAGAAACTATGTATCCCAAGAGTTTTCCAAATGTTACACCAAAGACACATTTCTTATGATTCAATCAGACTTTGTATTCTTCTAGTCTCTTGAAAATTGTGTCTAACACCTTCAAATGATCTTTTCTTGTTACTGATTTAGCCAATAGGTCATCTATGTAATCTTCCATTATTTTATGCATCATTTAATGAAAGATTGTGGTCATATCCCTCTGATATGTGGCACCTTCTTTTTTAAGACCAAATGGCATGACATTCCAGCAATATGTACTTGAAGGGGAAGTGAATGATGTTTTATGCTGGTCTTCAGGGGAAATACGAATCTAATTATAGCCAGAGAAACTATCCATGAGGGACAACATCTCATATCCTACTATTAAGTCGACTATGATATCTATATTCGGCAAACGAAAGTCATCTTTTGGGCATGCCTTGTTTAAGTCTTTGAAATTTGTACAAACTCAAATCATTCCATTTGGCTTTGTTACTGGCACAAGGTTAGATATCCATTCAGCATAATCAATAAACTGTATGAATCTAGCATCTAGAATTTTCTTCAACTCGGCCCTAACCAATAGAGCAACCTAAGGATGCATTTTGCATAACTTCTGTTTAAATGGTTTGGCATTGGGAAATAGTGGCAGATCGTGCAAAACTAGTTCTGGGTCTAGTCCCGGCATGTCAGCATAGGACCATGCGAAGTTGACTTTATGTTCTGTAAAGAACTTGTGAAATTTTGATCTCTCTTCTTCATTCAAGGATGCAGCAAAGAGGACTATTTTGGGATCTTTTGTTGTTGATATGTTGTCTTCTATGGTGTCCTCTATGAGAAAAGTTAATTTCTCTTGTGTTATAGGAAGAAAGTCCAGTCCTCCATATTTGGGTGCCTCGGAGAGGTTTTCACTCATAGATACGTCCTTTGTTTTTACTTTTTTGTTGTTAGAACGTTCCTTTCGGTTTTCACCTAAAGACGTTTCATTTTTTATTTTATTTTTAATTTTAATTTTGCAACTAGAGGATGAAGCAGTCTCACCGAAGTAGGCTGCACGATCTAAGTCAATGGCGAATCCTACCTTGTGATCACCACTGGGTATGCCTTCACATAATCCCATAAATTATGCAATAGCCTCATCATTCTGAAAGGTGTCCAGGATTGGCGGGCCTTGTTGATCACAATCAATTAATTGTGGATAGACTAGGGAAATTCCATCGTCAACATTGGTAAATTGAGGGGAGGATGCAGAAAGCATGTAGTCGGATTTAGAGATATTGTAGATGAAATTATTATCATCCAATTCCACATCAAACTCTATCCAATATTCCCCTTCACTTGTTTCATATTCATTGTCAAAGTAAGGGGTGAAGGACTCAGAGTCGTGGTTGTCTACATTATCTGGCAATTCAGATGGATTTGACTGCTAGTTACTAGATTCAGGTGGTGGGTCTTGTATTTCATGGGGAAGGGAAATGGAACTATGACTATTTGGTGCCCAATTGATTTTAAATGTTTTCCAAAAAAAAATTCAGAGGTAAGCTCCCCCATTTCAACAAATAAATCATCGAGGCAACAGTCACTTAAGGATCTTTGAGAGCCAAATTCCCACTCTTGGGAGTCAGTTTTGGTGAAGGTTTCCTTAGCAGTCTCAACACTTTCTGAAGCATGCACGCACTCACTCGAAAGCCCACTGGTACGTCGATCATCATTTTTGGGAAATCCATACCCTAATCAAAGATACTTTAGTATTTTGAAAGATTTTATGGGCTCTCTTCATCCAGTTTTATTTCTACCTAGGCCACTAGTTCCATCATAGCCCTTAGCCTTCATCATGTCATATTCCTTGCCATATTTCTTAACTATTAATGGGAGTAGTTTGGCCATATCTTAATAGAGCCATCCTATAATATCAGCAAGGTCCTTGTTACTCATGTCTCCCCATTTTATGAAAACCATTTTTGGTGGAGCTTTCAAAATTTCTTTGGGTTCCATTCTAAAACATGGTCGACCATAGACTTTTGGAGACTTACGTATTGTTGTGATGCTATATGTTGTATGTAGTTTGAATTCTCCATAGCCTAGGTCCTGGATCTTAAAATTAGGTTCATCCTTAGGAAGTGTGGAAGATGGTGGTGTAGTGGAAGATGTGGACGGAGTGGACGTGGAAGATGAGGCTAGTGTGGATGGGTCAATGTATTTAGATCTTCTCGGTTGATGGGAACTCAGTTTTCAGAAATTTCCCTTAGGTTGGTGCAATATTGAAAAGGGTCAGGGTCTCCATATACGGTGATTTCTATGTCGTTAAATGGGAATTTTAAGCATTGGTGATATGTGGAGGGTATGGATTTTAGGGCATGAATCCATGGATGGCCAAGCAAGATGTTGTAACGTAATTCTAGATCCAGGACCTGGAAAGTTGTATCCACAATGTGACTGGTCCCACTCTGATAGGAAGATAAATAACACCTTTTGAAGAGCATTCTTCGTCATCATATGCTTTTATGACTATACTCTTTGTAGGGTCCACGCATGCATCATAAAATACTAGAGCCTTAACCAATTTCAAGGAGCATATGTTCAATCCTACTCTACCATCTACTAAAACTCTTATGACCTTGTGCTAATGGATGAAATTTTCAATGTGTAATGCATCGTTATGGTTAGTCTTATAAGGTGATGAGTAGTCTTGATCAGAAAAGGTGACGTGGTGAGGCGTAGTGAGGTATCCCACCATTTTCTCAAATTGGTTAACATCAATATCCTTAGGGACTGACGAATTTTGCAGGGTTCTATCCAGTATAGCCTTATGCGTGGGAGATGCAAAGCAGCTCAAGTATGGAAATTTGTGCAGGAGTTTTTCCAAGTTAGTCGATAAGGCTAAATTGACTCTTGGGTTTCCATTGCTTTGTGGTCGAAGCGGGTTGTGATTTCCTAGGAGATGGACTAGGTATGGTGATCTTAGGTTTCCTAACAGGAGGCAAACCAGCTATGGTGACCTTTCCACTTCGAGTAGTGGCATTGCATTGGGGTGCTCATTTGACTGTGATGGTGTTGATGTATTCATCGTCGATTCAGACATTATTTATAGTAGTTCCATAGGAATAGTCATACTTTGCACAAGCATAATTGGCCTGATTATTGTTTGTCTTAGGGCCTAATGTGGAAGTGTTATTAGAGCCATGGTCTTGCAATGGGTTCTTATGAATGGTATGATCTGAATTAGAGGAAAATTGTGGTCCACCTACCTTAATTATACGATTCTCGATAAGGTCTTGTTCAAGATTTTTTAGTTGTCGATAGGAAGAAGTTTTATGTCCTTTTTCTTGATGATAATCGCAAAATGCATTATTGTCCCACCATGCTGGTTTGAATTGTCCTGTGTCATATGGTTTTGGTTTTTGAAGTGTGATGACACCATTCTGAAGGCATTTCTTGAGGACTTCCTCAATGGGCTCACCCAAGGGAGTGTATGTGTGACTCCCGGGGAATTGTCTCAACTGACGGTATTGTCCTTGACTATTTTGGTTGTTTTGGTTGTTTGGGGGGACATTGATAGGGGGTGTCAATATCGCCGTTGATTTTTTTTGCAGTTGGACCCTTTTTATAGCCAGTATAAGACCCATAGTGTTTGCAGCCTTGGCATCAACAACACTATTGTTGGTAACATTTTTATTTTTGACCCAGTATTTTTTTCTATTAGTGGGAGGATTTGCATTTGTGTTTTTAGGACTGTACTTTAGCTCCCCTTTGCAATAAGGGATTTCTCTATCTAGACACCTTTTTCAACTAGGTCTGTGAAGTTTGTGCAACAATGCACTTGTAATGCATATTTTAAGGGTCCTAGAAATGTTTGAACGAACATGTCTTCATAAGCTAGTAATAGAGGTGTCCATGTCAATGTTGTACGCATAATTTTTTATGAATTTTTGTTTAAGCTCATCCCATGTTTGGATATCCTTTTGAGTGGAGAACCATTCAAGGGCAGGACCCATGAGACTTTTAGAAAAGAGTCGCATCAAGTATGTTGGTTCATATGCGACATCCATATAGTTGGTTGCAAATTCGCAGACATGTTCGATAGGGTTTTTCTTTCCTCTGTATTTGGTAAAATTAGGTAACACATGTCCTGGAGGAAATGGTGGCATGTGTAAGTTCATGTCAAAGGGATACACGGATAGATCATATGACACTTCTGATTTCTTGGCGGATATTTGAATGTTTTCTATGGTCTTCTCTAGACCCATCAGTTTTGCTTGTAAGGCATCGATTATAAGATCATTTGTGGTCCCATATATAGGATTTATTGGTACGCCATAGGTCCCCATTTGTTGTGAGTGGGTTTTGGTGTATTGTTGAGGGATGGATTGTTGTGACATGTGTGATGTGTTCTGATTTGCGTGTTATTAGTATTGAAATTTTGAATTGGGGGTATATTGGTGGGAATGAATATGGGATGAGTATGTTGGGATGTGTCCCCCAGCCATTTGGGTTGATATTTGGGGAATATGGAGACCTTAAATATTTTGATGTGTGAATGGTGCCATAGGTTGTGTGTGTTGACTGCCTTGTCCAAATTGTTGGGTTTGTATAGGGGGAATGGTCATATTTTGTCCTTGAGAGGTGATGGCATTAGATTGTGTTGTCATGTTAACATTTTGTTGTTTTCCTTGAATAAAGATATGTCATTTGGCTCCACCCAAAGGATTTTGTGAGATACCAATGAGAGGATATGATGAAGATGTACTCATGGTATTAGATGTAGTTTTCAATTGAGGATTTTTATGGCTTGATGTTCCCCCATGGCATTTACCGTAGTGGTAAAGAGAGGATTGGAATAACTTTCCCACACTGCCAAGGACCCAAAGGTGGTTCCAGCTGATTGTGACAGTGTTGTGGATATTGTGGGCAATGTGACGGATTGTAATCCTCTAATGGATTTAGCATTTATTAAATTAGAGTTGCTTGGAATGTTGGAGGTAGCACTCATGGTCGTTGTGACATTTTGTGAGGTAGCATCAAAGAAAGTATTGCTTGTCGTGCTTGGAGGTTGACCATTATTTGACATGTTATGTCTATTTTTGATGTTATTGCAAGGAGATGTCAATCTCAAGGTATCAATGTCGAATCCCTGAGGTAATTTGGATCCTTGACTTAAAAGTATGCCCAAATATCTGTCTCTTTCATATAAGACCATTTGTTCTACAAAGTAGGCCACCTCTAGATCTTGTGTTGCTACCTCTAGGTTTTCCTCAAGTATTTGTTTGTATTCATCCTTACATAAGAATGGTTCAAAGGGATTGTTTGATGAGGATGGTATGGTCGTGAGAGGTTGATTATTCGTGTTGTTGAATGGGTCATCAAAATTCCAATTTGGGTCATACATGTGATTGTTGATGTTGGAAGTGGAGTCTTGTCCAAAATTTTCTATTTGTCGTTTCCTTCTTTGGAGTCTAGTTTCCACCATAAAATGAAATTTCTCAAATGTAAATGATGACAATGAGGACTAAATGCGAGGATGATGACAACCTATGTTTTTGATAATTTTGATAAAGGATGAAAATACAAGACTATGTTTTCCAAAGAAAATGTTGACTAGGATGACTAGGTGATGATGACATTTGTCTCAGGAATGATTGATGTGAGATGACAAGGCTATCAAAGCCAAAATTCTAAATGAGGACTAAGATGATAATGTGGACTTAATATGATTAATGCAAGATCTAGGTTCGAAATGATGACTAGGATGAATAATATTTTTGTATTTTTTGGAATAAAGTATGCAAGGTACAAACTAGAATGCAATTTGGAGAAAAGGATACCTAAACACTTCTAAGCTTAGTCTTTGTTTTCGATTTTGGTTACTAAAGGACTTGTTTGAAAATGACAAAGTGACAAGGTCAAGATGACTAGTGAGTTTTCCTAACTAGACTGTTGACTTGGAAATTCTCACAAAAGGGAAAAAAAAGGAATGATGATTAAGTTCAAGATAACCTAGTTTCGAAAGCAATGATGTTGCAAATTGTGATGAGGGTGACCTAATCCAAAGTATGCAAGGAAACCTAGGGTCAAGCTAATGCCTAATGTATGCAACGAAAATTTGAAAGATGAAGCCTATGGTCAAGACTACAAACTAATGGTCGAATGATAAAAATTTTGAGCAATTTCAAGGTTGGTTTCTGACAAGATCCTCCTGGAAAAGTTTTTTTTGACAATAGGTTGATAGAGTTTAGACACAGATTCGACTTTGTATTAGGGTTTTATTTTTATAAGTAAAATGCATTGTTTGATACCACGGATGTGTCGCAGTATTTCAAATGCGTTACAGCTTAAGCGAACACGGCTTTGGAATTGACGAATGCGGTGTAGTTTTCCAAATGTGGTTTTGTGAGTTTCATATGTGTTGCGACGCAATCAAATGCAATGTTTATTGGGTCAGATGCGGTTTAACAGAGCGATTGCATCTCAGGAGTTTTCAAATGTGTTTCATAACATTAGATGCATTTCAATAGTTGTGTCACAGGTTGTAAAAATTGAGTTTTCTGATGTATTTGGAGAAAATCTGATCTGTCAAATGTTGAATGTTTTGTTTAGAATCATAAATGTGGTGAATAATGTTTGAAAATCAAACAAGCACTGGACAAGCACACTGTTTTAGTGGAAGAAAGCACACATAAGGAAACTACAATCCTAATAAGTCAAAGTTTTGTATACTTGGTATAGCTCACTGATATACCCTGGATTGGTGTTGAACACCTCTCCTTCTCGAGAGCGGATAGCTTAGAATTTTGGTGGCATAGGCTCCCCTCCACGACACTCACTTCTATGGGCATACCAACTTTGGATTCTTGGGTAGTGACTTCCCAAGAACTGCTATCTCTACTCAAGGGGATCAATAGTGAGTATCTTCGGGCATGATACTATACCCTACACTATACCAAGCAATGGCTGAAAATGGTTGGCCTCTAAAACAATAGGTGTTCAGTAAGGGCATCTGTTCGAGTGGCCACACATGGGGCGAGAGATTAATCACCAACTAGGTGGCACTCTAGCCTGAAGAGGTTATGCTCAACAGGGTTTATGGGAGTACTACTCTGTCTGTGTGACACATCCACCCTCATGGTACTTGAACTTTCTTCAAGCACCCATTTTATATTCTGAATTGAAGTTGCTTGGCTTTAGCCTGTTACCGGTCGAGTCATCCCTTAAGGTGAGTACTTTTTCCCTTAAGGAAAGCCCATTTCTAGAAATAATAACCATTTCTCTTACACCCAGGATCACCCAAAAGTGCAAGGGGAGAGGATACTCTGATTATTAAGTATTAAGGTTTATAACAAATAAAATGGGTCTGGTTTTTTTATCACCAAGTTTTCACAAGGTGAGAGCATATTCACCTACCATTTGTTCAAACACAATCAAACACTTGCAAACAAACTTCATTTTAGTGCACCAATGGAAATATTCCTAAATTAAAAATCACAAACAAATGGTTTGAATGATAAATCTTCAACAAACGTAGTTGCAAAATCACATGTCAGTAGTTTCATCAAATGCTAGTGACCCACAAAAATGCTAATGCCACATGTTGTAAACCAATATTAGTAACACAAAAAACCTATGCTAAAGAAGAAAAACATAATGCAAAAATAGGGAAGAACAAAAAATAGAAAACAGAATGCAAAAGAAAAATAACATAAATCAGAAAAATAGAATGCACAAGGAATAAAGAAATCACCAGGCAGATGCATTGCAGCAAAGCGAATGCATCATGTCCTGACACGAAGATGTGGTTCATTATTGTAAAATGCGGATTTTCGTACTACGAGTACATCACGTCAGAGCGATTGCGTCATTTGATAATTCGAATGTGTCGCGATGCATCAGATGCAGCGCAGGAAAACTCAAATGCGTCGTTTCGTACCTGTACCTACAAAAAAGATAGAAAACACAAAAAAAAATGTACAAAACAGAAAAAGAATAGTCGGGTTCACCAATGTATCTAAGGGTTATTTTCCTAAGGTTAGATTATCAAATATCAGAGCATGCAAAACCCAAAGAAAGTAATGAAGTGCAAAGGAAATATAAATTTAAAAAACAGAATGGAGCAAGCTCACCAAGTCTCTTCAATCTCCATGGTTGATCTTCATTACACCTTCTAACTTGCTAAAAGATGTGTTTCCCTCAGATTCAAAGTACAAGCAATTTGAAAATAAGAATATGTCTTACACAAGCTTTGAAGGATTTGGAAAATGACAAAATGAAATCTAAATGTCTATGACAAAATGACTCTAATGCCTAAGACAATTATGCCAAAATCACAAATAAAATGCAAGTGTCTATGTGTTGTTGTGAGTATGTGTTAGTGTCTAAGTGTAATCGAAATTATGAGCAAAATTGACATTTTATAGAAAATGCAATTTTGGATGGACATATGAGATTGAATTTTGACAAAAGCCTAAAATCAGAGGACGAGATTTAATGCGACAAATCATAATTAGGGTTAGGGAAAAATTATTAAATGAGTGGTCGAGATGTCATCTGAGAAAATCGAATCGACAGTGGAGAATAAATGAGATAATTAGTTAGAAAAACAAAAAAAAATTGAAAATCAAGAAGATAAAGACTGTGTGATTTTTGAGATTCATAAAATCAAAAAGATAAGAGTTGAATTGAAAAGCGGATTTGGAAAATCAAGAATCTGCTTGATTGCTTAATTTTTGGAAGATTATTACCATTTTGAATTAAATTAATTCAAAATATGGATTTTGTGTGATAATAAATAATCGATTTTCCAATTATTTACTAAACTGGACTGACAGTCAAGAATGTAAGATCATTTTAAATAATTTCATTTATTTAAAATGAGGGAACTGTTAATTTTGACAATTAAATAATTAAAGATAATTATTTAATTTAGAGGATATGATTAATAATTAAATCAATTAATGAATTCATTTAATTATGAGAATTAGTGACATATTAAATAAATAAATGAAATTCATTTATTTAATAATCGTGAAGAATAAATGAATAAAGGTAATTAAATAAATTAAGAAATTTATTTAATTAAGGAAGAGTTAGACAATTAATGACGTATTTAATAAATAAATAAAATTTATTTATTTAATAATCATGAAGAATAAAAGGACGTGAATTAATTAAATAATTATGAATTATTTAATTAATAGTCGAATGTGGACCAAGGACATAATTAAATGTTATACTTGTGCTAGGATGAAAGTGGTAAAAATAGAGCTTGCAGGCCTAGGTCATTTTTTTGTGTCTACAATAACAGTTCCTTCAAGGAATTCTAAAACTAAAGCATCAATGGCATCCTTCAAAGCAACTACCTTTGTCCACCTTGTAAAATAATCTATGGCTATTAAAATCCATTTATGACCAGCACTTGATGGTGGATTTATCATGCCAATAAAATCAAAACCCCACTGTGTAAATGGTTGATCAACTTGAATGGGGTGAAGAGGGAAGGCATCCAAACTTTTCTTTCTAGAAAATAAAGCACGCTTTTTATAATTTCTCACCCATTTGTGAGTGTCATTGAATAGGGTTGGCCAATAATAACTAGCCTTCATAATCTTTGCAATAGTAGTCCTTATAGAAAAATGGCCACCTAAAGATTCATCATGGAATTCATTTAGCACTCTGCTGACCTAGTCTACTTCCATGCATCTTAATAGGACTCCATTGAAATATTTTCTAAAGAGTATGCCATCCACTATGGCATAGAAAATGGATTGTCTAAAATTCCTTCTTTTGGTCCTATTTAGACCCAAAGAATATCTACCTTCCTATGAAAAGGTAGTCATATCATGCACCCAACTGCCTTGTATGTTTGCATTTGGTGCTTTTTGTTCCTGCAGCACAAGGGAAACCTTTGTAGGAGTCTCAAATGTTGAGACAATTTGTTCACACAACCCTTTGCCTGTCACTAGCTTGGTGATTTTGATGTCAACATCATACTCCATCACCTTAGTGATCCATCCGACCCTTTTTTCATTGATATCTTTGCTTAATAGGAACTCTTTAACACTGACATGGGGCACCATTAGTTGTATCTTGTTATTAGACAGCATATGTCTAAAAAATTTCAATGTTCTAACAGTGGAAATAGATTTCTTTTCAACATAGCTATACTTGACCTCATAATCTTTAAGCCCTTCACTAAATAGAACAATGGGATGCCCTAGATTTTCATTATTTAGCTGAGTTAGAACACCTGATATACCTAATTCGCCCCCAAAGGTATAAAGAATGTAATCCTTGTAATAATTCGGATTGACAAGGGTAGGAGCCTGAGAAATTTCTTGTTTGACAGCCTCAAAGCTATCTTTACCTTCTTTGGTCCATTTGAAGACCATGTTTTTCTTGAGCATATAGGTAAGAGGCTTAACCAAAGACGCAAGATTTGGAATGAACCTCCTCAGAAAGTTACTTATGCCTAAGAAACTTTGTAATCCCTTCTTGTGACTGGGAAGTGGGATGACCAAGATAGATTTTACTCTTGTGGGATCAATGACCAATCCATCCTTCGAAACAATGTTCCCAAGAAGTTTGCCCTAATCAATAGTGAAGATACATTTATTTGGATTTAGGGAAATCCATATTCCCTACATTTTTGAAATACTTGCTCAAGGTGACTAAAATAGTATTTTGGATGCTTTGAAAGCACTATAATATCATCCAAGTAGACCAAAAAAAACTATCTAAACACACCTTGAAACACCAGATCCATGGCTCTCTAAAAAGTGGCACCTGCATTGGTTAGACCTGTAAGATGGGGTCAGAAATCAAATAACATAAACAAAGTGACAGCCAACACTTCTAAACTATTAACCTCATCCAAACAAGAGAAAACAATAAAAGCAAAAGGCAAATAAAATATCAAATCAAAATACTCCCCATGCTTGAACTTGAATCACTTCTCTTGCTCTCATATTTCTCCTTTTGCAAATATGCCCTTAGATTTGTAGTCTAGCTTGTGCAAATACTTGCAAATTGTAAGTAGAAAGTTGGAGAAGAATAGTTGTTAAGGTGAAAATGGAGAAGGAAGATTCCTTTTATAGAAAACCTTTCGAATGGATAGTTGAGATTAATCTTCTAGAAAGATTCCAAGATCAATGGATGGGAATGCATGAGAGGGATGTTATGAAATGGACGGTTGAGATTAAATCTCAAAAAAAATGTCAAGATCAACAGTCCAACATTGATGCACCAAAATGTGCCATGCATGGAAAAGCTATGACGCCAACGGCTATGACGCTTGACAGCTATGATAGACATGCAGGCTATTACAGAAATGAATGTTATGATAGGGGATTATCACAAAGCATCTTTGACCAAGTGGTGCATAAATAATTTATTTTAAATTATTTATTCAAAAATGAAGAGAGTGGAGGAAATGGACAAGTGGAAAATAAATAATTTATTCAAATTATTTATTTGGAGAAAATGAAAAGAGGAGCATTTAATTAAATGGAGAGATGAAAATTAGACCTTAAATAATTAATTTAGATTAATTATTTAATAGGGGAGGTGGCATGGGATAGTTAAATAATTTTAATAATTATTTAACTATAGAATAATTAAAGGACCATGAATAGATAAATAATTAATGGTAATTATTTAACTATAGATGAAAGGTGACAAAATAATTAAAAAATAATAATTTATTTAACTATTGAAGAAGAGGGAGAAATTAGTGACGCAATTAGTTTATTTAATCGATCAGGATAGAATAAAGATTAGAAAGTGAATTAATTAAATAATTATTAAAAATTATTTAATTAATAGAGGAATATGATCAAACATAATTGAATAACTAAAATTATTCAATTATCGAAGGACGAGGATGAAGAAAAATGACACTCGCAGGCTTAGGACATTTTTCATTGTCTACATTTTGCCCCTCTTTGACATAATACAGTTCATCGCATTGTGTCAAAGAAATTTAATTCTGAAATATGCCCAAGTGAAAGAAGAATGACGAGGAGGATTGTGTATGCCCCCTCGAGAGGACAGGTGAGTTCAAAGAACACGAATGTGCTCTCGAAATGGATGATAAGACTAGAGGATGAAGGATAGAAGAAATGTTAGCTTGGAAGGGGATGGATATTAGCGTGGAAGAGAAAGGAGGATGAAGATGGAAAGCTAGACGAGAAATGATAAGGGAACCAACTTTCATGCTTACATTTTTATATTCATCATCATTGGGTAGATTATTGTAATGGCCAACAAATACCATGATATGACATAGACCAAAGTGTGCAAGGTTGTACCATCACGTGAGACAAGCAACCGCAGACAAGGATGATTATGACTCATACTAAGAGAGCAATTTCCCCAGTCTTTTTGTCATAATTAGCCATAAACAGTAAAGACAGGCAAGACAAATCATGAAACGTCATTGCTCCTCTGAATCCTATTGTTAGGAAATCCTCGAGGAAATAGCATCATCATTGCCAAAAGACAAAACAAGCATCATAAAATTAAATGCCAAGTGCTTGCCAAGTGTCTGAATGTCAAAATGTCAAGTTTGTCAAGTTTGTCAAGTGTGGTGGAATGTCAGATGTCTTGGTGTCAAAATGCCAGGGTTGATGATATGAAGATGTTAGATTGGTGTCAAGTTTAGGAAGGACACATCTTGAACAATATTGAGATGTCAAATTCAGAAAGGACACATTCTGAATGACGTCAATGCCAGAGGGATACTAAATTCGGGAAGGACACATCTCGAATGAGGTTGATGTCAAGATGTCGAATTGATGTCAAGTTCAGGAAGAACACATCCTGAACAATGTTAGTGTCAAGATGTCAAATTTATGTCAAGTTTGGGAATGACACATCCCAAATGATGTCGATGTCAAGATTGTCGAATTCAGAAAGGACACATCCTAAATGATGTCGATATCAAGAGGAATGTATCTCAAATCTCGTGAGAATCCTCAAAATGCTAGATGACTATGACGATGCCTAAGAAGGACACATCGTAGGGAATGATTAAATGGTGGGATATCCTTCAGAAGGACACATTTGAAGAATAAGCAAGATTTGATTGGTTTGACTAAGTTTGACTGAGTTTGACCGATTTTGATATGCCAAGATGATTGTCATCCTTGATTGAAATATTGTAGAAGTTCGCTTGGGTAGATTGTTCATTTGAATTTTGACAAAGACCATGATAAATTTAAAGACTATATCATGTGTGTGAGAAAATTGTGAAAAGAACACTAATGGATTGACCTAGTGTGGCCTTGAAGGCTCATTGACAGATGGCCTTGCCTATGTCATACACTTAGAGACCTCGTAGTTTGACATGACCAATGACTTTTTCTTGTTGACCAAAGATTGAGTCATGACTTATTTTGATAAACCTACTAGGACTGACCCAATGTCTCAGAGGCTCGAAGATGAGCCTTTCCTACATAGCAAATGCGCAGATACAACGTAGTTCAACAATAACAAAGACTAATCAACACTTGAATTGGCATGACTATGTTGACTGACATGACTCCGTTTTATAGAATTTTTGTGTTTTCTTCAAGATGTTTTCTGAGTTTTAGGTCTTTTTTAGGACATTTTTTTATTTTTAGGTCTTTTTTCAAGACATTTTTTTTTTTTTAGGTCTTTTTTTAGGACATCTTATGATTTTTAGGTCTTTTTTTCAGGACATTTTATGATTTTTAGGTCTTTTTTTAAGGACATTTTATGATTGTCAAGATCACGTGGGGTACCCATTGCAATCTCATGATAAAATTTTTCCCCTAGTCAAGTTGAGAGTGAGCCAGGTAAAATGGAATGTAAAGGTATGACTAGCATGGATAGTGGATTGTATACAAGACTTGTTTTCAACCATTGTTAGCCATGGACAAAAATATCATGATGTCAGGGTGAAGTGTTATGATGAATGTTGGAAGAGAGTATGTTCATTAGGTACAAAGGTAGATAGAGTGATAATAGATGGCACAGCAATGACTAACTACACATAGTGCCTGTTTGCCAAGTTTTCACTATGGTACTTATCCAAAGTGCCTATTTACTAGGTTTTCACTATTGGACGAATTATTTTTCTTTATTTTTGTCATAATTTTTTTTTTGGTGTCACAACCAACAAGCTAGAGTACAAGAAGGAGTTGTCATCAAAGATACATTGAAAGACCTCACCAATGGAGGGATATGATGGATATGTGAACATGGATGGATGGAACAGAGTATATGGTATGAGTGAGAGTGACATGGATATAGACCTTGGCTCAACAAGTTCTTTGTTTTAATTTTTTCCTTCATAGATGTCTCCAATGATTTTTGATGGAGAGGCATACTTTGAGATCAAATTTTTCTCATTTTCACTTTTGAATTTTATTTCTATTTTTTTCGATAGCTTTTTATTTTGGCTATGGCACTTGTCTTGATCTTCTTTTCTTTCTTTTGATTTTTGATCTCCTTTTAAAGACATATCATTCATTGGAGCTTTTCCTTTATTCTTTTCTTGAGCTATGATTTGTTGATCCATGTCTATGATGTGAGTGGACGTGTGCGAAATGGGGGAAGTAGGCGAAGTGAAAGGAATTTTTAGTGGATGAATGGGAGTGGCAATGTCATTAATGGAATCTTTTGGACTATCCTTTTTTGTACTATTAACATCAAAGGAGGCTTGCACATCCTTAATGACTTGGAAAGATGACTTAGTAGAGATGACAATAGGAGATTCATATCCTATCCTAGGGTAGGTGGGATGGAAGGATGATGATTGGATATCCTCAATGTGGTCATGCTCAAAGAGTGGGTTATCATAAATTTCTTGGTCAAACAAGGGGTTATAATAGATATGAAAAGCTTAAGAGGAAGTAGATATGGTAAAGCTTGATGTGTCATCAGGGTCCCGAAAGGTTTCAATCCAAGCACAACCATCCTTTTGTGTTCCTTCTGTAACTATCTTGACATCAACATTGGAATTTTGATCTCTATCAGTGGCATTAGCATTGTCGTTTGCTGGTAAATTATCCATACGATATTCTCCACATCCCATGTCATGAATTTGGACCTTGGGGTTTGATGGCGGGGTAAATGGAGTGTATGACTTGGTCAATGAAGATGGATCAATGTAGTGAGATGATGTGGATGGATGGATGTGGATGTGGAAGGATTTGCAAGTATTGATGGGTCAATCAATTTGGAAGATGAAGACGTCAAGGCTTCATGGTTGATAGGCACTTGACATTCTAAGACACCTCGTAAGTTGGTACAATATTGGAATGGATCAGGGTCTCTGTATATAGTAATTTTAGTACCTTCAAAAGGAAATTTTAGGCATTGGTGATACATGGAAGGGACGGCTTTTAGTGCATGGATCCAAGGTTGACCAAGTAAAATGTTGTATGGCAGGTCCAAATCTAGAACTTGACAAGTGGTGTCGACAACAACTAGCCCGACATGAATTGGAAGTGTAATTACACCAGAGGAACGTTCTTCATCATCATCTGCCTTGATAACAATGCTTCTTGTGGTGTCTGTGCAAGCATCAGAAAATCCTAGTGCCTTGACCAATTTTAAGGAACATATATTCAGTCCCACTCTGCCATCTACTAAGACTCGTCTAACCTTATGTTTATGAACAAAAAATTTGATATGAAGGGCATCATTATGGTTGGATTTGGATGACGAATAGTCTTGGTCAGAAAAGGTGATATGGTGAGGAGTCATGAGATATCCTACCATGGCTTTGAATTGGCTAACATCAATATCTTGAATTGGCTAACATCAATATCTTGGGGAACAGAGGATTCTTGCAATGTTTTATCTAGGATGGCCTTATGGGCAAGCGAGATGCGTAACAACTCAAGAATAGAGATTTGTGCAGGCATTTCTCCAAGTTGTTCAATAAGATTAAAGTTTCCTTTAGGTAGGGATTGCTTGTTTTGTGGACGTGATTGAGATTGTGAAGTGGATGGGGCAGCTATTGTTCCCTTTGGTTGTCTAGGGGGAGGATGGTTGGCTATGGTGACCTTTCTGCCGCGGGTGGTGACATTGCATTCAGGAGCCTTTTTGATGGTGATTGTGCTGACATGTTCATTATTTGTTCTAATGTGATGTATGATAGGTCCCCCAGAATAGTCATATCCAATACAGGCATAGTTGGCTCGACTGTTTTTATTTGTATTTGATGTAGAAGGGTTTTTAGAACCATGATCCTGTAGTGGGTTCTTGTGTATTGTATAATCCACATTAGAAGCAAATTGTGGTCCACCAACTTCAATGATACACTTTTCAATAACGTCTTGTACCAGATTTTTCAATTGTCTATAGGAAGAGGTTTTCTATCCTTTTATTCGGTGATAGTCACAAAATGTGTTATCATCCCACCAAGATGGTTTAAATTGCCCAGGGTCGTATGGTTTGGGGTCCTCAAGTGTGATGACACCATTCTGAAGGAATTTCCTGAGAACTTCTTCAATAGGCTCACCCAAAGGAGTGTATGTACGTCCTCTAGGGAATTGTTTGGGTTGCCTAGGCTGCCTTTGAATTTGATTGTTTTGATTTCCTTGGTTATTCTGATTTGTCTAGATAGCATTAGAAGCATAGGTTTGTTTCATCATCTGTGTGTTTTGTGGTTGTGTCCCTTTTAGAGTAATCATAGGACCCATAGCATTGACAGCCTTAGCATCAACTACACCATCGTTGGTGACATGTTTGTTCTTAACCTAGTATTTGTTTTTGTCAACAAGAGGAAGGTTTGCATTTGTATTTTTGGGACCGTATTTTACTCTTCCTTTGGCTATGAGGGCTTGTTCAACTTGGACAGCTCGCTCAACTAGATCTGCAAAATTTGTGCAACAATGAACACACAAGCCATTTTTTAGTGGGCCTAATAACATTTGTACGAACATGTCAATTTTTTCCTTTTCAGGTATGTCTATATGACAACGACTCGCTAGGCCCTCCATTTTTGAAAAAATGGTAAAAAGGTTTCACCCAAATCTTCTTGTGTGAGTTGGCATAAGTTGGTGATGGAGGTATCTATGTCAATGTTGTATGTGTAATTTTTCACAAATTTTTCAGCAATTTATTTCCATGACTGTATTCTGGGTTGTAGTGTATAGAACCATTCTAGGGCTGGTCCTGCAAGGCTTTAAGGAAATAGTCGCATTAGGTATGTTTGCTCATGAGAAATATCCACACAACTTGTTACGAACTCTCTGATGTGGTCAAGTGGATTTTCTTACCCTTATATTTGTTGAAGTTTGGAGCCACATAACCATGTGGAAATGGTGGCATGTACAGAGTTGTATCAAAAGGATATGGACATAAGTCATATGGCATTTGCATTTTCTTGTCAGAGGTTTCCATATTTTCCATTTGTTTTTGAAGGTCATCCACTTTTGCTAGCAAGGCGTGTATAATAGGATCATTGGTTTCCTGAAAGTAAGGTATGTTTCACTTAGGTGTTTGTTGATATTGCTAGTTGTGAGTGGGAAATTTGTTGTTGAGTATGAATCTGGGATGAGTATGTGAGAATATGTGACCCAGCCATGTTTTTTTGTATTTAAGGTATCTGAAAACCCCGATTCATTTGATTGCCAAAGTTACACATTTGTTGCATCATTTGAGTTTCTTGTCCTTGTTGAAAGAATTGTCCATGTAGCATGTTGGTGTTTGTTCCTTGGGAGTGTCCATATGGTATGTGGATATTTTTTCCTTGTCCATGTGTGATGTTCATATTTTATCCTTGTTCATGTGGGATATTCATATTTTGTCTTGTCCATGTGGGATGTTTAATTGTGATGATGTATTAATGTTGTGTTGAGGGCCTTGAATGAAGACTCGTCGTGGGTTTCCTCCAAAGGGATTAAATGATATTCCACCATAAGGATGTAATGAAGATGCCCCCATTGTCATAGATGAAGATCCCAACATAGGGTTTGTGGGATTTTCTCCCATTGATGTGGACTCAATGGTTACTCCTATTGTTTGTGATGATGATGTGGACGTTCTAGGCATGGACATAGTAGATGTTCCCCCAATAGATGTTGATTTAGTTGAGGTGGAGGTGTTTTGACTTGTGGTGCCACTAGATGTCACATTAATGGTGTTAGTAGTAACTTGTATGGTGACCACAATATTATTGCTATTGGGGGCATTGTTCATGTTTTTACGAGATGTCATGGTTTGTGTTGTGTTGTCTAGAGAAGGTCTTATGGTATTAATGTTGAAGCCTTTTGGTAGTTTTTCCCCTTGGTCCAAAAGCATAGCAAGGTATCTATCAAGATTGTTCAAGACCAATTCTTCTACAAATGAAGCTATGTCAGGGTTTTGAGCAGTGGCGTCTAAATCCTCAGCTAGTACTTGTCCATTTTGGTCTCTTTGTATGAATTGTTCAAAAAGTGGATTTTGAAAGGAAGTTGACATGCTCATGGATGATTGTACGTTCAAATTTCCAAATGGGTTGTCATAAATCTAGTCATTGTGATTAGTGTTGGTGTTGGTGTTGTTGTCAAAGTCTTGTCCAAAGTCTGCCATTTGTCTTTTCTTTTTTTGAAGTCTTGTTTCCACCATCAAGGAAATTGCTCAAATGAAGATGATGAAAATGCAAGTATGACACTAGTCTATGTTTTGTCTTTTTGTGTGATAATGGATGACAACGCAATGAGATAATAATGTTTTACCTAAGGAAATGTGTAATGCTGAAAAGCTAAAGTGACGATTACGACTAGGATGATGAGGTACGAAATAAAGACTAAGATGATTATGTCAATGAAAGAGGCAACTAATGCAAAGTCTAGGTTCAAAATGACGACTAGGATGAATAATATTTTTTTATTTTTGGGAATAAAGTATGCAAGGTATAAACTAGAATGCAATTTGGAGAAAGGGGTACCTAAGCACTCTAAGCTTAATCTTTTTTTTCGATTTTGGTTACCAAAGGACTTGTTGAAAATGACAAAGTGACATGGTCAAGATGACTAGTGAGTTTTCCTAACTAGACTGTTGAGTTGGAAATTCTCACAAAAGGGACAATGACTGAAAATAGGAATGATGACTAAATCCAAGGTAACCTAGTTTCGAAAGCAATGATTCTACAAATTGTGATGAGGTTAACCTAATACAAAGTATGCAAAGATGAAAACCTAGGGTCAATCTAATGCCAGAAATTATGATTATGAAGTCTAATGTAAGCAACTAAAATTTGAAAGATTAAGCCTATGGTCAAGAATACAAACTAATGGTTGAATAATGAGGATCTTGAACAATTTCAAAGCTGATTTTTGATAGAGACCTCTTAGAAAAAAATGTTTGACAGCAGGCTGAGACTATTTTTTTTTATGTTTTGTTGAAAATTCTGAGTTGTCTAAGGTCGATTGTTTGTGTCCAAATTTGTGAATGTTGTGTATATTGTTTGAAAATCTAGAAAACACTTGAAAAGCATGATTTTTTAGTGTAATCAAACACACGTAAGACAAGCAAAATCCTAATAAGCCAAGGGTTTATATACTTGGTATAGCCCACCGATATACTCTGGATTGGTGTTGAACACCCTTCCTTCTCGAGAGTGGATAGCTTAGAAGTTTGGTGGCATTGGATCCTCTCCATGGCACTCATTTTTGCGGGCACACCAACTTCAGATTCTTGGGTAGTCACTTCCCAAGAATTGCTATCTCTACTCAAGGGAGTCATTAGTGAGTATCTTTGGGCATGATACTGTACCCTGCACTATACCAAGCAATGGCTGAAAATGGTTAGCTTCTAAAACAATAGGTGTCTAGTTAGGGCATCCGTTCGAGTGGCCACACATGGGGAGAGAGATTAATCACCGATTAGGTGGAATTTCAGCCTGAAGAGGTTACGCTCAACAGGGTTTATGGGAGTACTACTTCATCCGTGTGACACATCTGCACTCATGTTACTTGAACTTTCCTCAAGTACCCATTTTATATCTCGGCTGGAAGTGGCTTGGCTTTAGCCTCTTACCGGTCGGGTCATTCTTTAAGGTGAGTACTTTTTCCCTTAACGTAGACCTATTTCTAGAAATAATAACTATTTCTCTTATACTCAGGATCACTCAAAAGTGCAAGGGGAGAGGATACTTTGATTATTAAGTCATGAGGGTGACAGAAAATAAGGTGGGTTTGGTTTTCTGATCATCTAGTTTTCACAAGGTGAGAGCATAATCACCTACCACCTTCAAACACAGTCAGACATAATCAAACACATGTTCATTTTAATGCACCAATGGAAGTGTTTTCTAAACTAGAAATTGCAAACACATTGTTTGAAAAATGAGTCTTCGACTAACGGAGCTGCAAAACCACAAGCTAGTAGTTTCATAAATGTCTTGAACCAATGAGAAACCTACAAAAAAACTAAGTTATGACAAGAAATTAAAAACCAAACTAAAACTTAAAAGTCAGTAAATAACTAAACTATAAAATTAAGAGACTAAACTAAACTAAGAAAAGGAAATCAAAGAAAATTAAAAATGAAGAGCTCAATTTTATTGTTGCTCCAAAAGAAGCAATTTTTTGGAGCCCCACTCCAAAGCCACACGCTACAAACAGAAGATTACTAAACCAAAAAAAAAAAACTTGAATGAAAACAGAAAACTAAAATAGTGATAACTTTATCAAAAATAAATAGAATTTTAAACCGTAGATATCTATGGAAAGCTAAAACATAGACCTTCAAAACCCAAAAACAGTTTTGCAAAATCCTACACAAAAAAAGTATTATAAACAAAAGAAAATTTGGATATTAACAACTAAATCTTAAAAAGTTGCGATCACTAAAACAACCATAACTTTCTCAAATATTAACAAAAATTTAAACCATTTCAAGTTTCGGAAAGCTGAGAACGAGGCCTAAAAAACCCAGATAATGGTTTTAAAATATTTATTGCACCTATTTTTATGTGCTCAAAAGAATATGACGGGATTTCATATGAATT